>CM038680.1:264424402-264804126 GCA_021605205.1 Aegilops longissima | reverse complement strand
CATACAATCAAGAACTTGGTGAATGCTCTTGACCACACAACATCAAGAGTTGAGTATTCCCGCTTGGTACAAGCGTGTTTGCACAAAGACAAAACAAGGATACATGGAGAGCATGATCTCGCTTTTAATAGCGTCTTCCTTGAACTGTAACATCCCAAATTTTCAATTTGGAATGTTATACATTAGGTCATCATGCATATCATATTTTCTCGCATTTTCCGATCCTAGAAATTTCACGCAACTCAAGGACCCTGAGAGAGTTGGAAGTTTCATAATTTTCATATTTGGGATTTCTCAAATTTTGAAAATGGGATCATTTGGATTTATTTAAATTATCTTCATAAAGTTTTTCCTATAAAAATATTTTGAGAGGGAATAATATGACTTTCCCAACATTTAGGAAAAATGAAGATATTATAAATAAATCAAATTTGGTTTTGAAGATTTATTTTGCTTAGGCAAAATGAGCATTTTAAAAAATTTATGCATGTTTGCTGCTTTTAAAGTTCATTTTGTTCACTCATTTTTAGGAGTCGGGAAAATTTGTTTTATTTAAATGAATTGCATTTGGTATTTTTTTAATTGCTTTTGGTTTAATTTTATTTAAAAAATTACAGCTTTCGGGCCGAGGCCCACCACCCCAGCCCAGCCCCCTGCCCACCTCCCTCTCCTCCTCACACAGCCGCGCCTAGCCTGTGCCCCGCCACAAGACGCCTCCCGAGTCCGGCTCCTCACCCGACCCGCTGCCTCTCCCAAGCCACCCGGACTTCTCTCCCATAAATACCACGCCGCCTCTCCTCACCCCGCGCCACCACCACTGCCTGAGCCCGAGCCCGAACTCCATCAACGCCGCTGGGCTGACGCTGAGCCGCCCGCCGCCTCCCGACCCCGCCCGCCTCGCCTCGAGTCGCCTCGAGCCCGCCAAGTAGAGATCACGGAGGTAGCCCGCTACCGATCCGTTTTCCCTAATAAACCGATCCGTGTTTTTTAAAAAGATGTTCGGTTTTTAAAAAACCTAGATTGGTTTTATTTTTTCGGTTTTCTTATTTAATCTAACGCTCACCGAACCGCTCGTTTTAATGAACACGTTCGTTGGATTCGTTTCGTTAACGAACGTCCGCTATTTAAACCGCTCGTCGTTTTCTTTTAATCGGATTTAATCCGTTATTTTTCGATTCGATTTCAGATCCGATTTTCAAAACTGTTTTATTTCTCGCCGCTTATCGGAATCAGGTGATTCAAGCGCTGGAGTTTCAGAACGAAACCGCCGTTCGACTAACCTACTTTCACAGAGTTTTGCTACTGTGAAATTTTGACCTAGTTTCAGATTTGCAAAACCGAGTCGTTTCTCTCGAGTTCGACTTTGAGTTTATTTTGATTCGATTCTTTTGCAACCAGGGTTCTTAAGTTGAACTTTCTGGTTAGATCTTTTATTCGAGATTTCCCGTGCATTAGATGAGTACTTATTGTATGCTTGTTGTTTGTCTGCGTTAGATCACCCGAGTGCGCCGCTTGTTACTTCAATTCTAGGACTCATGGATCATCGCAAGGCAAGTAACATTTGATCATACCCTTCTACTACCCAGTTTTATGCATTAGATCTATTCCTCAAACACTTGCATGTTTAGGATCTAATTAAATTGTGGGTTTGGGAAGTAGATTGAGGTAGTACCTATTACTTGTTTTACTTATGAAACCTTGGGAGTTACTTCTACGCTTGCTTGTTCATGCCATGCTATGCTAGTAGACGTGGATTGGGTGAGTGAATATCCATGACAGATGTGAGATTGTTAATTAATGGTTTATCTAAGGTGGCAACCTAAACACACATCCTGGGTGGATTGAGGCACCTGGTTTCCATCAGACTTGCTCAGATTTCTTGGACCGCCACCTGTGCTCTAAGGGATCATAAGATTATTCAAACCGAAACTTCCGTGTGCAGCCACAAGCCAATTATGGGCTCGCGTAGTTGACTAAGTCGTATGCGAACTCTTACGGGTAGGCTAGCTGATGTAGGGGATGTAGGTTGGTACGGTCTACCCACATGTAAGGTGCTAGCGCTTCGAAGACTATGTCTCGGTCATCCGCTTCTCAAACACCATGTAGTGCGAGAACCAAGCGGAGGCGATCGAGTCTTGTGGGGAAAAGTGCTAAACCTCCGCAGAGTGTATAAACTAATCATGATTAGCCGTGTCCCGGTTATGGACAATTTGAGTATCCTGTAATTGAATATCATGTGAATCTCAACATGTTACTTCTAAATAAAAGTTATTGGGTTTTGATGAGTACTTTTAATTGGGATTGAGGATGCTGTCAACCATTCTCAATGTTTAACAACCACCATGATAGTTAAATAAAATTATTCCTTTGATGTAGGGAAAATCAGCTTTATGCAATGTAATCAGAGAGCCTTACCACCAGCCATATATGCATGTAGTATAGGCTTATTCCTTCATTGCTCTTTATGTGTTACATTGCCAAGATATTCCATGTGTCGACCTGTTTTTGGCTGCAACTTTTCACGCTATGCACTTTTCGCACGATTTAGTAAGGTGTTAGGTCGTGGTTCTATACTCATGATGCCGTTGGAGTTGATGGACTCGCTTATCTTCCAAGCCTTCCATTGTTATTATTAGATGGCCTTAAGCCATATTATTGTAATAAGTTCCCTTGTGGACAACGATGTAATAAGTGTGTGATTGCTACTCGCTATAAATCCTTCAAGTCTTGTGTGGTGTCAGATTATCGATCCAGGATGACACTCGAGCACGAGACTTGATCCATTCGGTCTGGTCGCCACAGAGAATGGTATCGAGCACACACCGATCGTAGGACACGCACCACTAAGTTAAAGCCATAGATCACTACTCTCTTCCCATTTTCTAACTCCTCATCTTTTCTACTCTCTTTAGGATGACGGACGCGAAGATCAAGTACACCCAACCGGATGAAGGCACACCTTTGGATTTCACTTGAAGGAAGTTACTAAGTACCGAACATTGATTACCAAGCTTCACCGGACTTTCAACGCCACTCGCTCAAGAGGAGCGCTGGAAGATTCATGCTCACGCTCCAGAAGGACATTCGCCCCAATCACCAAGCCTATAGATAGTGTTTTCAAGGCACCCACTTGAGTCCTGGAAAGAGCATGGCAGCTCACATCACCATGGGACGATTGGAGAAGTTTATCAAGAAGACCTCAAGGACACCATCTACCAGATTTGCGGACGCCGAGATGACAAGCTGGACGTCGTCAACACCAAGAAGGATAGATCCATTGCAGCTTTCATCCAGAGTTAAATCAGCACATTCGACGCCAGAGAACCAAATGTGCAATGACATGTTGGAGTTGCGTAAGACAAAGGGAAGGATCATCGAATCGAAGAAGAACTAAAGACTACACGCAAGGACTACATGGACGAGATCGTAGCTCGCAAGACACAATAACGATCTTAAGTACGAGATCAAGAACTCAAGAAGAAGTTGGCGCCAGAATGAAGACCAGTATGTCGAATACCCAAGCGACTACATCAACATCGACGACACGATTCGGATCCAAGTGAACCCGACTTTGAAGACGAAGTCGAGCAGACATCATGGAGTCTTCCACCGTTCAAATTAGTAGAAGTCCCCACATATTAGTAGTATTCCTCCATGTAAACATTATAGTACACGCACTTTTGCGATAGTTAGATCGTTGTAAGCCCTTGTTTGATTGAATGAAGTGATTTTGTGTGCATTTGCTCATGTGCATTTGGGTAGTGATTCCTTAGACCTCATTCTATTCTACATTTCTCCTTTTCTAAACCCATCGATGCCTCCGAGACGCGACCCGGATTCGCTTTTCCCCAGAGATCACCCAATTGATCCAAAGCAGCAGAATACCCGATTCAAACATTGGTGCGAACAACAACAACAACAACAACAACAACCCACCGCCACCACCACCACTGCGGATCATCCGACTCGCTTCTTAGACTGAACCCGCGGTGTATTCCAAGAGCACCGAGCCGATTGTAGCAGTATGACCTGGCCCGCAAGATAGGAAGGAGCTGACCACGCAGGATGCAGATGGTGAAAGAGTGAAGTTTGCAGCACATCAGCTTGAAGGACCAAGCAAAGATGGTGGGAGAATTTCACAGCCACTTACCCGTGAGACACCGCCACATGGGACCAGCCAACAAGCTTTTCAGACCGCCCATGTTTCAGCAGGAGCCATGGCCATGAAGAAGCGTGAGTTTCGCAACTTACGCCAAGGAGGAAGGATGTTGGCAAGACGTGGATGACTTTAGCAAATTAGCACGTTATGCCCCGGATGACGCTACTACGGATGCAGCTAAACAGAGAAGTTTCTAGAAGGACTGAATGATGAGTTCAGCATGCCGTTGATGGTAGCAAGTTTCAACAACTACCAGGAGTTAGTAGACCGAGCTCTCATGATTGAAGGAAAGCAAGAAGAATTGAGAACTGCAAGCGGAAGTATGGACAAGGGAAGTATAACTCGATCCCAGCAGAAGCCTCGTTATACCCCTAAATCAGGAATTCAGTTTCAGATACCCATGGAGGAGGTAATTCAGATAACCATAATGGCACCAAGAATGGGAGCGGGAATGGAGGAAGCAACGGACAGAATCGCACCAACCCGTCAACACCATCCAAGGTAGACCTGAGTCACATTACTTGCTTTAAGTGCCGCAAGGTGGGCACTATGCAAATGACTGTCCGAAGGCGAATGGAAATGGCAATGGAAGCTCGAAAGAAGCCCAACCCTTTCAACAGGGGATGTGTGAACCACATTGATGTGGAGGAGGTTGAAGATCAGCCCGATGCAAGAATCGGTAAGTTTTTGGTTAAGTCATTTATCGCAGGTTGTTCTTTTCGATCTTTGGTGCATCGATTCATACATATCAAGGGATTTGTGGATAAGTACAAGTTACCAACCCAAGCCCTTAGGTCACCCATGCTAGTAACCTCACCGGAGAGTAGTACATGGCTAGTAAATGGTGTGATCGACCGCCACTAAGGATTGGACACTATGTTTTCCCTCGGACCTAATAGTTCGGAATCCCAAGGATTGATGTGATATTAGGAATGGATTGGTTATCAAAGTATGGAGGAAACATAGATTGTACCACAAGGTCAATTTTGCTCACCACACCGAAGGAAGAAGGATTAGTATGTATCACGGCACGAGCCGAGGAGAGCACAAGTTAATTGCTTATCAGGAGTGGTACAGGAAGAAGTACCAGTGGTAAAGGATTATCCTGATGTATTTCCGGAAGAGTTGCCAGGAATGCCGCCGGATAGAGACATTGAATTTTTGATCGAGCTGTTGCCAGGAACAGGCCCGATATCGAAGCGACCGTACAGGATGCCCGCAAAGGATTTGGCGGAAATCAAGAAGCAGATTAAGGAACTATTGGATAAAGGTTTTATTCGCCCAAGTTCTTCACCTTGGGGATCACCCGTTTTGTTAGTGGAGAAGAAGGATGGATCGTTGAGAATGGTTGTTGATTACCGTGGATTGAATGAAGTAACAATCAAGAACAAGTACCCACTACCTATGATAAATGATCTGTTTGATCGCTTGCAAGGAGCCAAAGTGTTTTCTAAGATCGACTTGCATCGTGGTACCATCATTGAAGATTCGGGAGCAAGACATACCCAAGACAGCATTTACCACTTAGATATGGACTGTATGAGTATACCGTTATGTCATTTGGACCGACTAACGCGCCAGCCTATTTCATGAACCCGATGAACAAAGTGTTTATGGAGTTTTTGGACAAGTTCGTCGTGGTGTTCATTGATGACATTTTGATTTTCTCAAGAATGAAGAGGAACATAAGGAACATTTGAGATTGGTTTTGAGAAACCGAGGAACACCAGCTTGTATGCCAAGTTCAGCAAATGTGAGTTTTGGCTAAAGGAAGTTGGATTTCTGACATGTTATATCCGGAGAAGGAATAGCAGTTGACCCCACAAAAGTTGAGACCAGAACTAAATGGGAAGCACCAACGACAGTTGGAGAGATTCGAGTTTCCTTGGACTCGCAGGATACTACCAAGATTCATTGAGAATTTCTCAAGGATTGCAAAGCCTATGACTGAATTGTTGAAGAAGGAAAACAAATTCATATGGACCGAGGACTGTGAGGCAAGTTTTCAGGAGTTGAAGAAAAGATTGGTTACCTCACCAGTTTTGATATTGCCGATCAAACTAAGGATTATGAGGTGTATTTGCACGCTCACGCCGAGGACTTGGAGCCGTGCTTATGCAGGAAGGAAGAGTTGTTTCAGATGCTTCACTTATTAACTTAAGCCTCATGAGTTGAATTATGCCACTCATGATTTGGAGTTAGCAACCACAGCATGCCTTGAAGACGTGGAGACATTTTCTCATTGGAAATCATTGTGAAGTATATACGGATCACAAGAGTTTGAAGTACATCTTCACACGTATGAATTGAATCTCGAGATGAGGAGATGGTTAGAGCTAATCAAGGATTATGATATGAGATTGCATTATCACCCGGAAAGGCTAATGTTGTAGCAGCGCATTGAGCCGTAAGAGCCACGCCAATACCCTAATGATGGGAGGAATACCCAATGAGTTAGCCGAGGACCTTCGAGAGCTATGTTTGGAAATAGTTCCAGAGGCTATGTAGCAGCATTGGAGATTCAATCGACACTAATGGACAAAATCGAGAAGCCCAAAAGGCGATAAGGAAGTTGCCTCTATAAAGGAGAAAATGAGCAAAGGAAAAGCTAAAGGATTTCGTGAGGATGAGCACGATACCCTATGGTTTGAAGACCGTGTTTATGTGCCCAATGACCCGTAGATCGGGAAGTTGATTTTACAAGAAGCCCATGATTCACCCTATTCGATTCACCCAGGAAATACCAAGATGTATTTGGATTTGAAGAATATTTTCCGTGGACCGGAATGAAGAAGGATATTATGGAGTATGTAGCAGTTTGCACGTATGTCGAAAGTAAAGGCAGAGCATCGAAGCCAGCAGGATTGTTACAACCATTGCCGATACCGAATGGAAGTGGATAAACTAGGCATGGATTTCATCACAGGTTTGCCAAAGACCCGCTCAGATATGACTCGATTTGGGTCATAGTCGATCGCTTGACCAAGGTAGCTCATTTCATTCCAGTCAAGACTACCTATAGCAGTGCTAAGTTGGCAAAGATATACATGACCAGAATTGTGTGCTTACACGGAGTTCCGAGGAGCATCGATCGGATAGAGGAACCCGATTTACTTCAAATTTTGGAACCAGCTTGCATGAAACATTGGGAACCCGATTGAATTCAAGACAGCTTTCCACCCACGCATCGATGGACAGATCGAGAGAGTCAATCAGATTTTGGAGGACATGTTGAGAGCTTGTGCACTAGATTATGGATCTAGTTGGGATGATAATTTGCCGATGCAGAATTTTCCTACAATAACAGCTACCAAACCAGCTTAAAGATGGCACCTTCGAGGCTCAGATGGAAGAAGGTGCAGGACACCGTTGTCATGGGACTAAACCGAGATCGCCGGTTGTTTGGACCAGATTTGATTAAGGAGTCTGAACAGAAAGTTGTTGATTCGAGACAGCTCAAGGTAGCCCACCTGCATGTAAGAGCTATGCCGATTCAAAGCGCAGCGATTGAGTATGAAGTTGGAGACAGAGTATATCTCGAGTATCCCCGCCGAGGAGTTAAGCGCTTTGGAGTGAAAGGAAAGTTAGCACCCTGCTTGTTGGACCATATAAGATTTTGCAACGCATGGGAGAAGTTATGATAAGTTGGAATTGCGGAAGGACTGTCAGGAGTTCATGATGTATTCCATGTTTTCGCTTGAAGAAATGTCACCCGAGATAGCAGAGGTACCATTAAGAGACACAGTACACCGAAGCAATTCAGTTGAAGGATGACTTGACATATGAGGAAAAACCGTTAAGATTCTCGATTATGCCAAAGCAGAGTTACCCGCAGCAAGGTTATCAAGTTTTGCAAAGTTCAAAGGAGCCACCACACCGAGGATGAAGCCACCAGGAAAGAGAGGAAGTTTTGCTTAAGGACCACCTCACCTATTTTCTAGTTAACCCGAATCTCGAGGGCTAGATTCATCTTATAGTAGGTTTGTAACATCCCAAATTTTCAATTTGGAATGTTATACATTAGGTCATCATGCATATCATATTTTCTCGCATTTTTCCGATCCTAGAAATTTCACGCAACTCAAGGACCCTCGGAGAGTTGGAAGTTTCATAATTTTCATATTTGGGATTTCTCAAATTTTGAAAATAGGATCATTTGATTTATTTAAATTATCTTCATAAAGTTTTTCCTATAAAAATATTTTGAGAGGGAATAATATGACTTTCCCAACATTTAGGAAAATGAAGATATTATAAATAAATCAAATTTGGTTTTGGAAGATTTATTTTGCTTAGGCAAAATGAGCATTTTAAAAAATTATGCATGTTTGCTGCTTTTAAAGTTCATTTTGTTCGACTCATTTTAGGAGTCGGGAAAATTTGTTTTATTTAAATCGAGTTCATTTGGTATTTTTTTAATTGTTTTGGTTTAATTTTATTTAAAAAAAATTCGCGCCCTTCTTGGCCGAGGCCCAGCCACCAACCAGCCCCCTGCCCACCTCCCTCTCTCCTCCTCAAGGCCCGCTCCTAGCGCGGTGCTCCCGCCAAGACGCCGCCTCGAGTCCGGCTCGACCCGGACCCCGCTGCCCCCTCCCCAAGCCACCCGGACCCCCTCTCCCATAAATACCATGCCCACCTCTCCTCACCACACCTACCACTCAAGCCCGCCACGCCGAACTCCGCCTCCGCCACGCCGTTGCTGACGCTGACGCCCGAGCCCGCCGCCCCTCCCGACCCGCCGCCCCTCGCCTCGGCCGAGCCTCAGCGAGCCTGGCCCGAGAGATCACCGAGGTAGCCCCCCCGATCCGGTTTTCCCTAATAAACTGATCCGGTTTTTTTAAAAAAGATGTTCGGTTTTTTTAAAACCTAGATTGGTTTTATTTTTTCGTTTTCTTATTTAACTAACGCTCACCGAACCGCTCGCTTTAATGAACACGTTCGTGGATTCGTTTCATTAACGAACGTCCGCTATTTAAACCGCTCGTCGTTTTCTTTTAATCGGATTTAATCCGTTATTTTTCGATTCGATTTCAGATCCGATTTTCAAAACTGTTTTATTTCTCGCCGCTTATCGGAATCAGTGATTCAAGCGCCGAGTTTCAGAACGAAACCGCCGTTCGACTAACCCACTTTCACAGAGTTTTGCTACTGTAAAATTTTGACCTAGTTTCAGATTGCTAAACCGAGTCGTCTTCTCGAGTTCGACTTTCGAGTTTATTTTGATTCGATTCTTTTGCAACCAGGGTTCTTAAGTTGAACTTTCTGGTTAGATCTTTTATTCGAGATTTCCCGTGCATTAGATGAGTACTTATTGTATGCTTGTTGTTTGTCTGCGCTAGATCACCCGAGGCGCCGCTTGTTACTTCAATCTCTAGGACTCATGGATCATCGCAAGGCAAGTAACATTTGATCATACCCTTCTACTACCCAGTTTTATGCATTAGATCTATTCCTCAAACACTTGCATGTTTAGGATCAAATTAAATTGTGGGTTTGGGAAGTAGATTGAGGTAGTACCTATTACTTGTTTTACTTATGAAACCTTGGGAGTTACTTCTACGCTTGCTTGTTCATGCCATGCTATGCTAGTAGACGTGGATTGGGTGAGTGAATATCCATGATGATGTGAGATTGTTAATTAATGGTTTATCTAAGGTGGCAACCTAAACACACATCTGGGTGGATTGAGGCACCTGGTTTCCATCAGACTTGCTCAGATTTCTTCGGACCGCCACCTGTGCTCTAAGGGATCATAAGATTATTCAAACTGAAACTTCGTGTGCAGCCACAAGCCAATTATGGGCTCTGGCGTAGTTGACTAAGTCGCATGAACTCTTACGGTAGGCTAGCTGATGTAGGGGATGTAGGTTGGTACGGTCTACCCACATGTAAGGTGCTAGCGCTTCGAAAGACTATGTCTCGGCCATCCGCTTCTCAAACACCATGTAGTGCGAGAACCAAGCGGAGGCGATCGAGTCTTGTGGGGAAAAGTGCGCAAACCTCTGCAGAGTGTATAAACTAATCATGATTAGCCGTGTCCCGGTTATGGACAATTTGAGTATCCTGTAATTGAATATCATGTGAATCTCAACATGTTACTTCTAAATAAAAGTTATTGGGTTTTGATGAGTACTTTTAATTGGGATTGAGGATGCTGTCAACCATTCTCAATGTTTAACAACCACCATGATAGTTAAATAAAATTATTCCTTTGATGTAGGGAAAATCAGCTTTATGCAATGTAACAGAGAGCCTTACCACCAGCCATATATGCATGTAGTATAGGCTTATTCCTTCATTGCTTTTATGTGTTACATTGCCAAGATATTCCATGTGTCACCTTTTGGCTGCAACTTTTCACGCTATGCACTTTTCGCATTTATTTAGTAAGGTGTTAGGTCGTGGTTCTATACTCAGTGATGCCGTTGGAGTTGATGGACTCGCTTATCTTCCAAGCCTTCCATTGTTATTATTAGATGGCCTTAAGCCATATTATTGTAATAAGTTCCCTTGTGGACAACGATGTAATAAGTGTGTGATTGCTACTCGCTATAAATCCTTCAAGTACGTGTGGTGTCAGATTATCGATCCGTGGATGACATCGAGCACGAGACTTGATCCATTCGGGTCTGGTCGCTACATGAACTCAACCTCCAGCTCCATTAGGATGAGGTCTTCCTGGAGTTCCATGATTCAATTCATGCACCTTTTTCTGCAGTTCACTTGAAATGAAGCAAAGATTGCATCATTCAGCTAGCAAGAAGTACTTGCTCTTGTGAGCTGGCATGTTCTTCTTTAGTAGTTGCACTAAAATTGAGGAACATTAAGGTTGGCTGTCCGGCTCATGTAAGGTGCAACTATAATTTTCTTATCCTTTTGTGAAGTTCCACTAAAATAAAGTGCCATTGTGATGACAGTGACGGCTCCATCTTGCAAAGGCTAATAAAATGTTGCATGAGATTACCAGCAGAACTTTACAGAGATTTTGGAAACTCCAATCACCATTTTGTGCGGTTCCACCAGAATTGAGAGATGTTGCCCACGTGACATTTTAGTTGAACTGCACAAGACACTCATTCCAAAAAAAGTGTTCTATGCAGTTCACCAAAAGGTCACAATAGCAACAAGGTGAAATGGATATCCCTATCTGCACAAAATGATAGAAAGTAAACAGTTGCTTGTCAATAAGAATATACGAAACATATACAAAATGAAAAGAAGCATCTTAATTATGTTCATGTCAATCACGCAAGGACAGTAGAAATTTTAAAACGTCAGCAATGCTTCATGTTACCAGAAGCATTACGATCAACAATGAGATTCCTCGATATGGGATTACTTTAATGGTGGCATTGCTTGTTTACCGATACAAGAAATCAACAACAGCTAAAGAGTTGGTTTAAGGGCATGGGACCATGGGGACACCAGACACTCAACAACAGAAAGGAGCAACTTACTTATCACACTGGGAAAACAGCAGGAGTGCCATTTGTAACACGCTTTAATTGCATCTTATCCTTTGGAGGCATTAGATTAACAATAACACTGGTTAGACATGTCCCTAAGGTAACAATGTGACCACTTCATTTTACATGCGCCTTACATTAACAAGGGCAAAAGGTTGGTATAAGGACATGCGATAAAGGACGATCAGCACAATGTACCTACAAGGAGGCATAAAGTGGTGATGCCGAGCTTGTTCACGCTTATGTGAGGGCAGCAAACCTAATCCTCGAGACCTTTTACTATGTGAGGGCAGGAAATCTAATCTCGAGACCTTTTACTATGTGAGGGCAGCAAATCTAATCTTGAGACCTTTTACTATGTGAGGGCAGCAAATCTAATCCACGAGACCTTTACTATGTGAGGGCAGCAAATCTAATCCCGAGACCTTTTACTATGTGAGGGCAGCAAATCTAATCCTCGAGACCTTTTACTATGTGATGGCACCAAATCTAATCCTCGACATACTCGCTGACTTGTCCACCAGCCGCCACTTTTTATCCTTTTTTCAACCAATAATAGATATGTTCCTTATCCAGCTTTGTACCGTTTTCCCATTATTTCCTTTTTCAACCAAGAGACCGTTGGGTATCCGGTCTCTACTATTTTCACCATATTATTTCCTCTTTGAATCAAGTCCTAGATTCATGCTACAACTTTCCCCCTTTCTTCGTTGTTTGAACAAAGCCCTAGATTCAATGCATGAAGTAGCTTTACCTCTAATAATACTAAAATTTAGGTGGCTTTGGAAGAGCTGATGGGAGTAGAAAAGATGCACATGCAGACATGTGGGGAGCTGGGGCAGTAGAGCAAGTCCGCCAAGAACTTATACCGAGGGTCGCCGGATGTCGACGGCGGCAGGTCGGATCTGCGGACAATATGACAGGGAGGAAGAAGGGTCGGAGGACCTCCCGAGCTGGGCGCTGTGGTCGGAGAGAACGGCACGGCAGAGGATCGGCCCTCCGGCAGCTATGGGTTTCTCCTCGGTGGCGATGACCGCGTGAACGATGCACCTTTAGTCCTCTACACACACCGCCGAAGGATCCGGCCGGATCTGTGACCAGCAGTGAGCAGAGAGAAAATGTCGCTACCGCTGTCTTGTTTATATCTGGAGAGGATGAGAGAATGAAGAGAGCAACCCTAGTAAAGCAAGCGCCAGGCCTCAAGGCCCATATATAGTGGAGTGATTATCTTTTTCTCTCCACAACAAGCGTTTCAATTTGTGTATGTGGCATTAAAGAAAAAAACTCTCTATTTAAGGTGACTACTCTCGACTCCTACATACTATTACATTTGTGCTCCCCCCCTCCATTCATTGAACAACCCCACGGTGAATAAACATACAAGCAAGTACTGTATTTATATAGAACGAACAAGCTCGAACTATTTTCGCGTAGTTAAAAGTTGATGGCGGGCTTTTCCCGGCAGAGACGCTGCAGTTTTCGGGTAGGCGGTTTGACAGAGAGGCGAGGAGGGTGAGCGAGTGGGGCTATGTGATTTGACGCTGCTACATCGCTGGAAAGACTTGTGATATGACCACTCACTATAGTCATGAATTCTGGCGCCCGACCGGGTGATGCCCCCTTCCATTCCGCGCCTAATCTGGTGCATGACACGTCGACCGGATCTCGACTCTCCCACATGTCGGAGTAGTAAGAAGGAGCAAAGAATGATGCGGTATATATACTTTCTCCGTTCCTAAATATAAGTCTTTGGAGAGATTTCACTATGGACCACATACGGAGAAAAATGAGTGAATCTACACATAAAATGCATCTATATACATCCGTATGTGGTCCACAGTGAAATATCTATGAAGACTTATATTTAGGAACGGAGGGAGTACTACTCAGGTCGGAGGAGTGCGAACCACGACAGCCTAGTGAACCAGCTGTGCGAACCACGGTAGCCCAGTGAACCAGCAGTAGAAAACAATGTGGTGATATAGCCATAAAAAACAATGTGCTACGGTCCACACTGTAGCATGTACAGTAACACTCCTCTTTGTCTGGATCCCTGAGTTAGAGCTAGTTTGGGTTGAAATAGCCTCAAATTATTGAAACAAGAGGGGTTAGTTTGAGCTAGTTTGCTCTAACCCAGCTAAAAAAACCAGCCCGGTGGAGAGGTTCTAATTGGGTTAGTTATCCTCGGACCCACTAAAAGAGAACTAAAAAAATCTCACCTGCCCGCACCAGATCGCTCCCCCCCCCCCTCGCACGACTCCTCTCTGTTCCCCATAGGGCCGCCCGCCCAAGCGTCGCTCGCCCTCTCTCTCCTCCGGCCGCCCTCTCCTTCCAGCCTCCGCCGCCCTACTCCGGCCGCCCTCTCCCTCCGACCTTCGAAGGTTGCCCCGCTCCGCCTTCACTAGTAGTTTTTCTCCTCATGTGTGCGGCAGCGCGATCTACCGTGGAGGCTGCGAGAGGGGTGAGTTTGTTCGTTCCTTCTCTGTCTCACGGCCATATCATTGATCTTGCTTGCTCTAGCGCTAATTCTGATTTGGAAAAGTAGATCCTGATCAAACTTGCTATAGATTTGTGGTGCATGCATGGAATTGTTTGATGCTGCTTGAGGAGGTAATAAATCTTTCTAGAGGCCCAAAGATTCAGGTCACCTTTCTAGGTATTTCAATTTCAGGCTTGCATTATTTGTAGAGGCCCAAAGATTCAGTTCACCTTTCTAGGTATTTCAATTTCAGGCTTGCATTGTTTCTAGAGGCCCAAAGATTCAGTTCACCTTTCTAGGTATTTCAGTTTCAAGCTTGCATTATTTCTAGAGGCCCAAAGATTCAGTTCACCTTTCTAGGTATTTCAGTTTCAGGCTTGCATTATTTCTAGAGGCCCAAAGATTTAGTTCACCTTTCTAGGTATTTCAGTTTCGAGCTTGCATTATTTCTAGAGGCCCAAAGATTCAGTTCACCTTTCTAGGTATTTCAGTTTCAGTGCTTGCATTATTTCTAGAGGCCCAAAGATTCAGTTCACCTTTCTAGGTATTTTAGTTTCAGCTTGCATTATTTCTAGAGGCCCAAAGATTCAGTTCACCTTTCTAGGTATTTCAGTTTGAGCTTGCATTATTTCTAGAGGCCCAAAGATTCAGTTCACCCTTCTAGGTATTTTAGTTACATGCTTTCATTATTTCTAGAGGCCCAAAGATTAAGTTCGATCAAGGCAAGCGGCCCTGCTACCCATGCGGTGTCGACCTCAACTCGCAAGGGTCAAGGCCGGAGGGGTTCAGGGCTTGGGCTCTACAGAGCCTTCCTCCGAGCGACGATGGCGAGCTCCTCCCTCGGTGCGTGAGGGGCTCCTGCTCCCTCCCTATCGTGAACGACTTCCGTGATGAGTTAGCTCATTCTTTGTTTCATGAAGTGTTTTTTTATTTTGTGAAGCTTGATTGACGACTTGTATGTTTAAGTGGGATATCTCATTTGTATGGACAAAGTAAAATTATCATGTTTTGCATGCTTGATTTGTATAGATGGTTCGCTTATGTCAATTGTGAGCGGGAGGAGGCCACAGAAGAGCCAGCCACACCAAGAGGGTGCTTGGATCCAAGGGACATATTTTAGTCCGACTAAAAATAGGGTCCAAAGTAGTCAAATGGATTGGATAGAGCATTTATTGTCAATCTAACCTGCCATCCATACACCTCTTTGGTTTAGAGTTAGTTCAGGTTAGAATCTAACTCTAACCTCTAACTCGAGCTAGAGTTCTCCTCGTCTCGGTTCATCGCCATCATACTTTCCCCATTCTCGTGTTTTCAGATCCTGCGAATCAAAGAGGCCCTTTTTTTGGGAAAATCAAAGAGGCCCTTAGACTGGTTTAGGTCCATCATTTTTATAAACGTGTTATGTCCAAAATTTAATGAACGTGCTCGGTTTCCACGAAAATAATCCGTTTCATGTAGTAATTCATTGATTTATTTATTCTTCTCGGGGGTTTGTATGTAATTCGTGAGGTCTGAAATGTAAAGTACCCGGCATATGCTCCGAGTCGCATGCACTACGACCCAGATGCTCTATGTCCCACATGTCGTGAATGGGAGCACATGGAAATAGCCTAGAGTACATATAGGAGGATAAATGCGTGAAAAATATGTATTGTGAAGCGAGCATGTTCAAAAGGAGACCTAAAGTGATGACAGCTATAGGTCGCACGCACCCAACTAGTGGTACTAGACATACGACTAATTTTTCCTCAAAAAAGAGGCACGAGTGCTTAGTACTCCTATTCTATAAACACGAGTCCCATCTCGACAACAGCGTCTGTGCTACAGCCTAGCTCTCCTCCTCGCTTTCTCTTCTAATTCTAAACTCGGCCGATGCCCGGTGGGTGGGGTGGGTTTGCTCAGCTGCGCCCCACCTCATAGTGAAAACGTTACGATTGGAATAAAATGCCATATACTCCCTCCGCTCATAAATATAAGCCTTTTAGATACTAGTTCAAATGGAATACATCATACATATGTATGAAGACATAGTTTAGAGTGTAGATTCACTCATTTTGCTCCGTATGTAGTAGTCACTTGCTGGAATCTTTAGAAAGACTTATATTTGGGAACGGGGAGTACTATACTAATAAAACATTAAGGCCACGAGGCGATGCAAAGGCTGGTTACAGGAGGCAAGAAGAAGAGATGCATCCATCGACGACGCCCACCTCCTCGACTCAGTATGCCGCCCACCGAACGGCGCCTAAGTAGCAGCGGCTTTGTGGCTGTGTCGACGTGCTTCGAACAATGGCGCCCAAAGATTCCAGCCATTGGAAGAAGGCCAACGCTCTTCTGTCCTCGCTTGTTTTGTAGTGGCCTATGTAGACGATTTCCTCGAGACGGATGTGCAGGTCGACGGTTTCTTGCATGGCGAGGCGCTGCGCGGTGAGCGTGGCCTCGAGGTGCACATTCTTCGTCGCGACCTCCGGCACTGCAGGCCACCTGTGGCTTGAAAGAGTTCTTCACCATGTAGGCCGATGAGGGTGGCAGGCAATGAGGAGCCTCGGCGTGTGGCTGGAGCAAGACGGCAAGGTCGTCTGCGCGGCTTGACGGCGGTGAACTTGCGGATGGAGTTGACCATCATGTCGCCCATGCGAGAGGCGGCCGGCGCCGGTGAGGGCTACGATGCTGCGGTCGCCAAGACCGTCTGGAAAGCTGCACGGTGGGAAGCAGGCAGGCGCCTTGATGATTTGGCACAGCCGATCGCCGCCAAGGCCCATCGCCTCCATAGGTGCTTGTGGCTTCGGTCACTTGGTCTTGGATTGGAGTGAGCAGTGTTGCAGAGACTTGGAAGTAGTAGATGGATTGGAGTGGTGGGCGCCTTTATTATATGAGAGTCCAAACTCTGTTGTATTCACATCGTCTGGCTCTAGTCCGCTTCTCCAATTAATTCCTCTCGCATGTAATTGAGGATGCATCATTGACTGCTCAACGCCTTGGGAACCGCTACCCTCTTCCTCCTTGGCATTCAAGCACCTATGGACCCGCCGACGACGAGGTGCCTATGGTGACTTCAGAATTTCAAGATGATAGTGTCGTATGTGTGTGCATTCATAGGGGTGAGTGTATGCGCTGTATATGAGCGCTATGCTCAGATTGTGTAAAAAAACAATGTAAATGTGTGTCAAAAAGAGACTAGTCAGTATACTCAATATTGTGCACCTCGGAGAGGAAAACGATAGAACTAGTACGTATTTATTTATGGTGCAGATTCACTCATTTTGCTCCATATGTACTCCGCCTTGGTGTAGTCTAGTCACTTGTTGAAATTTCTAGAAGGGCAAATACTCCTTTTCGGTTTCTGAGGGCTATACTAGCAAGTAGTTGTACGTATTAGTACAATAGTGGGCTCACATAGCAATTTTGTCTCATGCAAGAGCTCGCTATATGCGTGCTCCAATGTTCGCGAATCGCAACGTTCGGTTTGCGCTTGGCTCTTCGCCTCTTCGAGAAGACGAACAATGATGTTACTACTACTGCTTCTACAGTGTCGAATCCACAGCTGCATGTCCGTCCACCGTGAGCGGGACGGATAGCTTGTTGTAGAAGTACTACTAAGGAAAAGCCTGTCCTCGTTTGCGAGCAACAACGCGCATGGGCGAGGGAGAAGGCGTGTAGTAAAATCAAGCTTCTCCTCGTTCTACGAGTTGACGCGACACATCATAGCACTGGCCCCACATGCTTGCCTCTAAACTTGCCTTAAAGACGCGCTGTGTACAATATATTTGCTGCAACCTCTAACATTTACCCACCACAAATTAAAATATATGTGGCTGTATGCATCGTTCTAATGCAGAGGCCGGGGAGTCCCCCCTTTTCGAAAAAAACAAATTAAAATATATATTCCTGTCTTGACCAGATGAGCGTGCAAACTACAATCACCAGGGTGACAGGTAGGGCCAGAAGACTATTTTAATTTAAAAAACTTCAAGACGGCCACATAGCATGGAGCCGACCCCAACGATTTTAAGCTTACAGGCACGGTACACGCTATCTAGACTACTCTACACATGAAACTGCCACACGAGCGCCCGGGCTGCGCTTGGCTCTTCGCCTCTTCGGGAAGTCGAACAATGATGGTGTACTACTGCACTGGAGGAGTACTACAGTACGCTTCTGGCCATCTGACACCGATTGAACTCCACCGCGTGCTGGAGGGAGAGCGTGTAGCGATAGATTCTCCTATTCTTGCCAGCCACCACGCTCATGGGTGAGGGAGGGACGCTCCTGTCTTTGCGTGTATGATAGGTGGGCCCGAAAGGTGTGTGGCCAACCTGTCATACAACCAAAGGCAGGTGCATTTAAGTCCGCTAGGGCGAGGATAATCAAACTTCTCGTTGATGTACGAGTTGACGCGACACATCAAAGCACTGCACTCGATATATTTCAATAATTTATGCTACCGATGCATTAATTACAACACGTAATTTTAGTTCTAGATACATCCATTTTCGAGACAAGTAATTCCGAACGGAGGGAGTACATTTAGGAACGGAGGGAGTATAAAATATGTGATGGTAAGCCATGTAATACCCCGCCCAAGTCGAGAGATGGTTGTGCACGAGGGGGCGAGATCATGCAGAACCGAGCGAACAGACCCGACGATGGAGCTCTCTAAGGTCTCGATGGACCTCACCGTGCTCCATCGCCCTTGTGCCTCCGCCCTTGACGCCCAAAGGTATGAGGTTCAATACACCTCGTCCGCTCAGCTGATTGAGCAAGGTGCAGGTTTCTTGATTGATGTGTTGTTGGATTGATTTATGCAGTGCAAGGGAGGGCACTGCCTGCGCGGACTGCCGCTGCCGAGCGCCGGGAACCAGCGGCGGTGCGAAGTGGCGAAGGGCGGTGGCTTCGACGTGCGGAACACGGCGGTGGACTCCGTCCTTTCGTCGGTGAGGGTGGAGTGCCCGCATGAAGGCTGTGGGCTCTCGCCACTTACCACAAGCTCGCCGATCACCGAGCGTGTGTCCGCCGCGCCTCGCAAATGCCCGTGCTCGTCTGCGGCTACGAAGGCCGCGCCAAGGTTTCTACCACCACATAAGCACCGCGCATCCCATGCCCGCACAGGATCCAAGACGGCAAGGTGCTCCAGCTGCAAGTGGCTTTGCCGGAGCCACGGCTCTTGCTGTTCATGGAGGAGGACCGCCGACGCTTTTTTCTTGGTCGGCGGCGTTTCGACATCGGCGCGCCTATCGCCGTGTCGGTTAAATGCGCATCGAGCGGGCGTCCCCACCGCCGCACTACTTGGCCAAGCTGTGGGCGAACGGCCGCCGGGGAGCCTAAAGGCACGACCGACGCCGTCAAGGTGGAAATGGAGGTGACAAGCAGCAAGGATCCCGGCGACGCCGACGCAGGAGCTGACCTTCTTGACAGCTCCGCCTAAGCTGCTGGCCGGGCTAAGCTTGTGTCCCTCCACATTCAGATTGACAAGCTCACGCCCTAAATGTTTGACAAATGCCTTCTGTTTATCTTAGTAATATGCTAATATAGGGATTACCTTGGTCTACTTTAGCTTAAGAAATGGTGGGTTTTGGTGGCGATGCAGCAATTACTTCGACATCGATCAGTAATTTCCAACAATGAACGGATATTTTGTGTCTGTTGAATATAAAGTTCCTTTGGGTAAGAAGTACTACTTGTCATCAAAATGGATAAAAGGAGATGTATGTAGACGTATTTTAGTTCTAGATACGTCCCTTTTTATCCATTTTGATGACAAGCACTACCTCCGTTCCACAATACATGCCTTCCATTTGTCAAAATATAGATGTATCTAGACATGTTTTAGTATATAGGTACATCCATGATAGAGCCAATCGGATGGTTGAGAACACTACAATTCGTAGCTACAGATGCGTGTGTGACTCCCAGATGTAGAGGCCGGGGGTCATCATCCTCCTTTTCGAGAAAAAACAGACGCGTGTGTGAGAGGACGAGTGCATGCGTGCACCTCTTCTCTTCCTGTATAATGTACTACTAAACTCAGAGTACTACAAGTTTTTGTGGGTGGCACGATGGTGCGTGCGAGAAGTCCCGAGAGATAGGTTTAATGCGTCTGAAAAAAGGACTAGCCTAGAGCTCACCACGCGGCTATTCCTGTCGAACGCCCCATTAACCGTAAGATATGTATACGACAGTGCCAGTTATTGCACGTACACAGCAGTACTCCCTCCTTTCCGGTCTATGGTCAGTGGTGGAATATTTTTTATAGTTTGCAAAAGCACCTAATTAATGCTCTTGTTTTTCTCAAAAAATTATGTTTATCAATGCATTAGTTGCAATGCATGCATGCATAAAGTACATGCATTGGTCAATTTTCTCTTAATACTTGCATGCACTGATTTAATGCACCTTGAATCTGAACATGTGTTGGGGAACAACCAAATTGAGCCTTATAAAATGGAAAACTAAAATTTTGAGATAAGCCCTATAAAACCGGAAAGGAGGGAGTAGAAAAGAAGTACTCCATCCGGGAATAGTGCCGCACTTCAAACTAGAACCGTTAATAAATTTTGAGCTTATGCCTCGTCACATTCCAAATTACTCCACGCTATATTGAATTGCAAACCTGTTCACACCGATCACAACCTAAACGGTTTCCCACTTAGGAGCGTATTAGTACCACGCTATATTGAATTCCAAACCTGTTCACACCAATCACAACCTAAACGGTTTCCCACTCAGGAGCGTATTAGTACTCGGTTATAAATACTAGTATGCCAAGATGACTGCACATTCCTCCTCAACTCCTCATCCACAAAAACAAACAAGTCATTCAACATCCTTCCCTTGCGTCTGCCATGGCCAGCGTGAGTTCTAGGTCGAGAGATTGCCACCTGGGAGAGGCGAGCATGGAAGCGGAAGCACGAGAGATGTCCCGCCTCGCTGCGAGAGCAGCCGACATGTCCTGCCGCGCCGAAGTAGCAGCACGGAGGTCCCGTCGCGCCGCTGAAGCAGCACGGAGGTCCCGCCGCGCCGCTGAAGCAGCACGGAGGTCCCGCCGCGCCGCTGAAGCAGCATTGAGGTCCCGCCGCCGCCGATGCAGCAGATCGTCCGCCGCCGCTGAAGCAGCAGAGATGTCCCGCCGCGCCACGAATGCACAGAGATGTCCCGCGCCGCGCGGCTCGGGAAAATTTCTCGCGGCAGGCGACGATCGTTACAAGCGCATGCATGCGATCGTCCATAGCTAGATGGATCAGATCTCCGGCTTGGCGAGGTTGCGGGACGACGTGAAAGCCTCGCTTGAACAGGCTACCGCGCCATCCCGCAACTAAGGGAGGGCAATGAGAGGCTCCGGCCGAAAAGCGACCTGCCGAGGGAGAAGATCGTCCGAAGTGCAGACCAGCAGGAGGAGACCAAAGGCCTTGTTGAAGAGGACCGGCGCCATCGTCAAGAAACTTATGGACGAGAATGACATGCTCGCAACGAGCGCCAAAGGCTGGTGGAGGAATCCGCTGATGTTCTCAAGCAGCGCCTTGAGGACACGAAGAGCTCATCGCCGCTCGCCGCGGAGACTAGTTCCGCGGCCTGCAAGAACGCATCAAGAAAGTAGAGATCAGCGAGCCGATCCTTGTCTTCCTTCTTCTTTTGCCCTTGTGTATTTTGGGCGAGCCGCATGTGGCTTTTTTAATTATCTTTCTAATTATGTAAGACAATTAATCGTCCTTATCTTTCTGTGGAAGATCAATGTTGCGAGGATGGAATGAAGAAAACTCTTGCTGTGGCGACCCTGGCGTTGCTGTTCTTCTAGTTGCTGCTGGGATTCCTTCAGTTTCCTGGTTTCTTTTGATGTAATAATTGGTTCAGGATGTGGATTGTGTCGTCGGATGTGAAATGTTGGGTTCTAGCGCGGATGTTTGGCCTTTGTTGGCCTCTTGGGATGTTGCGATTTCAATCTGGTACGTAGCTTTTAGTCCTTCATGTTAGGGTGGAGTTGTGCTGAACTTCCTGTGAATTGTGGTGGCTTTCAAGAATAAAATCGGAAGGGGCAAGCCCTTCTTTGATCAAAATAAAATAAAATCGCCCTTATATATTCATCGGTCTTGCTATAAGTCGCATGGATGCTATATAGGTCCATCGGATCTTACATCAAGATCCGTGCTTTCAGATTTTCTTTTCTCTCTTAAATCTCAGTCGAGTGAGACATAGCCACGCCATTAAATGAGGCTCGGCGCCATTAATGGAGACCTGGGAGAGAGGTGGACGGCAGATGGAGGTCAAAGGTCTCTCCTCCCGATAAGCACGCATAGGGTCTGATCGCACGCCTCTCGACTCAAATAGCTACCCTGCACGGCGCCTCCTAGCTAATAAAAATGGGACGCATGGTATGCACGTAAATGGTACTAGTAAGTAGAACGCCCACGGTTTCAATAATACTTGTGTTTCCGATTGTAACGTGACAGCACTTGTTCCAAAATGACTTTGTTGATTGTTAATGTGCGCCGCAAATCGGACTGCAAATTTACTACAGCATGTTGGTGCCATGTCATGGCACCAAGCCAAGTTTCATTATTTTCATGCGTGTTTTGGATTTACAGGAATTAAAAACTAAGTTTCTCAATGTTTCCAACCCAGCCACGACGCCTGAATTTTGAATTTCATTCCCATTTCTTGCATGGAACCTAGAAATTTACCCGAGGACACACATGTGATTTTTCAACCAACTTTGGTGCACTAGAACATGTGCTTGTATTTCAAATTTGAATTATGCACACAAAGGTGACACGTTCCTCCGAGAACCACGAGCCTTCTTGAGAGAAGTCCGATTTGCAAGAAGCTTATACCAAAATTTGTTCCTATTCGCCAATTTTTTACCACGGCATGGTACTACCATGACATGACACCATGCCAAGTTTCATGATTTTAAAACCAAGTTTCTCAATGTTCTCGACCGAGCCACGATGCCCAGATGTTTGAATCTTATTCTCATTTTTGCATGGGAATAGAAATTCACCCAAGGACACAAATGTGATTTTTCAACCAACTTTGGTGCACGGAGCACGTGCTTGTAGTTCAAATTTGAATTATGCACATTAAATGACCAAAACTCAATTAATGTGTAAATAAGGCCAAACGAAGCCGAATAATTCCAAAATTTAACAGGCACTCATGTAGTTCTATGTTGCCTTTGTAAATAAACTCAAGGGGACAACGATATCGTTCAAGACTCAAAGGTGACACGCTCCCTCTCGTAACCACGAGCCTTCTTGAGTGAAGCTTCGGTTTGCAAGAAGCTTATACCAAAATCTGTTCCTATTCGGCCATTTTTTTACCACAAAATGGTAGTACCATGACATGAAATCCATGCCAAGTTTCATGATTTTCAGACGTGTTTTGGATTTACAAGAATTTTAAAACCAAGTTTCTCAATGTTCTGGCCGAGCCACGATGCCCAGATGTTTTAATTTATTCTCATTTCTTGCATGGGACCTAGAAATTCACCCGAGGACACAAATGTGATTTTTCAGCCAACTTTGGTGCACGAGAGCATGTGCTTGTAGTTCAAATTTTACTTATGCACATTAAATGACCGTAAACTCAATTAATGTAGTTCTATGTTGCCTTTGTTAAGAAACTCATGGGGGGGGGTGGGGCAGCGATATCGCTTCACACTCAAAGGTGGCACGTTCCTCTTAGAACCACGAGCTTCCAAATCGCCCAATTTTTACCACAACACGTAAGTGCCATGACATGACACCATGCCAAGTTTCATGATTTCTAGCCGAGTTTTGGATTTACATGAATTTAAAATCTAAGTTTCTCGATGTTCTCGGCAGAGTCATGATGCCCAGATGTTTGAATTTCATTCTCATTTCTTCCATGGGACCTAGAAATTCAACCATGGACACACATGTGATTTTCAACTCACTTTGGTGCACCGGAGCATGTGCATGCAATTCATATTTAGATTATGCACATTAAAAGTCCGAAACTCAATTAATGTATAAAAGGCCAAATGAACCGAAATAATTCCAAATTTAACAGGGCACTCATATAGTTCTATGTTGCCTCTCAGAATAAAATCAGGGGAGGCAGCGATATTGTTTCACACACAAAGGTGACACGCTCCCTCTCGAACCACGAGGCTTGTTGAGAGAATCTCCGGTTTTGCAAGAGGCTTATACCAAAACTTGTCCCAATTCAGCCAAAATTATACGTATGAAAACAGGGTTTAGATTATCCCTAACATCTCGCTACCTAGACCAATAATGTACTATGATTTGAATTCAACATAAAATGGATACAAATATTTGAATTGGAGAGCGATGGTACATGTAGTTCATAGTGAAATATGATTACTGCTATATGCATGTCTTTTGTTATCAAGATAATATTTAAATTATTGTATAACTTGACAACAATCGTATTCAAATAAGGAAAATTGATTCAAATTTAGTCCATATGGTAGCGACAATATATATGTTCACATGGTGGAGTAAAATGTTCATATATGATGGAAGATCAAAATGTACGACTACATCAATTATAAACCGCAAGGTCACCTAATGATATATTCGAATTCAACATAACGTGGATTCAAAAATTGAAATTCGAGATCATGGCATCTCTAATCATATAAAAAGGGACATTACTCTTTCTTTGGTGGGAATTGATTTGTTTTTTGTTGTTGTTGAGGGAAGTGCGAATCGATTTGGTACTGTGCAGGGTAATCTTGTTCTCCGATTTTTTTTACATTTTTCTTGTAGTTTTTTCAATGGCATCTATAGCAATATAGTAAAAGGGGACATGACTCTCTTGTGTCTTGTATGATTTTTTACACGTTAAGTTTGTCCTGCCGAACAAGGAATCCGCACCTTGTTATCCCGAAATTTTCAAGCTCGAGTATCTTTTGTCTCACCTGCTTTGAAACTCCCGCTTCTTCAACCCCGCGCCTTTGTTATCCCAAAATTTGACGCGCACGAGAACTCCCTCCTCATCCGAAATCGCCCCGCAGCCTGGACACTGAAATCCCCTTCTACCCTCACCGAAATGAAGCTCCATGTCGCGGTGTCAAAACCGTGGGGTACGCTGGTAACTTACCCTACATTTCGGACAAGCGCGTCCCTAAGCTTGGCTCCCCCTCCCCTTCCCCCCCATTTGTACACCGAGGCCGCCAAAACCCGCGAAACCCCACGCTCCTCCGTCGGCCTCCCGACCGCCCGCCAGAAGACACTTCCCAACCACGCCGCCCACCACAACAGCTCGCCGTCCCTCATCCACCGCACCGATGAGGATCCGTTGTCGATCTCGCCGTCCCGCCGGATCAGCCGCCCATCCTCCACCTCCAAGGAGCTGCCCCGATGTTCGCCTCGCCTATCGCGCCACCTCAATCCCCACAAGACCATCTTGACCTGCCCCACCGAACCACAGCACCCTCACCAATTCCTCCGATGAAGCCGAGGCCAACTCGGCGCCACCAAGGAGGTTCTACACTCACCGCTGCATTTTATCTTTTATTCGATCTCACGGGCTGCCGGTGCTCGATACCGCAGACATGGTGTTCCATCGACGGCGCCGTCGCCGCCACATCATCCACGGCGCTCTCCCCATGTCGTTGCTTCCTCGGCGGTGACTTCCACAACGGCACTAGCTGCAGCTGCTCCGCTCTCGCCGCTGCTCTGTTTTCTTGTCGGTCACGCCGCTGCACCGCTTCCCGCTTTCGTTCGGCTGCTAATCTGCTCTTGCTCTTGCTTACGCTGCTGCTGTTGCTGCACGACCTCCGGCAGCTACAGGAGTTGCTGCTTTAGCACTCGTCGCGGTGCTACTACACGACTTGCTCTCTCGCTAGTGCGTTCCTCGCCGAGCGCTCGCTGATTTAGATCATCGCTTCTCGCTACTAGTGCTCGAACGCCCTAAACATCTATTGCAATGCTCTATTACTAGTTCAATCAGTTTCGACAAGTAAAATTCAGTTTATTTGTGAAGTTCATTTTCTTCGCTAAGTTGAGAGTGAACAGTACTTACAAGATCTCGTCGGAGCTGCCGTGGCCTTGCTGATGCGTTTACATCTAGCACTTTTTGGTGATGTATTTTACATCATCTATTGCGATGATATTAGGGTCCCACTTCAGATTAAAGTTGTCTGTCTTGTCATGCTTCAGCCTCGTCATTTGTACACCTTAGCGGAGCTGCTCCAACGACGGAACCGGCCCATCACAGCGAGAGCGATACCCTCGGCGCCGCTTCCAGAGGCCTCGGATCTTCTTCCCGCCTCCGACGGTCACACCAGATCATCACCATCCTCCACGCCCAACCCAATGATGCTGAGGTCCACAAGGCTATGCCAAAGAGGTTGTACACTGCTGCATCACTTTGTTTCTCCATTCCTCTGTTCTTCCAATTCATGTGAGCCAAACACCCAGTTGATCAAATCCTATGTTTCCAAATGCTCTGCTTTGCATGTGCATTCCTATCCTATTCCTGTGTTTTTCCTGTCCCTGCGCTTATAGAATCCTCCAATTCTAAGGAGCCCTTACAGATTTACTTCATTTTCAGATTGGCCTCAAAGAAAACTCTGTGTGTTATGTCCCGCTCCCGCCGCCGTCATCCACCCCACCGAGGTGCACCATCGATGAAGCGTGCTCATCGCAGCAGAGATCCCCCGCAGACTTTCTTTCACCGCCTCAGATCATCTTCCCCATTGCCGGCAGCCACGCCAACTGCATTACCATCATCGACTGAGCAGATGAACCTGAGGACTAGACAGTTCCGGTAGAGAGGTCGCAGTCTTTCGTGTTTGCTTACGTTATACATCGATTATTATTACCTGCTACTTTATCATTCAATCTTGAGTTTTGAATTTCCCATGGGTCTCATATCGAGCCAGCAATGAATAGTATCTGTCTACTATCTGGTTCATCTGGGGTCTTCTATGTGGTTCTTGTTGGGTGGGCAACAAACAATAGATGATCCATTGTCTATCTTTTTAAACTGAAGCTATAATCTACCGCTATCATTAGTTTTGGATCCATCCACTGCTTGCTACCATCAGTCTTGATTTTTGCATGCACCCCTTAGGCCTTACAAAATCTAACTATTTTTTATTATGCATGTCGATATTATACACAATCGCATCGAACATGTAGAGAAAAGAGAAGACCGTTGTGTGCGAATATAATGTCATGCAGACGCTGCTCCATGGTGGGCTAAGTGCCCCCTCTCCTGCATTTCCAGATTGTATTCCAGAGGAAGATAACTGCTCGATGGAGATTCGTATGAGCCGACCATGCCTGTTTACCACCGAGGTGTTTGCTTTAACTCGCATGCCGATGTTGGTCATATCATGCATATGGCGCCTTGCATTGCTTACATTATACATCTTATATGTCATCAGCTTAGTTTAGATTTGCTTTGTGTGAATGCCACTGTTTGGTTTTATATCATACTTCACCATTCCTAATATTTGTCTTTTAGAGATTTCAACAAGTGACTACATACGGAACAAAATGAGTGAATCTACACTCTAAAATATGTCTATATACATCCGTATGTGGTAGTCCATTTGAAATCTCTAAAAGACAAATATTTAGGAACGGAGGGAGTATATGGGAATTATGCAATGCCATCTTCTTTAGCCGTGCATCATATACGTGAATCATGCAATGCCATCCTGTTTAGCCACCATCGATATGTGAATTGTATCGTGCCATATTTTTTCCATAATGTATTCCATTTGTCAACAATGTTTATACATTCATCTACTCTTCCTGCATCAGCCATTTGAGTCTCCATGGGAAAATCTGGGTGAAAACAAGGTCTTCGAGCGTCCATTGCAACCTGCCGATGCAGATTTCTTGTTGGTTACAAATAGCTCCTCGAGGAGGATTCAGAGAGAGATGACCGGTGTACCCCCGAGGTGCATGCTCTAACTTGGCTGGGTTATATTGCTCATATCATGCATATGGTGTCTTGCATTGCCATGCCATCCGCTTAGATTAGACATGCTTTGTGTGAATGCCTCATGTTTGCTTTCTATATCGATATGTGAATTATGCAATGCCATGCTTTTCAGCCGCTTATCATATATGTGAATTATGCACCGCCATGGAGCCTGGCATCATATATGTGAATTATCTCATGCCATCTTTTTTTTTCATTATGTATTCCATTTGTCGACAATCTGTGTATATTGAACTACTCTTCATGTGTATCAGCCATTTGAGCCGGTTATGGAAAAATCTGGAGTGAAAACAAGGTCTTGAGCAGTGCAATGGTACTGTTGAAGCATATATCTCGATGGTTACAGGAGCTCCTCAGAGGAGGATTCGAGATAGATGACAAGTCCTATATCCCACCCGAGTTGTATGCTCTAAGTTGCAATGTTTATATTTTCATATGATGCATATGGTGTCTTGCATTGCTTAGTTTAGACATCATATGCACAATATTGAATTCTATCTCGCTTAGTTTAGAGATCATACATGCGAAAGTGCCAACTGCTTAGTATATGAATCAATTATGTCAATTATATCATGCCATCCTGTATACTTAGACAACATGTATGTGAATTATTTCATCCCAACCTATTTTAGAAAGACATCATATAGTTTTGTCATGTCATCCTGCTTAGGTACTCATCATATGTTGAATTATGCCATTATATCCCGTTAAGTTATCCATCATATATCTGAAAGCTGTGTCATGCTATCCTGTTTAGTTAGGCATCATATATTTGAAATTGTGTCATGTCTGTCCTGTTTGGTTAGACAACATATATGTGAATTACCACATCTGTCTATCATACAATGTCTGTATGTTCAATTTCTTTTCTTTTTTATCAGCCATTTGAATTGGAGGGGGTGATGGCAGTATCTAAGGGAGCAAAAACCCGTTCTTCACAAAAGATAGTGCTACCCGTTGATGCAGATAGAACCATGGTTGTACTGGCCCACAAACTAGCCCCACAACACATAACCGAGACTCTTCCAGATTGCACACTTACACCGTTGGGCAGAGAACCAGCTACAACCCATCTAGCCGCAACCCCAGCGGATAGTAACCCACTTATAGTTGACAAAGCACCATGTCCACCACAGAGTACCCCCACACGAGCAGTTTGTAAAGCTACTACAGTGCCCAAAGCATGAAGACCACTGAGGGAGTCCTGGATTAGGGGGTGTCCACATGGCCGGATTATAACCTTTGGCCGGACTCCTGGACTATGAAGATACAAGATTGAAGACTTCGTCCCGTGTTCGGATGGGACTTCCCTTGGCGTGGAAGGCAAGCTTGGCGATACAGATATGTAGATCTCCTTCCATTGTAACCGACTCTGTGTAACCCTAACCCTCTCTGGTGTCTATATAAACCGGAGGGTTTTAGTCCGTAGGACGAACAACAATCATACCATAGGCTAGCTTCTAGGGTTTAGCCTCTCTGATCTCGTGGTAGATCAACTCTTGTACTACCCATATCATCAATATTAATCAAGCAGAGTAGGGTTTTACCTCCATCGAGAGGGCCCAACTGGGTAAAACATCGTGTCCCTTGTCTCATCGTTACCATCCGCCTAGACGCACGATTCGGGACCCCTACCCGAGATCCGCCGGTTTTGACATCGACATTGGTGCTTTCATTGAGAGTTCCTCCGTGTCGCCACCCTTAGGCCCGATGGATCCTTCGATCATCAACAATGGACGCGTCGTGGTGAGACTTTTCTCCCCGACAGATCTTCAGATTCGGGCGGCTTTTTAACCGCAGCCAATTCGCTGGCCATCCGGAGCAGATTGAAAGCTACGCCTGGCCGCCAGTCAGATTATTAAGTTTGAACTACACGGCCGACGTCCGCGGAGACTTGATCTTCGACGGGTTCGAGCCACAGCCAAGCGCGCCGCACTGTTACGATGGGCACGATCTAGCTCTGCTGCCGAACAGTGTCATGGAGGCCGCACCAGTATCCGCTCCGACCCTTAGCTCGGAGCCGAATGCGCCAATCAAGGACGGGTGGCTGGACACTGCCTCGGGGGCTGCAATCTCTATGGTGATCGAGCCGAACACCATACCCGTCCATTGTGACGCTCGTGACTCCAAGGTGCCGGACTCCTTTCCGGACTCCGAACCTTCCGCGCCCCTGCCAATCGAATCTGATTATGCGCCAATAATGGAGTTCACCGCCGTGGACATCTTTCAGCACTCTCCTTTCGGCGACATTCTGAATTCACTAAAGTCTCTCTCTTTATCAGGAGAGCCCCGGCCGAACTATGGTCAGGATGGTTGGGATGCAGACGACGAAGAAATTCAATGCCCACCCACCACCCACTTTGTAGCCACTGTCGATGATTTAACTGACATGCTTAACTTCGACTCCGAAGACATCGACGGTATGGACGATGATGTAGGAGACGAACAGGAACCAGCGCCTATAGGCCACTGGACAACCACTTCATCTCACGATGTATACATGGTTGATACACCTAAAGGAAACGACGACGAGGAACAAAGGGACGCAACGAGGGACCGTTCCCTCGAAAAGCAATCAAAGCGGCGGCGTAAGCGCCGCTCCAAACCCCACCTCGACAGAGAAAACAGCCATACAGACCCAGCCATAGAGCAGCGCGAACCGGCGGACGAAGAACATGCCATCGAGCAACCGCCCAAACAGGGCACCTTGGATAAACAACCCATCCCCGGCGAAGACAACAGTCCGGACGACGTCACGCCGGACAAGTTGCTGGAGCAGAAGAACCTCCAAAAAAGGCTCGTCGCCACTGCGCGTAGCCTGAAAAAGCAGAAGCGGAAGCTCAAAATAGCGGAAGATGCACTCATAATCAGATGGAGCAAAGTACTCAACACCGCAGACAAATACAGCGACAGTCGCCGCACAAAGAGCTATCCGAAGCGAAAATTATTGCCGGAATTTGATGATGAGGCCTCAGAGCCTCCGCAATCAAAAAATAATAAGGAAGCAACCTGGTCGGACAAATGACCCCATGGCCAACACAGTGCGGCAAAGGACGCCACACACAAGACGACACACGATCCGCACAAGGATTCGCATCAAAATGATGGCCCAGCCAGATCTATCTATGGGCCAAGAAAGCAAGCTCTAGCAATCAATGCAACACATCAAATATCCAAACATCGCGGTACGCCCAGATATAGGGGCGCCGCACACCCCCTATGTTTCACCGATGAGGTGCTGGATCATGAATTTCCAGTGGGATTCAAGCTCATAAACATAGAGGCATACGACGAAACAACTGACCCTGGAGTCTGGGTTAAGGATTACATCCTCCACATACACATGGCTAGAGGAGATGATCTCCACGCCATAAAATACTTACCACTCAAACTCAAAGGGCCAGCCCGGCATTGGCTCAAAAGCCTTCCCGAAAACACCATCAGAAGTTGGGAAGAGCTCGAGGACGCTTTTCGGGCAAATTTTCAAGGGACTTATGTCCGACCTTCGGATGCAGATGATCTAAGTCACATAACTCAACAACCCGGAGAGTCAGCCCAGAAACTATGGAACAGATTTCTTACTAAGAAGAACCAGATAGTCGACTGTCCAGACGCCGAAGCCTTAGCAGCTTTCAAACACAGCGTCTAAGATGAATGGCTCGCCAGACACCTCGGCCAAGAAAAGCCAAGAACAATGACCGCACTAACAAGCCTCATGGCCCGCTTTTGCGCAGGAGAGGACAACTGGTTGGCAAGATGCAGTACCAGCGACCCAAGTACATCCGAAGTTAGGGATGGAAACGGGAAACCGCGACGCAGCAAGGACCAGCGCCGGACCAAGGGAAACAGCCCGAAGAGCACGGAAGTTAATGCCGGATTCAAAAGCCTTCAGCAGAATAAGAAAAAGCTGCCCCCCAAAGATAACAGGGACGAGCTAGCTAACTTAAACAAAATCTTGGACGAGACATGTCAACTACACAGTACTCCCGGGAAGCCTGCAAACCACACCCACAGAGATTGTTGGTTCTTCAAGCAATCCGGCAAATCCAATGCCGAACACAAGGGGCTCGACACACCAAGCGAAGACGATGACGAACCCCACAAGCAGAGCACCGGAAAACAAAAGAACTTCCCACAAGAAGTCAAAACAGTAAATTCACTTCACGTGACAAAAAGCGAGAAAATAGTGGCGCCCATAGAGATACGCGCCACATGGCCTATCCCAGAGGAGTCCCGCCACTGGTTGTTAAAACCAATCACCTTCGACCATCAGGATTACTCTAGAAGTATCCGGAACACAGGCTGGACTGCCTTGGTATTCGATCCGATAATTGACGGACTCCAATTTACACAAGTCCTAATGGACGGCGGCAGTGATTTAAACCTGATATATCAGGACACAATCCGCAAACTGGGGATAGACCCAACAACAATTTGCCAAAGCAACACTACCTTTCAAGGGGTGACGCCAGGCCCAAATGCCCATTGCACGGGCTCTCTCCGGTTAGAAGTTATGTTCGGCTCATCCGACAACTTCCGCCGTGAAAAGCTAACCTTCCACATCGCCCCATTCACAAGCAGCTATCAGGCACTACTGGGACGCGAAGCTTTCTCCCGCTTTAACGCAATACCGCATTATGCATCCCTTATACTTAAAATGCCCGGTCCACGAGGCATCATCTCATTAAAGGGAAATATCGAGTGTTCCTCGAGCACGGAAGATTCAGCGGCTGCATTAACAGCCACACACTAAACCGCCTCATTAGGCAAAGCACCTAAACAGGTCGTTCAGACCCCGGACATGGCTAGACGAGTCCGGCGTAAGGGCTTACTAGCCACACACCCCCGTTCAAGGGGCTCGACACATATACAAAAAGAGACAATAAAGCTCAATTTTATTCATTTTTTAAAAATGTACTTTGTTTATTTAATGTAACGTACATTTTCGCATGATCTTTTTCAACTAAGTTCCTCTCTTTTACAGATGAACACCGTGCTACACCCGTCCAGGATACGGCACAACGGAGACACAGGCGCAGACGTGCAGTAGGGACCTGTTGCAAGGATTCTTTTCAGATTAAGACCCTGCGTAAACATTTTTTAATGTCTCTTGTTGATACACATCCCCCGGTTTCTTGCTATAACCGAGGTGGAGGCTGGCGTCTTGGCATCGGCCACTTCAGAACTTTGCGCGTACCTGGACACTAGGGGCTTATTAATAAGGGCGTTGTTCAGCCCGTTTTCATAAAGACAGAATACCTTAGGGAGTGTTCGGCGTCGCGAGTTTGGCCTTATATGCATCAGCTCCGAATCATGTCTTTGGTCAAATGTTGGGTTTGCCCGACTCCTCTGTTTTGCTGCCTTACGTTCCGCTCTATCGGCTAAGGCGACACCAGGAGAACTACTGCGATTGTGCCCCGGTTCGGCCGGGCGAGCACCTCAGTAGAGAAAGCCGAAAACTGGCTGTCATGATGTAGCGTGAGACTGATCAACCACTGATGACCCACCGAATCTTTTAGGATTCCTCCAGATAACGAAGGGTCGTTTCGGTCAGCACACACGCCCCAATTCAGCAAAGTAGCGGTGCCCCTAGGGGCTATATAGTAGCCCCACTGTCAAACTCCTATGGCTAAGTGAAAGTGATAAAGCATTATAGTCCGATTGCCTAGTTTGCTACGCTTATCACCTCCTTTATAGGACCAAGACGTTGGATCAAGTGTGAAAATGCGCTTTTATGTAACACCCCGCATTATATGTGTGGGGGCTGAAACCGAAGACTGCCATCTTTTAGGTTATATACACATATACATTAACGGCCGCACGGGAGGTATTTTGATTCTTGCAGGCACAAGTATAAAAAGCTTTTATATTCCATCAAAACATTGTCTTACAATTATACATGTTATTCGAACATGATGTCCTTCGAGCACTGCGTCTCTATTAAACGAGCGCCCTGCAGAACTTCCTGAAAATAGTGCTCGGCAGGTATTCGGCTCCCGTCCGAATCTTGGGATGCAACATCGGTGGTCTTCATCTCCGCCTAGTATGTCTTGACACGGGCTAGAGCCATCCGCGCACCCTCTATGCATGCTGACCTCTTCATTGAATTGATATGGGGCACCGCACCAAGGAACTACTGCACCAAACCAAAATAACTCCTCGGCTCAGGCCCCTCCGGCCACAGATGACTCACAACTTCCTTCATGGCGAGTCCAGATAACCTATTCAGCTCCACCCATTCGGCCAGTCACTCGGATAATGGAAGTGGGCGCTCTGGATTGTGGAACTGCGACCAAAAAAGCTTTTCCACTTCGTGATCCTTTTGATCTCGGAAGTGTTCGGCCGCGTCCGCGGTACTTGCCGCCAAATCCAGATAAGTATCCGCCGCACTCCATAGCTGGTCCAACTAAGCATACCTAGGATCCCCGAACTTCATCCGTAGCATAAAGGGCTTTCCAGCCGCGATATCTCCGGCCTGACGTAGCTCCTGCTTCATGGCTCTCATTGCAGAGCGAGCATCCTTGGCCTCGGTAGTGGCTTTCTCTAGGTCCTTTTGTTCCGCCCGATCTTATTTTCCAAGAAGCTTGCAGCGGTCAGCAGCATCCTTCAACTTCACTGCCATCTCGACCATTTCCTTCCTGCTTCGGCAGTGAGCAGCCTGTTCCGCTTTCAGATCTTCGGCCGCCTTCAAGGCAGCCGCATCACTTTTTCTGGCCTGCTCCTTGGCTCGGGCGAGTTCCGCCCGAAGGTTCTCCATGGCAGCGGCACCATCTGCATCAAGCATACATGTTGCAAGGCAAGGTCATCAAGCCCCCTTACCAGGTGTCCGCGGAGAAAATTTCATACCTTGCGACTCGTCCCACCGCTTGTTGACAAGCGCGATGTCGGCATCCGCCACGTCAAGTTGCCGCTTTAGCTCGGCAAATTCATCAGTCCCGCTAGCCACGGACACGCCGCCACCTACATAGGAAGAGCGACATGTTATTCCTTGGATTATGATACTCGGCGCGCTGTCATCTTTGACAACGCACCGAGTCTCAGGGGCTACTATCTATACAGGGCGCATCTTTTTATATGCGGAACTGTCAAAAGGTACATCATTTCGCGTACCTCAAAACCTGTCAGTAAACTCCTGACGGCCTCGTGCAACCTGCTCTCCGCGGATGAAATCCTTTCAATCACCGTGCCCATCAATGCCCGATGTTCTTCTGAGATAGACGCTCGCCCAAGCAGATCCTTCAAATCCTCCGACCGTGCACCGGATGGTGCCGAACTCGTCTGATGGCCTTTTCCGAAGGTCGGGCACGGAGGGCTTTGGGGAGCCATACGGCTGCTTTCCGGCCCTGCCGGATTCAGAGAAACCCTCCACGACGACACTCAGTTCGCCGCGCCGCAAGGCGGCACGGCAGAGGGGCGTTCGCCTCCATCATCTCCTAACGAAGATCCCTAAAGATGAGCTCACACTGAAGGGCGGAGATCCGAACTACAAGGTAAAAATTCAGTTGTCTTTCTCAGAATAAAATAGGGATGTCTCTTATTTGAAACTCCCTCTCTACTTACGGCTCATTGAGGGCTGATCCCTTGAGGGCACAATGCGCCGAGGCACTTCTGGCGCAGACCCTCGACGAAGATCTCTTCCCCGCTTTGAGACCATGGTCTCCGGTCTCAGAGGCGGTCCTCTTCTTTCTCGGATGGAGGGATTCTCGATCCTCCTTTCCGAATAGCCTCCTTCGAGGAGATGGTAGCTTGTTTGTTCCCCTTCGCCTTCTCGCCAAAGGCGCAACCTCCAAAGATCCTGGTTAACACGGATCCGGCGTGGTCTCGAGGAGGGGGCCGACACTGATCAGCTTTGCTTTCGCTTATCCACTCCTGCTTAAAGGGACAACTTCTTTAAGGGCAATTTTATGACGAATATACGGATGGCGGTCCGGCATGTGGCTACTTACTTGAGTATCCGGCGATTGCAGCTTAGCCCTGCGTCCTCGGTCAAGTCTGGACACATTACTTGTGATCCGAAGAACAATTTATACATCTCCATGGGCGTCATGCCCGTAAAGTGTTGGAGAGCTCGTGGTCCCTCCGGATTAAACTCCCATAGGCATAGGGGCGGCGTTTGCAGGGCAAAGTGCGGCGAATCAACATGACCGCGCCACTATCGCCAAAGTTGATGTCTCTTTCAGAGATCTTGAATGCGGCCCGCAACAAGGGCACGCCCTGGACGGCCCCCAACGAGCCCTTTATTGACCCATGACGCCACCGTGGGGAGGACCAGAGTGAAAGACAGAGACGCCACCCACTTGGTGCCCCCAGGCGCTAGGATATAAAACCACTCGTTGCCATAAGCTGAGCTCCTCTTGAAAAGAGCCTCGGGCGGGAGCGCCAAGATTCTTGCTTATAACAGCCCCTCCGCACTCCGCTTGTCGCCCCTTGATCATCTTCGCTCTACTTTGAAGGTCTTGAGCCACAATCCCAAGTGAGGGTAATGCGGAGGAAGGCTTCGCACACGACGATGAACGATGAGATGTGGAGGATGGACTCCGGATCCAAGTCGTGAAATTCTAACCCATAATAAAACATGAGCCCCCTCACGAAGGGGTGGTCCGTCGGGAAGCCTAACCCCCGGAGGAAGTGAGACGTGAACACCACGCTCTCACCAGGCTTGGGAGTGGGAGTAACCTGCCCTTGAGCAGGCAGCCTATGCGAGATTTCGCCGGTTAAATACCTGACATCTCTCAGCTTTAGCACATCTTCTTCCGTAACGGAGGAAGGCATCCACCGGACTTGAAGGTCGGAGCCGGACATCATCGAAACTCCAAAGCGCCTAAATCTGAAGCTTTGGGTGTTGGAACTCGAGGCGAGGGGCGGATTCGATTGAGATTGAAAGAAAGGAGTAGAACCTTGGTCTCTTTATAAAGAGGTTGAATACTAAGAGCCCTCCCCCGTGACAGTTCGGGACTCTCCTTCGATAGAGGAGACGTACAAACGGGCGCGATTGGGTTACCCACGCCTATTGATGAGAATCCTGAATAAGGGGACACGATCTCTGCTTTGACAAGACGTGCCAAGGAAACCGCCTCGCTAAACGCGCTGAGGTGGGACAGTAAAAACGATTCGAATAAAGGCTTGGCCGTGGTGTGATGACACGCTGCGGAATATGATAGCAGATTGGATTTGTGTAAATATTATTCTCTCTACGGTGTTATGTGGAAATTATTTTTCAGAGCCGGACACTATCCTTCTGTTCAAAATCTTCTATGAAGTATTCGGAGGAGGAACCCGCCTTGCAATGCCGAAGACAAACTGCACGCCGGACTCGTCGTCATTGAAGCCTGGTTCAGGGGCTACCGAGGGAGTCCTAGATTAGGGGGTGTCTGGATGGCCGGACTATGACCTTTGGCCGGACTCCTGGACTATGAAGATACAAGATTCAAGACTTCATCCCGTGTTCGGATGGGACTTTCCTTGGCGTGGAAGGCAAGCTTGGCGATACGGATATGTAGATCTCCTTCCATTGTAACCGACTCTGTTTAACCCTAACCCTCTCCGGTGTCTATATAAACCGGAGGGTTTTAGTCCGTAGGACGAACAACAATCATACCATACGCTAGCTTCTAGGGTTTAGCCTCTCTGATCTCGTGGTAGATCTGCCCTTGTACTACCCATATCATCAATATTAATCAAGCAGGAGTAGGGTTTTACCTCCATCGAGAGGGCCCGAACCTGGGTAAAAACATCGTGTCCCTTGTCTCCTGTTACCATCCGCCTAGACGCACAGTTCGGGACCCCCTACCCGAGATCCGCCGGTTTTCACACCGACAACCACCACAGCTAACCCAAACTCCATGTTTAAAGAAGAAGAGCAACTGTCCTCAGGTCAGATTCCGTAGCTATGGTCCATACTCCTTTGCTGTTGCATCACTGTATTTACTCATACCAACTACTTTCGAATTTGAAGGATCCAATTGAAACTCCAATGGTGCAACAGGTATGTTTTAAACCTATTTCTTTAACTGGATTGTTGTTCTAACTTCTTGCTCTATGTTGATTTCAGTTTAAGTTGTATAAACAATTATGTTCTCATGTGATGCACATTACAAGTGCTGCCAATGCTGTGTAGTTTCTCACACTTATATTCTGTCTATGCTGCTATGTCTTAAAAATATATGAGTTGAACTGTGTCTCTATCTTGATTAGGGAACATAAACTAGAATGATATGGACAATACAGTGACCATAGTACATAGATATATGTTTGTTTCGTGCTGTTATCTTGTCCACCTTACTACTGAACCGGTTTACCAAAATGAGTTTGGTATACTACAAGCTAAACCTGTGATGTGTCTGCTTGTTTCTCTTGTAGTATGCAAACAGAATATTGGAGAAGAGCACCCCACTATGCAATGGTAGAGAAAGTAATGCAGATAAGGTTCAAGATAGTGAGACACCCCTGTTGGTCTCCAAGAAAGGTGATAAACACGATCATGTAGACAGTGAGAAAACCCCACAGTCCTGCGTTGATGTAGTGTTCGAGTTACTGGCCAGTACCGTTGGCACAAGCTCTTCGAACTCGCTGCCTGAATCACTTCGGCTTCTTCAGTCTCAGCTACAATCTGAAAGGCATCAGTCAGCTATGCTGCGGCAAGAAGCCGAAGGACTGAGGAAGTCCCTGCAGAATTCAGATGCGTACTTTCTTGTGCAACAGCGAGCGTTGGAGGATTTAAGCGCCAAACAAGAGAAAGTTAATAAGCTTGCTAAGCATCTTGCCAGCATTATGGGTACCCAGGATATTGTTTCTTGAACTCTTCTGAAGTGGTTTTAGTTCTGGACTTGTTTTGCTGCGGCGTTTATATGCTGCTGGGTTCCCTATATTTGCACTGGTGGTGAACTTTGATGCCCAGTGGATGTAATATGTGTAATAGCCGTGATAGCCTAGCATAAGTTGCTTGCTTATTTATTTCCTTATTGTCTTGTTTATTTGTTTGCTTGTAGTCAGTGCAGTTCTTTTTCCGCGGTTTGCTAGTGGTTGCAATAACCTATTTTTTGAAACTAGGCCACAATAACCATGGGCTAATATTTATCAGAGTGACGGTGGGCCTCCCACGGGTCAGATAAACGATGGGCCTTCTACGGTCCGAGAAAGCAAGAGGGCCTTCTACGGGTCGAGAAACATTGGGCCTTCTATCGTCAGAGAAACAATGGGCCTTCTACGGCTGTATCATCAATGGGCCTTATACGGGCCGTATGATCGATTGGCCAAACATGGGCCAATAACATGCCGCATTATGGCCGTAAACGGGCTAGAGTTGGAATCATCCGTTCATGGGCCGACCATAACGGGCCATCATTAATAGGCTGTATTTGATGACGCTATGAAAACGGCCCAATGTATTAACGGACCACAAACGGGCCGACTGTAACCACGGGCTGAATTTGGCCCACAAGCAGAAAATGATAGTAACGGGCCGTAAGTAAATGAATGCTCGAAATGAGCCCAAGAATACATGGGCTCTGAGAAGGCCGAAAGATAACATGGGCTGGAAACAGCCCAACTGAATAACGGGCCCTTAATGGGTATAAAGTGATACACTGTTCATTACGGGCTAGTTTCACCATGGGCCATTAATGGGTCTAAAGTGATACACTGTTCATTGCGGGCCAGTTTCACCACGGGCCGTTAATAGGCCAAGAGTTACATAGGGCCTCATATGGGCCGAAAGACGTCATGGGCCATACATGGGCCGGCGAAAACGGGCGGAATCATATTGATGGACCAGATGACGCTACTAGGCCTAATTCGGATAGGGCGAACGGGCCTTGGGTTAGCGGGCTGTAAATGGGCTATATGCGAACAATCCTGCTAACAAAGCTTTCCATGGGCCGCCCGTCACCTTTTGACCAAGTCAAACGGGCCGCCTTTTCACGTGAATGGGCTCTCTGTTGGGCCGTGCCACGGTCGACGTATCATAGGCGCCTTTATGTCCAATGAGTGGATGACATCTGTCCCAACAATGAGCCGACACGTGTTTCCTCCAGCCAATGATGATTTTACACGTGGAAAATCCCCATTGGTCGGGTGTTAACGGGTTATCGGATCCAAAACCGACCCGATAGCTTAACGGCGTTCGCTTTACGGTGGATGCCATGTGTCGGTCACCCTTGACGTAAAGCACTTCGTGACGCGATTTATCATCATGGAAGTGGACACTCGTGATGATAATTTTGGTAATGTCATGGAACACTTCTACGACAAAGACATGTATGACTATCTTGATTCATCATAAATTTGTCATGGATGTACATGCATGACAAAAAAATGCGACCTACTGTGACAAACATGTATCATCACTGAAGTGTATTTTTTTTGTAGTGATATACCCAAACCTGCCCCAAATGGGACAAAATTTGTACCACGGCATGCGTGTGCCCTTCCATGATAGCATGCCAAGTTTCATGAATTTCGCATTTAGTTTTGGATTTAGTTGAATTTAAAAACCAGGCATCTCAATGTTTTGCCAGCAATCAACGGTGCCCTGGTGTTTGAAATTCATTCCCATTTCTTGCATGGGACCTAAGCATGCACCCAAGGACACCGATTTGATTTTTCAACCAATTTATATGCACTGGAGCATGCGCATGTAGTTCAAATTTGAATTATGCACATAAATGCATTGAAAACTTAGTTAATGCATAAAAATGTCCAAGCGAACCCCGAAAAATCACAAAAATTCACACAACACTCCTGTTGTTCTATGTTGGCACGAGAAAAAAATTTGAAAGTAAGAGGCAATGGATATCGTTTCGTCCCCAAAGGTGGGACGTTCCCTACCAAAAACCATCATGCTTGTTGTGAGAAGCTCCAGTTTGTGAGAAGCATATACCAAAACCTGCCCCAAATGGGACAAAATTTGTACCAAGGCATGTTGATGCTGCTCCATGATAGCATGCCAAGTCTCATGAATTTCAGACGAGTTTTGGATTTAGTTGAATTTAAAAATTAGGCATCTCAATGTTTTGCCGTCAATCAACGGTGCCCTGGTGTTTGAAATTCATTCCCATTTCTTGCATGCGACCTAAGCATGCACCCAAGGACACAGATTTGATTTTTCGACCAATTTATATGCACTGGAGCATGCGCATGTAGTTCAAATTTGAATTATGCACATAAATGCATTGAAAACTCAGTTAATGCATAAAAATGTCCAAACGAACCCCGAAAAATCACAAAAATTCACACAACACTCCTGTTGTTCTATGTTGGCACGAGAAAACAATTTGAAAGCAATAAGAGGCAATGGATATCGTTTCGTCCCCAAAGGTGGGACGTTCCCTACCAAAACCATCATGCTTGTTGTGAGAAGCTCCGGTTTGTGAGAAGCACATACCCAAACCTGCCCCAAATGGGACAAAATTTGTACCACGGCATGTTGATGCCGCTCCATGATAGCATGCCAAGTTTCATGAATTTCAGACGAGTTTTGGATTTACTAGAATTTAAAAACCAGGCATCTCAATGTTTTGCCGGCAATCAACGGTGCACTGGTGTTTGAGATTCATTCCCACTTCTTGCATGGGACCTAAGCATGCACCCAAGGACACACATTTGATTTTTCAACCAATTTATATGCACTGGAGCATGCACATGTAGTTCAAATTTGAATTATGCACATAAATGCATTGAAAACTCAGTTAATGCATAAAAATGTCCAAACGAATCCCGAAAAATAACAAAAATTCACACAACACTCCTGTTGTTCTATGTTGACACGAGAAAAAAACATGAAAGCAATAAGAGGAAATGGATATTGTTTCGTCCCCAAAGGTGGGAGTTCCCTACCGAAAACCATCATGCTTGTTGTGAGAAGCTCCGGTTTGTGAGAAGCATGTACCCAAACCTGCCTCAAATGGGAAAAAATTGTACCACGGCATGTTGATGCCGCTCCATGATAGCATGCCAAGTTTCATTAATTTCAGACGAGTTTTGGATTTAATAGAATTTAAAAACCAGGCATCTCAATGTTTTGCCGGCAATCAATGGTGCCCTGGTGCTTGAAATTCATTCTCATTTCTTGCATGGGACCTAAGCATGCACCCAAGGACACTGATTTGATTTTTCAACCAATTTATATGCATCGGAGCATGCGCATGTAGTTCAAATTTGAATTATGCACATAAATGCATTGAAAACTCAGTTAATGCATAATAATGTCCAAACGAACCCTCAAAAATCACAAAATTCACACAACACTCCTGTTGTTCTATGTTGACACAAGAAAAAAACTTGAAAGCAATAAGAGGCAATGGATATCGCTTTCGTCCCCAAAGGTGGGACGTTCCTCACCAAAACCATCATGCTTGTTGTGAGAAGCTCCGGTTTGTGAGAAGCATATACCCAAACCTGCCCCAAATGGGACAAAATTTGTACCACGGCATGTTGATGCCGCTCCATGATAGCATGCCAAGTTTCATGAATTTCAGACGAGTTTTGGATTTAATAGAATTTAAAAACCAGGCATCTCAATGTTTTTCCGGCAATCAACGGTGCCCTGGTGTTTGACATTCATTCCCATTTCTTGCATGGGACCTAAGCATGCACCCAGGGACAAAGATTTGATTTTCAACCAACCTATATGCACTGGAGCATGTGCATGTAGTTCAAATTTAAATTATGCACATAAATGCATTGAAAACTCACTTAATGCATAAAAATGCCCAAACGAACCCTGAATAATTCCAATTCTTTTATGATCATTGTAGATAAAAGGTCTAGCAATTCAAATACCGTCCATGGCCGCTGTGACCCTATTATGTATTTCAAATCAAGATGAAAAATCAAGTACATCCCACACAGTTTATTATAACCAACCGTGTGAGATGCAGCACAAAATATCTTCAGACTGTGTCTGAATAAGGGACCGTGTCCGATGACACTTTGCGCGCTAGTTTTTTGTTTGAAGCGATTCCAAATTTTCGGCTTCCGCGGAAATATCTACCTCCCCGCCCCTCCCCCTTACCAAAAGCCACATTTCCCCCCCTTCCCGCCTTCCTTTCCAAGTTGAAACCTTCACTCCTTTCTTGCAGCGCCGCCGCCTCCTCACCGGCGACCCTCCTTCACGCTGCTCGACCTCGCCTATCCAGGCAGGTAATCCACACCCAACCCCCTCCTCCTCCTCCTTCAACATCCCACATGCCTCGACCGCCTGCGCGAGCGCGACAACTTCCACCCAAATCACCGACCCCTCCACCAAATAAGCGCCAGCCTAAGCCATGGTGCATGCAGTATAGCCAGGACCTCAAGGAGCATTTGGCAGCGAAGAAGCAAATCGCGGCCGCCCACGCGATGAGGTCGCGATGGCTGCTAATCGTGCCGACCCCCAGATCTTTGAGGAGCACCTCGTCGTCGAGGCCACCGTTGACGCCTCACGCACCGACGCCGTGACGCGGTTGGCTGCTTTAAATGACAGTTCGTGGCATTCTCTCGAGGCCACCGTCGGTGCCTTCGATGAAGATTACGAGGTGTTTTCTCATCGTGCACGTGCTTACCTCATCTTGAGAGCCAGCAAGTTGGTGCCTGTAGCGGCTAAGGCAACTCACCACTACAACGAGGGCACCCACGATGCGGAGGCCTCGCCCTCTCCCATGTCCAAGGAGCCAATCGTCATCAATATCTCCGACAATGAGGAGTAGCTTGTCTTATTAGCTCACTATAAGGACCCATGTTCAGTTTGCTGGCTACTGCCTTTCCTTAACAAATTTTAGTGAATTGTGCTATCTACTTTCACCATTCAATCTTCTGCTATAGTGTATATGTTCTATATGTCATGCAATGTGGTGTTCAATTAACTCCTTGGTTCAATTCTGCAAATGTGATGTTCAATTCTTCAGGGTGCAATATTTCCAAGTTGTTAAGCATGCTTGATTTGGTTAACTGTCTGATATTCTATTAGGAGTATGTTATATTGTTCAATTGGTGTTTAGTTAACTGCTTGGTTCATTTGTTGTGGCTTGGTTCACTTGTTGTGGTGTTTAGTTAACTGCTTGGTTCAATTCTGCAATGCGATGTTCAATTGTTGTGGATGCATTCTGTTATTGTATACCATGTGAGGAATAAATCGATTTTCGCTGTGCTAAATACATGAGAAACAAATATAATTGCTATATTTCCAAGTTGTTAAGCATGCTTGGTTTGGTTAACTGTCTGATCTTCTATTAGGAGTATTTTATATTGTGCAATGTGGTGCTCAGTTAACGTTTGGTTCATTTATTGTGGTGTTTAGTTAACTGCTTGGTTCATTTCTGCAATGCGATGTACAATTGCTGTGGCTGCATTCTATTATTGTATACCATGTGAGGAATAACTCGAATTTGTCTGCACTTAATACATGAGAAACATATACAAGTGTTATATTTCCTAGTTCCTAATCATGCTTGGTTTGGATAAAATGGGTTTTCCATGTGGCTTGAATTAATCTGATAAATCTGCAATGTGCTTATTTATCATCAACATATTTTACTGATAGCATGCGAACCCTTACTTAACCCGATGACTAACTACCTTATATGTGTTGTGGAAACAACGGAAGCAACCGAGGTTTACAAGATGGTACTAACTATTATACCTTGCCTTTTTGTATTCCGTTGCCCCATTTCCAATATAGAGAAGATATTTATGCACATCCTTGTTTCCAGGCTTCACTGATGATTACCTCTCAAACCACCTCTGTGGTTAGGAGGCGAGGAAAGTTTTCATACAACACCCACGGTTCAATATTGAAGTGTTCCCGAAGAGGTCGAAGGATGGACGGTGAATCATCCACGGGCACTTGCCTAAAGTTGCAAAGACCTTCAACATGAATGAAGGCTCAATATTCGCTTTCCGCTTCAGTAGTTTTCCAGATGAGATGCATCTCTCTATGTATTGTCTGTGATGCTAATTCGAAAGGTTCAAGATGTTGCATGTGAAACTTGTTGCTGGTGCAGTTGTGTAATGGGGTAGCTGAGTGCTGAAGCTATATCATGTTGTACTCCAATGTATTTCAATTATGAAATCCTGCTTGCTTAATATGGAAATGGAATATATTATGTGCTTAATATGAATGTCAATTAAATTAGTAAATGGATTATTAGTAATAGGCCAATTAGCTTGCTAATTGGGTTTTCCTATTGCAAACAGTTAATGAGAAAACACCATGGGCGATGACCTAAGGCAACGCACACAGTTTCTAGGAATAAACCGTGTTGGATCAATGAACAATCACACACGACATTCTCTTCAAAACTGTTTGTGTTACGCCACCTTGCGCAAACGTTTTCCTTGTAGTGACTGTGTGGGATGTATATACGAATGGAAACGTCTAGTGGTGACTGACTGTGTGGGATGTACTTACGACCAGGAATGATTTTGCATGTATAATTGTATTTTTTGAGCACCGCTGACGATTTGTATCTCAAGTGCTGCTTGTCGCATTACACGACCTCATTTTGCTGAGCGTGTGTGCCAGGAGGGCATATCCCCAATGGTTTCTGGGTCGTGTGGGAAGGACCCCCCCTATCGCCAACACTCACTTGGCGACGGTTCCAAATGTCGTCGTGGAAAGGGGTAAAAAACCGTTTGTTTAGGACCAACGCGTACCAGTGCAAAGAAAGGGTTCTTGCCTGTGTTACAAGGTGTGAAGTTGAGTCAGACTCAAAGCCCGACCACTCAGAAGAGAGAGAGAAAATGAAAGTCATTCCCTATGCCTCAGCCATAGGTTCTATCATGTATGCTATGCTGTGTACCAGACCTATTGTGTGCCTTGCCATAAGTCTGGTAGGGAGGTACCAAAGTAATCCAGGAGTGGATCACTGGACAACGGTCAAGAACATCCTGAAGTACCTGAAAAGGACCAAGGATAGGTTTCTCGTTTATGAAGGTGACAAAGAGCTTGTCGTAAATGGTTACGTTGATGCTAGCTTTGACACTGATCCGGATGACTCTAAGTCACAAACCGGATACATATTTATATTGAATGGTGGAGCTGTCAGTTGGTGCAGTTCCAAGCAGAGCGTCAAGGCAGGATCTACGTGAAGCGGAGTACATAGCTGCTTCCGAAGCAGCAAATGAAGGAGTTCATATGCGATCTGGGTGTAATACCTAGTGCATCAGATCCAATGAAAATATTATGTGAGAACACTGGACCAATTGCCTTCGAAGGAATCTAGGTTTCACAAGAGAACCAAACACATCAAGAGACGCTTCAACTCTATTCGTGAACAAGTCAAGGATGGAGACATAGAAATTTCCAAGATACATACGGATCTGCATGTGGCAGACCCGTTGGCTAAGCCTCTTTTGCGAGCAAAACATGATCAACACCAAGACTCCATGGGTGTTAGAGTCATTACAATGTAATCTAGATTATTGACTCTAGTGCAAGTGGGAGACTGAAGGAAATATGCCCTAGAGGCAATAATAAAGTTGTTATTTTATATTTCCTTATTCATGATAAAGGTTTATTATTCATGCTAGAATTGTATTGATCGAAACCTTAATACACGTGCGAATACATAAACAAACACTGTGTCCCTAGTGAGCCTCTACTAGACTAGCTCGTTGATCAAAGATGGTTAAGGTTTCCTAGCCATTGACATGAGTTGTCATTTGATAATGGGATCACATCATTAGGAGAATGATGTGATGGACAAGACCCATCCATTAGCTTAGCATAGTGATCGTTCAGTTTTATTGCTATTTCTTTCTTCATGTCAAATATGAATTCCTTCGACTATGAGATTATGCAACTCCCGGATACCGGAGGAATACCTTGCATGCTATCAAACGGCACAGCGTAACTGGGTGATCATAAAGATGCTCTATTGGTATCTTCGAAGGTGTTTGTTGAGTTGGCATAGATCGAGGTTAGGATTTGTCACTCTGAGTATCGGAGAGGTATTTTTGGGCCCTCTCGATAATACACATCATAAGCTTGCAAGCAAATGACTAAGGACTTAGTCACGAGGTGATGTATTACGGAACGAGTAAAGAGACTTGCCAGTAATGAGATTGAACTAGGTATGAAGATACCGACGATCGAATCCCGGGCAAGTAACATACCGATGGACAAAGGGAATTACGTATGTTGTCATAACGGTTCGACCAATAAAGATCTTCGTAGAACATGTAGGAGCCAATACGGACATCCAGGTTCCGCTATTGGTTATTGACCGTAGAGGTGTCTCGGTCATGTCTACATAGTTCTCAAACCCGTAGGGGTCCGCACGCTTAACGTTCGATGACGATATAGTATTATATGAGTTATGTGATTTGGTGACCGAATGTTGTTCGGAGTCCCGGATGACATCACTGACATGAAGAGGAGTCTCGAAATGGTCGAGAGGTAAAGATTGATAAATAGGATAATGGTATTCGGACACCGAAAGTATTTTGGGGGGTACCGGGTACTTATCGGGTCATCGGAAGGGGTTCTGGACACCCCCAGCAAAAGATATGTGCCTTATGGGCCAGGAGGGGAAACACACCAGCCACAAGGGGCTGGTGTGCCCTTCATATGGGCCGGCCTATGAGGATAAGGAAAGGGGGAAGGGAAAGGAAAGTGTGGATTAGTATTCCCACTTCATTCCCTCTCCCCCTCTTTCCTTCTCCCTCAGTTAAATATGGAGGGTGTCGGTGTCAAAACCGGCGGATCTCGGGTAGGGGGTCCCGAATCGTGCCTAAGGCTAATGGTAACAGGAGGCGGGGACACAATGTTTACCTGTGTTCGGCCCTCTCGATGGAGGTAATACCCTACTTCCTGCTTGATCGATCTTGATGATATGAGCATTACAAGAGTTGATCTACCACAAGATCGTAGAGGCTAAACCCTAGAAGCTAGCCTATGATTATGATTTTTGTTGTCCTACAGACTAAACCCTCCAGTTTATACAGACACCGGAGGGGCCTAGGGTTACACAGAGTCAGTTACAAGGGAGGAGATCTACATATCCGAATTGCCAAGCTTGCCTTCCACGCTCCTATGATTATGATTGTTGTTGTCCTACAGACTAAACCCACCGGTTTATATAGACACCGGAGGGGGCTAGGGTTACACAGAGTCGGTTACAAGGGAGGAGATCTACATATCCAAATTGCCAGGCTTGCCTTCCATGCAAAGGAGAGTCTCATCCGGACACGGGATGAAGTCTTCAATCTTGTATCTTCATAGTCCAACAGTCCGGCCAAAGTATATAGTCCGGCTATCCGAGGACCCCCTAATCGAGGACTCCCTCAGTAGCCCCTGAACCAGGCTTCAATGACGATGAGTCCGGCACCCAGATTGTCTTCGGCATTGCAAGGCGGATTCCTTCTCTGAATACTCCATAGAAGATTTTGAATACAAGGATCGTGTACGGTTCTGCAAAACAAATTCCACACACCACCTTAGAGAGTGCAATATTCCACAAATCCAATCTGCTAACAAATTTTCATAACGTGACATCACGCCATGACCCGGTCTTTATTCGAACCGTTTTCCTCAACCAGCTGCTGGACATGTCGCGAGGCGGTTTTCTTGGCACGTCTTGTCGAAGCAGGGATCGTGTCCCCTTATCACGAGATTCTCATCAATACGGGTATGGATAACCCAACCGTGCCATCAATCGCGGCGCTTGGGGAATAAGCGATTTTACGGGGCAATGGGGAGGCGCATGATTGTCGGTGCGAAGAACGACACCTATGGGATCACAAGAATCCCTACTACGGTTGTGGGGCGCGGTATCGTGAGAAGAGCGGATCAAACAGATAGCACACGGTTTCTTTATCCAGGTTCGGGCCGCGAGGATGCGTAAAACCCTACTCCTGCTTTGGTGGTTTGTTTATCTGTGTTCTTGAAGTAGCAATGGGGCGTGAGGAGCTCCAAAAGCCGAATCCTCCTCCGGTCGCCTTTGGGCCTCCTTTTATAGGGAAAGGGTTGCCACATTGGCACACAAGAGGTGGAAAAGGCACAGTGATGCGAAGTTTATCCTCGTGACACATGACAAGGCGCCTTTAATGCGTCTTGCTTAGGTGTCCTCGCTTATCGGGACGGGGAGAGCCCTATCTCGTCCGTCGCCGCCTCCTCTCAGGTCGACACGCACCCTGGCCAGCAGTGCCCACGGTGCCATGTAGGCAGGCAAGCAGCTGAGGTGGTGCAATGGTGGGTCTCCACGAAGATCCGCTTGTCGCCACGCAGGTGCCTCGCCAACCGGTTGGGTCGGCAACTGATGCGAACGGTGGTGGAGGTTCGATTACGGGCTCGATGGTGGCCCCACGGGTGTCCTGGCAAGGGCTCGCCAGAGCCCCCGACTAAGGGTCTTGCCGTGGCGCTGCTGTTGTCATCCCCTGCAAGGCTCTTGCCGGGGCCTTCAGGTCCTCCTTGGCTGGGATCCCGCCAAGGGTCGCCATCTTCTATGGTGTGTATCTGATCTTGAATATCTTCACAAAGATCTGCATGCCACCATGGGGATGTCTCTCAATCTTTGCCCCATGGGGCAGTGGACTCAAGGGTGATTCGGCCCGTAGGTGTGGGCGAGCCGCCCGGCAATGGTCTTGCTGGTTTGTTAAAACCGCCCCCGGCAAGGATCTTGCCGGGGTTCGCTCGCCCCTTGCCCTTTGTGGTCTTGGTCTTGGCGTTGTTCTGCTCCTTTCGAGCTTCGTCCTTACCTCGGCTCACCTCCCTTGCCTTGCTCAAGGTGGTGGTGCCCGCGCCTCGATCTGCCTGCACAGCTATAGGGGTACAAAAGTGTACCCTCTTTTTGTACACCGACAGAGCCCCGGCCTGGTCACACGTAAGCGCAATCGCTGCTGGGCTAGGCCCAAAACGTGTGTGCGGGCAAGGGGTGGTTTTACCATGGTAAGTTTCTTCGCGCGCTGCGCTTCCCACGCCTTCCCGCGCATGGCTCGGCGTGAGGAGGCGTGCGTGACGTGGGCGGCATGCGTGGGGCTGAGCTCTACGCGCATGCGTCACGTCGTAGTAAAGGGGGCGGTTCGCGCCTTTCCCATAAACGGAGGGAGGCGTGGAGGCACAGCCCATTTACCGAACGGGGCCGAGGCGTGGTCTTCAAGGCGTCAACTCCCCATGATCACGGGGTGGGGAAAGGTCGCCTCACCTGTCGCCTTGGTCCCGCATACCTGCCACGTGGTTCTCATGCGCTTGGGGTGGCCAACGGTGGAGGCGGGAAACCGGGCCGTCGCGGGCCGGGGCAGCGGGTTGGTCCCAGTTCCCTGCGCCTTCCGTGTCTTGATTGGCTGAGCGTGGAGGCCGAGCCCCCACCCCGTTCCTTTATAAAGAGCGGGGGGGGGGGGGATGGTGTCCCGCATTCTTCCATCTTCTCCTTCCTTCAGCTTCTGCTCCCTCCCCCTCCGTCCATCCGCCATGGAGAGAGGGAATCCTAGCCCTCCAACGGTGGCGGCGAGGGTCGCCGCTCGACAACGCGTCCTTCCTTCTCCTGCACCTGCGGTGGCAGAGCCATCCGCGAGGGGAAGGGGGAGGGGGCGAGGCCGTGGGCGAGGCCGTGGGCGACGCCAAGGCGCTCAGGGAAGAGGAGAACGGGGCGGCGCGCCGGTCTCGCCCCCGCCAGTAATTCCTCCCCCCATGGAGGGCAATGTTGGGGATGACCCTTGCGAGTTCTTTGTCATGATGCATCGCCGCCCGCTGCCGCGCCGTTCCCGACTCCATTCGCGAGCGAGATGGAGCTGGATCTGCCGGAGTCATTGCGGCTGCACATGAGGGGCTGTTGGATCAGCGGTACGCGAGTTCGTCGACTTCCTAGCCCCTCACGTGATGTATCTTTGTCGAGGGTGGAAGATGTTCGCTCACATCCACCACTTGACGGGCGGGCTCACCCTCTGTCGGTGTCAAACCGCGGATCTCGGTAGGGGGTCCCGAATCTGTGCGCCTAGGCGGATGGTAACAGGAGACAAGGGACACGATATTTTTACCTGTGTTTGGGCCCTCTCGATGGAGGTAATACCCTACCCCGCTTGATTAATATTGATGATATGGGTAGTACAAGAGTAGATCTACCACGAGATCAAGGAGGCTAAACCCTAGAAGCTAGCCTATGGTATGATTGTTGTTCGCCCCACGGACTAAAACCCTCCGGTTTATATAGACACCGGATAGGTTAGGGTTACACGAGTCGGTTACAATGGTAGGAGATCTACATATCAAGATCGCCAAGCTTGCCTTCCACGCCAAGGAAAGTCCCATCCGGACACGGGACTAAGTCTTCAATCTTGTATCTTCATAGTCTTGGAGTCCGCCGGACGATAGTCCGCTATCCGACACCCCTAGTCCGGACTCCTCAAGAGCTCCCTGAACCAGGCTTCAATGACGACGAGTCCGGGCGCGCATATTGTCTCGGCATTGCAAGGCGGGTTCCTCCTCCTAATACTCCATAGAAGGTTTTGAACACAAGGATAGTGTCCGCTCGCAAAACAAGTTCCACATAACACCGAGAGAGAATAATTTTGCACAGATCTGCTGACGATTCCGCGACGTGACATCACACCACGGCCAGGCATTTATATGAATCGCTTTTTACTGCTCCACCTCAGCGTGTTTAGCGAGGCGGTTTCTGGCACGCCTTATCAAAGCATAGATCGTGCCCCTTATTCCGGATTTTCATCAATACGGACGTGGTAACCCAACCGCGCTCGCTGGCCTGCCTTCTCTATAAAAGGCGAGTCCTAATCGACCACGGGTGGGCTCTTGGTATTCAACCTCTTTATAATGAGACCAAGGCCCTATTCTTTTACACCCTCCATTGAGTTCGCCCTCGCTCGAAGTTCCAACACCCAAAGCTTCAGATTCAGCGCTTCAGACTTTCGACGATGTCCGGATCCGACCAAAGACAGCCGATGGATGTCTTCCTCCTTCACGTAAGAAGATGTGCTAAAGCTGCGAGACGCCTGTGTATCTAACCGCGAGATCTCGTGATAGGCTGCCCGCCTGTGGCAGGTCATTCCCACTCTCGAGCCCGGCGAGAACATGGTGTTCGTGTCCCACTTCCTTCGGGGTTTAGGCTTCCCGACGGATCCCTTTGTGCGGGGGCTCATGTTTTATTATGGGCTTTGATTTCCATGACTTGAATCCGGAGTCCATCCTCCATATATCGTCATTCATTGTCGTATGTGAGGCCTTCCTCCATATTACCCCCCCCCCCCCACTTTGGATTGTGGCTCAAGACCTTCAAGGTGGAGCCAAAGATGATCGAGGGGCAACAAGCAGAGTGCGGAGGGGCGGTTATAAGCAAATGTGCTGATGCTCTGTGGCCCGAGGGCTCTTTTCAAAAGGATCTTGGTTTGTGGCAACGGGAGTGGTTTTATATCACCGCCCCTGTGGGCACCAAATGGGCGGCGCCCCTCGCCTTCCGCCTGGTCCACCACAGCGGCTGGCATCATGGGTCAACAAGGGCTCGACTGGTGGCCGCCCAAGGACGCCCTTGCTGCAGGCTGCTGAGACCTCCGTGAAAGAGGGATCAATCTGGTTGCAGTGGCGCAGTTATGGTGATCCGCGCCTTCAGCCTCAGAAGCGCCGCCTCCGCCTGTGGGAATTAACCGAGGGACCACGAGCCTCCAAAATTTTATGGGCACGACGTCCGTGGAGATGTATAAATTGTTCTTCAATCACAAGAGAAGTGTCCTGACTTGACCGAGGACGCAGGACTAAGCTGCAATCGCCAGATACTCAAGTAAGTAGTCATGTAACCGACAAGTTGTTCATTCATTTATTTTATATATATGCCCTTTAAAGGAGCCGCTTTTGAACATGAGTGGATAGCCAAGGCAAAGTTAATAAGGTGTCCTGCCCTCACAGAGACCAAGCCGGATCCCATGCCGACCAAGATGTTGAAGGTCGCGCTTTTGAAGAAGGCGAAGGGGGAGCGGGAAGCAACGCTCTACGAAGGAGGCTATCAAGGAAGGAGGGATTAAGAGTCCCACCTTCCGAGGAGAGAAGAGGACCGCCGAAGATCCGGAGGTCAAGGCCTCAAAGAGGGAAAGGAATCTTCGGCAGAGAGTCCGCGCCGGGAAGTAACCCAACCGCATTATTTCCCAAGGATCAGCCCTTCAATGAGCCGTAAGTAAAAAGAAGGGTCTTGTAAATAATGAACACCTCAGATTTATTCATGAAGATAACCAAATTGTACCTTGTAGTTCGAACTCAGCCCTTCTCAGCAGAGCTCGCCTTCGGAGGATCTTCTTCCGGAGATGATGGAGAGCTAAACGCCCACCTATCGCACCTCATGTGAAGCGGACGACCCGAGGTGTCATCGCGAGGGTTCCCAAGTCCGACGGGCCGGAAGGTCCGCGCCAAGTGGTGTGCGGTCGGAGGAGTGAAGGATCTGCTCGGGCGAAGCGGTTATTTCAGAAGATCACCATGCTCTAATGGGTACGGTGATTGAAAGAATTGCATCCCGGAGAGCAGATTGCATGAAGCCGCCGAAGCTTCATCGACGGGGTTTGAGGTACACAAAATGATGTACCTTTTTGACAGCTTATGCATATAAAATGCGCCAGATAGATAGTAGTTCTCGAGACTCGGTATGTTGTCAAAATTGACAACGTGTCGAGGATCAAATTCTCGCTTATAACATATCGCCGCCCTAAACAGGTGGCGGGCATCCGGAGGCCAGCCGGATCGATGAATATGCCGAACTAAAGCGTAACTTGATGAGGCGGATGCGACATCGCGCTGGTCAATAAATGGTTTGACGAGTCACAAGGTATGCGACTTCTATGCGACACTGGTAAGGGGGCTTGACGCCCATTTCTTACTATTCGTATGCTTAATGCAGATGGTGCCGCTGTCGGAGGAGCTGCGGCGGAACTCGCCCGAGCAAAAGAGCAAGCCAGGGTCAGTAATGCGGCCGCTTTAAAGGCGGCCGAAGAGCTAGAAGCTGAACGGGCTGCTCACTGCCGAAGCAAAGAGGAAATGGCCGATATGGCAAAAGGGTTAAGGAATACTACCGATCGCTGCGAGGTTCTTGAAAAAGAATGTCAAGCGGAACAAGAGGGCCTAAAAAAGGCCGCCGCCGAATCCAAGAATGCCCAATCGGCTTTGAGAGCTGCCAAGGAGGAGCTGAGTTAGCCGGGCAATTGTGGCTGGAAACCGCTTCGCATGGAGGAAATATACAGATCCAAAGTATGCTCGCTGGATAAGTTGTGGAGTTCGGAGGATGTTTATCTCGACTTGGCGGCGAAGCGCCGCGGACACGCTTGAGCACTTCCGGGCCGAAGGCAGAAGGGAAGAGCTATATTGGTCGCAATTCCATAGTCCGGAGCGCCCTTCCGCCGCCGACCGATCGGTTAATAATGGGCCGAGCTGAATCGGCTGTCCGGATTTGCCATGAAGCATGTCTTGACTCACTTGTGGCGGGCGGACCCCACCAAGAGCTATTTTGGTTTAGTGCAGCAGCTTGGTGCGGTATCGCCAGACGACGCAATGAAGCGATCGGCGGTATTGAGGGAGCTCGGATGGCTCTTGCCCGCTTCAAGACATACTGGGCAGAGAAGAAGGCCACCGACGTTGCATCCCAAGATTCGGACAGAAGTTTAGTACCGCCGAGCACTACTTTTAAGAAGTCCCGCTGGGCGCTGCTTAATAGAGACGCAAGGCTCAAGGATATTATGTTTAAATGACATGTATGATTTGTGAAAACAATGTTTCAATATAAGAGCTTTTTATACTTGTGCGCTCAAGTAGTAAACTACTCCCTCGGCGGCCGCTTATGTATATGTGTATATAACCCGAAAGATGGCAGTCCTTGGTTTCAGCCCCCACGCACATAGTGCGGGGTGTTTGCAAAGAAAGCGCTTTTTCACACTTAATCCAACGCCTTGGTCCTGTTAAGGAGGTGATAGCGAGCAAACCAGGCAACCGGACTATAATGCTTTATCACTTTCACTTAGCCATAGGAGTTCGAGGTGGGGCTACTATATAGCCCTGGGGCACCGCACTCTCCCGAATTCGGGTGCGATGTGCCTGATCGAAAACCGTCCTTCGTTAATGCGAGGAATCTAAACATTCCCGTGAGTCATCGAGTGGTTGACCAGACTTTGCTATATCATGACAGCAGTTTGGGCTTTCATCGAGGTGCTCGCCTCGCCGAACCGGGCACAATCGCAGAGTTCTCCCGGTGCCGAAGTTAGCCGTGAAAACGGAACGTAAGGCAGCAAAACAGGAGCCGGGCAACCCAACATTTGACCAAAGACATGATTCGAGCTGATGCATATAAGGCCTAACTCGAGACGCCGAATACTCCCTAAGGTATTCGGTCTTTATGAAAATGGGCGAATAATGCCCTAAGCCCCTCGTGTCCGTGCACGCGCAAAAATTCTGGTGCGCCAATGCCAAACGCCAGCCTCCTCCTCGGTTATAGTAAGGAACCGGGGATGTATATTAACAAGAGACAGAAAAAGGTTTACGCAGGTCTTAATCTGAAAAGAATCTTGCAACGGGTCCCTACCGCACGCCTCGCCTGTGGTTCCGCAGCCGATCCTCGACGGGTGTAGCACGTTGTTCATCTGTAAAAGAGAGGAACTTAGTTTAAAAGAAAAGGATCGTATGTAAAGATGTACTTAATATTAAATAAACAGAGTATGGTTCAAGAAGAGAATAAACTTGAGCTTTATTGTCTCTTGTTATACATGCATGCAGCCCCTCGTATGGGGGTATGTCATTAGTAGGCGCCGGACTCGCCTAGCCGTGTCCCGGTTTGAATGACCAATTCAGGTTTTTTGCCTAGCAGAGCCGGATAGCTGTGGGGTTGTCAAGGCAGTCTCCCGCTCTTCCGTGTTTCGAGTAACACTTAATACTTCCTTTTAACGAGATGATGCGCGTGGACCGGCATTTTAAGTGTTAGAGATGCATAATGCGGTATTGCGTTAAAGCGGGCGAAAGCTTCGCTATCCCAATAGTGCTTGATGGCTACTTTAAACGGGTGACATGGAAGAGTAACTTTTCGCGACGGAAGTTGTCGGATGAACCAAACACAACTTCTAGCAGTATGGAGCCCGCATAAAGGGCATATGGGCTCGCATTACTCCTTTAAAGGAGGTGTTGCTACGGTGAATTTTGGTTGGTTTATCCCTCATCCTCATGGATTGTGTCCCGATATATCAGGTTTATGTCATCGACGCCATCCATGAGGACTTGTGTAAATTGGAGTACGCCGATTATAGGATCCAATATCAAGGCAGCCCATCCTGCTCCGGATATTTTCGAATAGTCCCGATGGTCGAAGGTGATTGGTTTTGACAATCAGCAGCGGCGCGCTTTTAGTGGGCGCCGCCTGTTTTTCCCTTTGATCACGGAAGTGAGTTTACTGTTTTAACCTCATGTGGGAAAGTTTTTGTTTTCCGGCTCGCTTGTGGTGCTCGCCGTCATCTTCACTTGGTGTGTTGAGCCCTTGTGTTCGGGCGCTGTCTGCCGGACTGTTTGAAGACCCAACAATTTCGTGGGTATGGTTAGCAGGCCTCCTGTGAGTACTGTGGATTTGACATATCTTGTCCAAGATTTTGTTGAAGTTGATAGCTCATCGCTATTGTCCTTAAGGGCAGTTTTTGTTGTTCTCGCCGTGAGCTTTTGAATCCGCGCTGACCGTCGTGTTTTTGACTGTTCCTATTAATCCGCGCTGGTCCTTGTTGCGCCATGGTTTCCCATTTCCATCCCTAATTTCGATGTACTTGGGTCGCTGGTGCTGCATCTTGCTAGCCAGCTATCCTCTCCCTGCAAAAGCGGTCATGAGGCTTGTTAATTCGCCATTGTTCTTGGCTTTTCTTGGCCGAGGTGTCTCGCAGCCATTCATCTCGGACATTGTGTTTGAAAGCTGCTAAGGCTTCAAAGGTCCGGACAATGACTATTTGGTTCTTTTTAGTAAGGAACCTGTTCCTGCACTTCCGGCTGACTCTCCGGCTGTTGAGTTATGTGACTTAGATCGTCTCAGATCCTGAGGGCGACATAAGTCCCCTAAAATTTGTTCAAATGCGCCCCCGAGCTCTTCCCAGCTTCCAATGGTATTTTCGGGAGGCTTTAAGCCAATGCCGAGATGGCCCTTTGAGTTTAAGGGTAAGTATTTTATGGCGTGAGATCGCCTCTAGCCATGTGTATGTGGAGGATGTAATCCTCAATCCGCACTCCGTGGTCTGTTGTTCCGTCAGATGCCTCTATGTTTACGGGTTTGAATTCGCTGAAATTCATGATCCAAAGACCTCATCGGTGAAACATAGGGTGTGCGCCCTATATTTGGGTGTGCCGTGATCTTCGAATTTTGGCGATTGCATTGCTTTGACGAGCCTGCTTTTTGGCCCATAGATGGACCTAATCGGGCCATCCTTTTGATGTGAATCCTTATGCGGTCGATATTGGCTTGTGTGCGCGCCATTCGCCGCCTCTTTTGCCGTGGGTCGCCCATCCGACCGGTGGCCTTCTTACTTTTTAATTGTGGGGTCAAGGCCTCCTCGTCAATTCGGGCAGTAGCTTTTTTTGGGTAGCTCTTTGTTCGGCGATCGTCGATGTACTTGTTCGCGGTGCTGAATACTTTGCTCCATCTCGATCCCGAGTGCATCTTCCGCTGTTTTGAGCTTCCGCTTCGCTTTTTCAGCTACGCTGGCGGGCGCATTTGGCATTTTCTGGAGGTCATTTTGCTCCAATAGTTTGTCCGTGTGAGATCGTCTGACTGTTGTCTTCGCCGGGACAGATTGTTTATCCAAGTTGTCTTGTCCGGACGATTGCTCGATAGCTTGTTCGTTGTCCACCGTTCGCCCTACTCTATGGCTAGGTCTTTGTTGAGGCGGGACTTTGTTCGGCGCTTACGCTGCCGCTTTGATTGCTTTTCGAGGGATTTATCCTTCAGAAGGCCCCGTTGTTCCTCATCTTCATTTCCTTTAGGTGTATCCACCATGTATACATCATGGATGAGGTTGTCCAGATCCTATAGGTGCTGGTTCATTGTTGTTCCTACATCGCCGCCCATACCGCCGATGTCTTCGAGTCGAAATCGAGCACGCCGTGTAAGCTCGGCTGGCTACGGCGGGTAGTGGGTGGGCGCCGAATTTCTTCGCCGTCCGCGATCCCAACCTTCCCGACCGTAGTCCGCCAGGCTCTCCGGATAAAGAGAGAGACTTTAGTGAATTCAGGATGTCGCCAAAGGGCGAAGTTCGAAGATGTCCGCGCCGTGAACTCCATGACCGCACCCAATCGGATCCGATTAGGTGGGGCGGACGGTTCGAGTCCGGAGAGGAGTCCGCACCCGAGTCGAGGTCTTCACAAAGGACGGATGGAGTTCGCCAATCGCCAGAGAGATTATAGCCCCGAGGCGGTGTCCAACCACTGCCCTCGATCGGGAAATCCGCCCGGATTATGGTCGGAGCGGATGCCGGTGCGGCCTCCGTGGCATCGCTCGGCTGCAGAGCCAGATCATGCCCATCGAAACAAGGCGCACGCTATTGGCGCGCTCGAACCGTCAAGATCAAGTCTCCGCGATATCGGCCGATAGTTCAAACTTCCAAATCTGACTCGATGGCTGGGCGAGCTTTCGATCGCTCCAGATGGCCAAGTGAATTGCCCGCAAAGGCGGTCGCCGAACACGAAGATCTGTCCGGGAGAAAAGTCTCACCTGGACCGCATCGTTGTTGATGATCGAAGGAGCCATCGGGCCTATCGGTGACGGCTACGCAGGAACTCTCAATGAAAGCACCACTGTCGGTGTCAAACCGCGGATCTCGGTAGGGGTCCCGAATCAAGGCCTGGGTGGATGGTAACAGGAGACAAGGGACACGATGTTTTTACCCAGGTTCGGGCCCTCTCGATGGAGGTAATACCTTACCTCGCTTGATTAATATTGATGATATGGGTAGTACAAGAGTAGATCTACCACGAGATCAAGGAGGCTAAACCCTAGAAGCTAGCCTATGGTATGATTGTTGTTCGCCCCACGGACTAAAACCTCCGGTTTATATAGACACGGATAGGTTAGGGTTACACAGAGTCGGTTACAATGGTAGGAGATCTACATATCCAGACGCCAAGCTTGCCTTCCACGCCAAGGAAAGTCCCATCCGGACACGGGACGTAAGTCTTCAATCTTGTATCTTCATAGTCTTGGAGTCCGCCGTGACGATAGTCCGCTATCCGACACCCCTAGTCCGACTCCTCACCCTCCATTTCAAGCTGATGGAGGGCGGCCTTCCGCCAAGGTCTTCGGGTGCTTCGACCGGCAAGGTGCTGCGGAGAGTTCTTCGATATAAGACTCTCCTCAAGCGGGAGTGGCGAGGAGGATAGTGGCAGCGGACGACGAGGGTAGCAGCGGCAGATGACGGGTCCGACTAGGTGTCGGGCGCCGCCCATGCGGCACCGGCGATCCCATCATCCGTGGTCGCCGCTTCTGAACTTCTCGGGACGCCTCCTTGGGCGGCCGGGCGTTGGGAGGCTGCGTAAGAGGAAGAGGGCGGTGGCAAGGCCATCAAATCGAGTACGCGGAACCGACGCTCGACGCTGCGGCCGACGCCCCGCCGCCTCGAAGCTCGCCTCGGCGCCGCCATCACCATCCAGCCTTCTGACGGCCACCGAGATGTTCTCTTGGTGTCTCTCGCCACTGCACTCGCCTAGGCGCCTTTTGCCCTTTTCGCCTCCTTGACCTGCCTCCCGAGGAGAGGGACAAGAAAGGTGACGGGCACCTTATCTTTTTAGCTTGTAAGCCTCTGGCCCTGGTTGAATTTAAAACTTGTAATCCCATCATTCATGTTTTTCATTCCCCATGGGCTGTACCTGAGTGGAATGTTTTAATGAAAAGGGATGCTTGCCGGTCATTTGTTTGCGGGTAGAACCCACGACAAGGAGTAAACTTGATATCCCTAAGATAAACATTTCTGCCCGCAACAGGCCCTGCCTCTTCCCACTTCGCCGACCTTTCTCATGCTTTTATGGAGGCAGGATGAGGTGGGTTCAGCCCTCGCCTCATCCTTTTGCTGCTGATCGCGATTAAATCTGGCCCTAGGAACGAGCCCTAGGGCCTAGATTTTAGGGAGCACGGTAGCTTTGGGAAAACGAGGTTTCACATACCTCACCCATAGGGAATGCATGATAAGGGATGAAGAACTTATCTGAAGTTGTAGCCCCCGCAACTCTGGTTTGCCGTGAGTGAATCTTTTTACTTTGCAGCCCCCGCAATACTGGCTTGCCGGGTCTAGATGTCGGTCTGTCCTCCTTTCTTTTTTCGGCCCTCAAGTGATCCGCAAGGATATCTGTGAGTCCTGCGAACCAAAGAAGACAAAGAACGGCAAGGAGACGACACTGATGTCGGTGTCAAACCGGCGGATCTCGGTAGGGGGTCCCGAATCTGTGCGCCTAGGCGGATGGTAACAGGAGACAAGGGACACGACAGTTTTTACCAGGTTCGGGCCCTCTCGATGGAGGTAATACCCTACCCCGCTTGATTAATATTTATGATATGGGTAGTACAAGAGTAGATCTACCACGAGATCAAGGAGGCCAAACCCTAGAAGCTAGCCTATGGTATGATTGTTGTTCGTCCCACGGACTAAAACCCTCCGGTTTATATAGACACCAGATACGTTAGGGTTACACGTAGTCGGTTACAATGGTAGGAGATCTACATATCCAGACGCCAAGCTTGCCTTCCACGCCAAGGAAAGTCCCATCCGGACACGGACGAAGTCTTCAATCTTGTATCTTCATAGTCTTAGAGTCCGGTCGTGACGATAGTCCGCTATCCGGACACCCCTAGTCCGGACTCCTCAAGAGCTCCCCGAACCAAGCTTCAATGACGACGAGTCCGCGCGCTGATTGTCTTCGCATTGCGAGGCGGGTTCCTCCTCCAATACTTCATAGAAGGTTTTGAACACAATGATAGTGTCCGCTCGCAAAACAAGTTCCACATTCCACAGAGAGAGAATAACTTTTGCACGATCCGCCGACGATTTCAAGGGCGTGACATCACACCATGGCCAGGCCTTTATATGAATCGCTTTTTATCGCTCCACCTCAGCGTGTTTAGCGAGGCGGTTTCTTAGCACGCCTTATCAAAGCATAGATCGTGCCCCTTATTCCGGATTCTCATCAATACGGACGTAGTAACCCATCCGCCGCCATTGATTACGGCGCTTGGGAAATAAGCTTAGTTTTACCAGTTGGTGGGGACGATAGCTTCGTCCCCATCCATATAAGGGATAAGGATCCACCTTTTCACCCACGCCTTCTTCCTCCTTTGCTTATCCATTTCACAAGACTCGAGCTCCAGCCTAAGTCCGACATCCCTCCTCAACCTTCTCCAACCATGTCGAGCGGAGGCAGGTGGATGGCCTCCTCCGCCACGGAGGGGCACATCACAAGATCAAGGGAGGCCGGATACTTGTCCGGCGACATCACGCACAGGCTGCCTGATGCGGGGCAGCTTATTCCAACCCCCGGGCCCCATGAGAGGGTAGTGTTTCTCCCCCACTTCCTCCACGGACTAGGTTTTCCACTTCACCCATTTGTCCGGGGGCTCATGTTCTACTACGGCCTGGACTTCCACGACCTGGCCCCGAATTTCATCCTCAACATCTCGGTGTTTATCGTCAGGTGCGTAGGCTTTCCTCTCGCATCCAGCCCCACTTCGCTTATGGCTGAAGATCTTCAACGTCCCGCCAAGGTAGTGGGCGGCCGCTGCCGGAGTGCGGAGGCGCCATGGTTGGCAAGATGGCCAAGGTCCCATGGCTCGAGGGCGCTTTGTGGAGACAATAAAGGTGGCAATCGGGTGGTTCTACATCACCGAGCCACGCGACCAATGGGTGGCGCCCCGACCAGATCTGGCTTCCCGACACGGCTCGCCATGGAAGGAGACGGCCCGACGTGGGGGAATTCGAAGAGCTATCCGACTCCAAACATGCGTCCAAACCCGTGTACAAGAATCTCAGCTTGTCGACGAATCCGTGATGCTCATCCGGATTCTCCCATGCCAACAACGGGCCTTTAACTTGTGGAGTTCGATCCGCACAAGACCAACCTTGAGCCGCTCTTTGACACTACGCATTTAAGATGCCTCGAAGGTGCTGCTCAAGGGCGCTGAAGCCTCAACATCCGCTAACAAGGATCGCGGATACAGCTCGCCGCCCAGCCGCGAGGTAAGTTATTTTACCCTTTACGGACTCTTTTTTCATAGATTGACTCTATGTGGGATCTAAAACTCCGTAATCTTTGACAGATCGGTTGAAGACGCCCGGACAGATTAACTGTCTGCCTTTGCCGGAAGACCCGAGGGACGCCGATTGACGGAAGGCTGGCTCCGCGCCGCATGTGGTGCCGGAGAAGAAGGCTAAGAAGGAGGCCACGGAACTCAAGGAGCTCCCGACGCCAGTGCCGTCGATTCTCGATGCGTAATCTTCTCCCGAGGACGAGGAGGAAGAAGAAGAAGCTCCTTCAGCGGGGAGGAGAAGAAAAGGAAGGCCGCCTAACCGGGAGGCCGGAGGGTCCAAGAAGGAAGAACCTTCCTCCGGACTTCTCAACCAACGCCGACGATGACGAGGAGGATTGGCCACAAGGGCCAAGCTCGGCGAGATCGTAAGTGTCCGGATACCCATGGCTTTTATTATTGCAGGGTTTTCTAACGTCGAACAATCAGGTAGCCCGCCCAAGGGCGAAGTTCTCCGATTCATCAAGCGGGTCCTCGGGCTCGTCGGAAATGGAGAGTACTTCGCTTCCGACCGCCTCTTCGCCCCACGCCATGGACGACACCGAGGTGGTGCCCCAAGGGGGCTTGGTCAAGAGGAGGTGGCGCAGGAGGAGCCACAAGGCAACCTCCCGACTCAGCGCGGGGGCAAGACCCTCAGGGCTCTAAGCCCGACCTCGTCCCGACTCCATGCCGGAACCATCACGGTTCCAAGTCCGCACAGCGGATCCTTCGCAAGAAGGGTAAGACGCCGATGTCCTCCGGCCCAACCGAGGCACCGGATAGCGATCGAGGCGCTTAACAGCTTCCATCAGGAGGAGCACCGCGACCGTTATGAGTGCGGTGATCCGGACAGTTCAGTCCGCCAAGAGCGGATCGACCAAGCCTGCACCAGCCTTCTAATGTGCTTTGAGGTAAGTTTAGAATATGTAAAAATATTAATGATAGACAGTAGCCCCGATGCTTAGTTTGGTGTTCAAAAGAAAAGCCGAACTAAGGATCTAAAAGATATACGCAGGAGTCTAACATAAGTATGTCAATATGGGAATGCAGGTTGCGCTGCCGACTCGCCACAGACCGATCTGGAGGTCAATGCATTGAAGCAAGACCTCGAGCGGTCCGAGAACGAGCTGGACAAGCCAAGAAGCAGCTCGAGGACAAGGAAGGTAAGTAATACCTTATTAAAGAAATACCTTATAGAAAAGGTTTTGTTGCAAAAAATAACAGGAATAACTTGGTACTACAGGGCCACGAACGAGGTGGCGACACTAAAGGAAGCGTGTCCGTGGTCGAAAACAAAGCGGCCATGGAATGCACCGAGCGAGAGAAGGGGAGGCGAGCTAGCCACAGACGGCAAGAGCTCCAAGCTCGTGGAAAAACACGAGGGTTTGGAGCGTGACTCAAGACTCGAGAGTCCGAGCTCGCTGCTCTTGAAAGTGCCAAAGTTGCTAAGGCCGAGGCCCAAAAGCCCTCCAAGAAATTGAGTCGTTGAAGAAAATAGCGCGGTAAGGCATTCTTTATGCAAAGCAAGCATGTGAAAGTGAATTACCTATTACTTACCCGGATTCGAGCTCTCCAGAGCATTCGCTGATTTGCCCCATAGTGTGTCCGATGTCGCCGATTCTACCGCCGCCAAGGAGGGGAGCTCGACAGAAAAGGTGTTCGTCTCAAGATATCGAGGCGGACAACCGGTGTTCCTCGAGCGACCAGCTGAAGCAGCTGGTCGAGCTCCACAAGGTCGCCGAACAGGCCATGAAGAGCCTTATAACGCGGCTGTGGCCATTGGAGGTCATGCCCGGAGCTACTTCGCTTGGTGCAAGGCCTGGTGGATGCCTCGTCCACGGATTGAAGTCATCAAGCGCCCGTCTGCATCGAAGGTGCCTGTTGGCCCTTGCCCGTGCTAAAGTGCATCGGGCAAGTTGGATGCGGAGAAGCTTGTGACGACGGGCCACCAAGGGCCATGAGCATCGCACGCCGAATGTACTATGAGGGCCTCTCAAGGGTGCCCGCCGAATAGCGGATGAGTGCTCCAAAGATGTAATTTTGAATAGGCTCGATTTGTTATCATGTACGCTGAAAACTTGTTCATATGCGCTTAGCAACGCTTGTTAATTTAAATATTACCTTCAGGCGCCGCTTATCAAATTTGAGAGATGGCAAGTCGTTGGTTTCAGCCCCATGCCACGAAAGTGCTGGGGTGTTCGATAAACTTGAGCACTCTTGTTCCCATTCTGGGTCCATCTAGGAGGCGCCAACACAACTAACAAGGCAACCGGACTTATAATGCTTGAACACTCTCACTTAGCCATAGAATTTATAATTTTAAATTTTGGCGAAGCCCCTAGTATTCGAAGACCGAGTTCGGGCGCTATCCACGCCTTTGGCCGACAATTCGGTTCCTCGCCTAAGCGGCATAAGTATTTAGGGACCCAAAAACTCTCGAACAGCGATCGCTCTCGCCTCTATCATGACGGTCAGTTTTAGCTTTCCACTAAGGTGCTCGACCCAGCTCAATCTGGGCACAATCGCAGTGGTTCTCCGGTGCTACATTAGCCGATATAACGGAACGTAAGGTACCAAAACACGGAGCCGGGCAAACCCAACTATTGACCCAAGACATGATTCGAGCCGATTCATATAATGCTATAAGTTCGGGTGCCGCACTTGTGAAAGTGTTCGACTTATCACACCATAATTTTGGGATACTTAAGCACTGGGTATTGGCCGCACTAAAGTGTACGGTTGCAACATGTCGTGAAATGAACATATCTTATATTTACTAATTGGAGGTACTATTCGCTCTTTTATATTAATCCACATCAGCAAGATTAATGTAGCCATTATATTTAAAATTTAATGGTCCAGATCTAATTAAAAGCGTAACGATTTTCAATATAAAAGACAGAACATACAATGTAACATACAATAACCACGCACACCAAAGAGCCTCAACAGTCACGTTAAGTTGTAAACAATAGAAAATACATGTGCCTTCTCCCTTTGTGATGGAAGAAAAATCTGAATAATGAGGATTCCTTTTTCTTGACTAACTACAATGAGGAATCCTACAGCTCCATCGTTAGAGTAGGAGTCCACGCCTCACTTCCCACGCGACAAAAAATAACCACAGTCCTCCTTTCATGATGGAAAAAGCACGATAATCGAGAACTCCACAAGCCCCACCACGCAAAAAAACTCCACAAGCCCCATCGCCATAGTAGTATACACGTCCTAGTGTATATATAAAGGAAGTAGAGCAATAATAAGCAAAAGCTATGTATTGTTTATTCAAAAAGGTACTGCAATGGAAGCAGAACGATACAAATAGTGCGATAAGCAAGGGATGGGACTATCTAACATGTCCTCTCCGTGGGTAAGCTATGGATGGTATGTAAAATAGGTATAATGCTCGTAATAGAGACCACCAAAACACTTGACGTGGTTTTCTGCTTCCCTGGCTGTTGCATCGTGAGTTCGGCGATTATAGTGCCGGACAGGACTTCAAAGACGGAGTCCTGAAAGTAAGAAAAGGAAGAAAAAGGAAAAAGAAAAGAATGACACAATCGAGCCCCCGTGCGGTCGAGCCGCATTCTTGGCGCATGCCGTGGTCTTGCCCTCCCCATATGCCCATGGTATCTCCAGAGCGTAATTATATATGCTGTAGTACTAGCTTCGCACTCGCGAGGCGGGGTTAGCCTGATTGCTACGCTGCTTGAATCGTGCCAGCGGTCTTGTTGTAGGTTACTCCGGGCGCGCTTGACGGTGTCCCGACGCTTAGTGGCCGGACCAGAATTGCCGTGAGAGGCTGCTTTGTACCTCCGCCGCGAGGTCCGCCGTGTGCTCCTCCGCTCGAGAGAGCGCTCGTGTTTCCATTGACCGTGATTACCCTCGAGGGCCTAGCATCTTGAGCTTGAGGTATATGAAAGCGGCACCGCATTGAACTTTGCAATGCGGTTCGTCCGAGCAAAGGCATGATAGCCGCCATGAATGGGACGATGTCAAAGATTAACTCTTCGCTTCGAAGTTATCCGGGATCCAAGACCACTTCGAGTGTAACCGAGCCCATACAACTGGCCTCTACATCCGTATGACGCCTTTAAAGGTCGCCTTTGTAGGTTTAACTTGAGGGTCTATGCCCATTTTATGACCGTATCCCGATAAAGCAGGTTCAGTTGCTGCCGCCGCCCATCGTGACTCGTTAGGTGAACCACAATAATTGGGTCAAGAACCAATGCGCGGTTGCCGTGATTTAATGCTAGTGGGTGGTCCTTCGATCGAAGGTGATCGGGCAGGAAGACCATGGGTTGAACTTTGGGGCGATCGCTCCATCGCATATACGCCCTTAGTGCACGCTCGCCTCCCTTTTGGGTATGTGGGTTATGATATCATGTTCACCGTCCGCACTTGTGTGGGAAAACCCTTCGTCCTCTATTGTTCGGGCGTCGGGCTCTTCCTCGCCATCGCTATGCAGCCCCTTGTCATTGAGTTCGCACTTAACTTGCTCGCTTGTTGAACACCCAACAATCCTCGCTGGTGTGATTGGCTGAGTTTTGGGTGCCATATCCGCACAAGCGATCGAGTATTCGGTCCAAGTTGACGCCCCCGGTATTTTTTTTGAATGGCTTCTTCCGCCGACCGGTTTAGAGCTCAATCCGCATTGACGGTCAGATCTTCAATATTATTCGCGCACGCGCGCTTGTTCTTGTTGCGACGCCGACCGCCATTGCTGTCCTTGGTATCCGAACTATCCGGATGTTTGGCTGTTGTTGCTTCGAAGCTAGCCAGCTGTCCTCTCCCGCACAAAAGCGGTCATGAGGGTTGTGAGGGCTGCCATAGATTTCGCTTTTCCCGTCCTAGGTGCCGGCAAGCCACTCGTCATGGATGTTATGTTTGAAGGCCGCAAGGGCCTCGTGATCCGGACAATCAATGATTTGATTTTTCTTTGTGAGGAACCGTGTCCGTAATTGTCCGCCGATTCTTTCCGGCTGCTGAATTATGTGGCTAAGGTCATCGGCGCTCGGTGGTCGCATATATGTGCCCCGAAGTTATCAAGGAATGCGGCTTCAGGTCCTCCCAACAACCAATTGATTCTCCGGCAAGCTGTTGAGCCAATGCCGAGCTGGTCCTTAAGCTTGAGGGAGGTATTTGATGGCATGTAGATCATCACCACGGGCCATGTGGATATGGAGGAGATAGTCTCGATCCGCACCGCAGGATCTCGTGGTACCATCGTATGATTCGATGTTTACGGGTTTGAAGCCCTCGGGATTTGATGATCCATTACTTCATCCGTGGAAGCATAGTGGGTGTGCGCGCCTCAGATGGGCTATATCACGACGTAGCTCATATGAGCTTTGTTCATCGTGTTCGCCCGCCGGGTTTGTTGTATCCGCGCGACGGTAATCATCCCCTGTCGCTACGCCCACGCCGATCCGTAGATCGATCTTGTGTGTTTTGCCTTATCCTCCAATATATCTCACAAGTCCCGCGATTTTCCCTGCCTTGGTACTTTTTGAGCGGGCGCCGGGTGTGGCTTGAGGAGGGCCGAGAGGCTTTTTGTCGTGGGGCCACGGGTGGCCGGTCCGCCATGTCGCGCTACCGGTGACTTGGGTGCTTCCTCCTCTAGTCGAGGCAACGGCCGCGCTTGGGGTAGCTTTTGAGGGCGCTCGAGTTCATACTCTTCGCTGCAAGGACTTCACCATCCGCTACCTAGTAGGTCTTGATCAGCTCCAAGTTATTGCTGCTTTTTCTTGAGGCTGCTTGTCGTGGCTATAAGCCGCGCTTGAAACGCCCTGTTTGGCGGGATCCTCGTGCACAACAAATTGTTCGTCGCCGAGGTTTGCCTCATCTTCGAGGGAGGCGATAATTATCGCCCTCGCCTCTTTTTTCTCCAGACCGTCAGGCGAATTTGCTTCTCCCTCCTCCGCGCTGAGTCCCGCCGAGGGGGGCTCTTCGCACCGTCCGGTGTTATTATCTCCCGTGCCGGAATCACCGCTTTTATTGTGGTGGATTAGAGGCGCCACCGACGCCGGGCGCTTGGTTGCTTTCTTGAGGGGTCATCCTCCGTTGTTCCATCGCTGCTCCCATCTTTTGGGATGTCCACCATGTATATGTCATATGACGAGGTGGCTTTCAAAGGCCTCGTAGGCGCTGGTCTTGGTCGCCTCCGCATCGCCGCCCATACCGCCGACGCTTCGAGTCGAAGTCGAGCATGTCGGTTAAATCATCGACAAGGGCTACAAAGTGGGTGGTGGTGGGTTGAATTTCACCGCCGTCAGATCCCAACCTTCCTGTCCGCAGTCCGCCAGGCTCTCCGGATAAAGAGAGAGACTTTAGTGATTCAGGATGTCGCCAAAGGGCGAGAAAATAAAGATGTCCGCGCAAGGAACTCCATAACGGGCGCCTAATCGGATTCGATTGGTAGGGGCATGGAGGGTTCGGAGTCCGGAGAGGAGTCCGCACCCGGAGTCAAGGTCTTCGCAGCGACAGGATGGAGTTCGCTCAATCGCCAGAGATTGTAGCCCCGAGGCGGTGTCCAACCACCATCCTCGATCGGGAATCCGCCCGGATTAAGGGTCGGAGCGGATGTCGGTGCGGCCTGTGGCACTGCTCGCTGCAGAGCTAGATCATGCCCATCGAGACAAAGGCGCACGCTATGAGGCTCGAATCCATCAAGATCAAGTCTCCGCGATATCGGCCGATAGTTCAAACTTCCAAATCTGACCTGATGGCCTGGGGCGAGCTTTGATCTGCTCCAGATGGCCAAGTGAATTGGCCCGCAGCAAAAGCCGCCAACACAAAGATCTGTCCGGGAGAAAAGTCTCACCCGACCACGCCATTGTTGATGATCAAGGAGCCATCGGGCCTATCGGTGATGACACGTAGGAACTCTCAATGAAAGCACCAATGCCGGTGTCAAACCGCGGATCTCGGTAGGGGGTCCCAATCGCGCCTAGGCGGATGGTAACAGGAGACAAGGACACGATGTTTTTACCCAGGTTCGCCCTCTCGATGGAGGTAATACCCTACCCCGCTGATTAATATTGATGATATGGGTAGTACAAGAGTAGATCTACCACGAGATCAAGGAGGCTAACCCCTAGAAGCTAGCCTATGGTATGATTGTTGTTCGCCCTATGGACTAAAACCTCCGTTCTATATAGACACCGGATAGGTTAGGGTTACACAGTAGTCGGTTACAATGGTAGGAGATCTACATATCCAGACGCCAAGCTTGCCTTCCACGCCAAGGAAAGTCCCATCCGGACACGGACTAAGTCTTCAATCTTGTATCTTCATAGTCTTAGAGTCCGGCCGCGACGATAGTCCGCTATCCGACACCCCCTAGTCCGGACTCCCTCACCGACCTTCTGTTAGTTAGCCGCCAAGTACTATCAACCCTAACCAAGGATTTAGACTGACCTAGCATGCATGTTATAACTTAGGGCGCCAGCTTCATTTATTTATGCTCGTGGTTTGCGCTCGCTTTGTACAAAGGGTTACATGCATCATCCGCAATGCTTGTAGAAAAGGTGGCTTGTCGGGGGCCCCAAGTTGTCACCACACGGTAAGACTTATGGAAGATGCTCAATGTTCCAGAGTAACTCACCGACGGATCTTTCGTCTCTCCAAAGTGATCACGCTTGCCCCGGTGACTCAGACACCCGATAAGGGCCTTCCCACTTTGGCGCCAACTTGTTGGAATTCTTGGCCGATTGAACGCTACCGGCGAGGACAAGGTCGCTTTCCTCAAGGCTTCGCATGAACCTTGCGGCTATGGTAGCGGCGAAGGCTTGTCGGTAGCGCATCGCTTCCTCAAGCCACTCAAGACGATCTTCCTCAAGGAGCATTGCGCCATCTTGCCGCAGTTTCTTTTCTCAAGCTCATAAGCGCAGCACCGAGGTGACCCGTGATATGAGTTCGGAGTGGGGAGAACTGCTTCGTCCCAGATACTAGGGCAAGGTGTCCGCCGGTGGCTCGATTGGCGTCCGTCTCCGACGACTAAAGAACCATCGGCAACTCATCAATCCAAGGCCTTCCACTCTTGTGCAGCCTCGTCAAAGGTCTTGGTCCTTAAACCTCGCGAAGATTTCAAGATTTGCACTCGGCTTGACCATTGCTTCTGGTGAGCAACGGAAGCGAAATAGACTTTGCTGCCGAGGTCTTGGGTATATTGCACGAAGGTGCGGCTTAGAACTATGTGCCGTTGTCGGTGATAACCCTCGTTGGTACGCCAAAACGTACACTAGTCCTTGAAGAACTTGACGGTCTGACTGAGTTGTGACCTTCCTCACTGCTCTCCACCTCCGCCACTTTGTGAACTTGTCGATTGCAACGCATTTAGTATTCAAAGCCCCGACAGCCGGGGAAAGGGCCCAAGATAGTTCGCAGCCCCTGCACTCCAGAATGGCCAGGGAGAGGAATGGTTTGAAGGGCTTGAGCTGGCTGATGAAGCTTCTTTTGAATGGAACCGACACGCTTCACACCTGGTGACTAGTGTCATCGCGATCTCGAGGGCGGGGCCAAGAAGCCTTGCCGGAATACCTTGCTGGCAAGGGCCTTGACCCAATGAGGGATCCACATGCCTCCTGTATCTCCGCCAACAGCTCCAGCCCCTCACGAGGGATACACTTCAATTTCACACCGCTCGCCTCTTTCGCATGTGACGCCATCGATTTAATCGGTACATGGCAGTAGCGACGGGCCACTTTCTCCGCTTCTTCCGCTCCTCGAAGTTCCCGCTTGGAGGAATCGGACAAGATAAGTTGTGCCCACGCTGGAGCCTCGGGGTCGACGGCGAGGACTAAAGGCATTTTCCGCTTATAGGAGCGGCTGTCTCGACAGAAGAGCCCGACGCCCGCTGAGCTGCTTGTCCCGGTGAGGGCTCAAGATCCCCGCAATATCCTGCCGGGCGCTCTGTGGAGCTCGGGCGGAAAGTACTTGCCGGGCCCTGATTTCTCCTCTTATTCTGCTGCTGAAGGACCAACGGATGGCTGAGTTAGCCGGCACAAAGGTACCTGGTTCCATGTGTAGCTTGAGGGCAGCTGCTTGCTGTGTAATCGGCGATATCGTTTCTCCGCCGGGAACGGTTCAGCCTGAGCACCGTCAAGCGTTTCTTCCAGCCTTTTCTCACTTCATCGACGAGGCCTTCATCAACGGGCTCGTAATCCTTGTTGACTTGCTTGACGATAAGCCGCGAGTCCCCCGACGATGAGTTTCTTGATTCCGAGGTCCGCCGCGATCCTAAGACCGCAAGCAGCCCTTCAGATTGTCAGATTGTTTGTTGACACCTCCTCGGGAAGTGCATCTCGATCACGATTTTGATGTGCTCTCCGATGGTCGCGATAAGCAAGACGCCAGCCCCGCGCCTTTGTAAGGAGAAAGCTCCATCAAAATACATGATCCAATCACAACTTGCCTCCTTGCCGGGAGAGCTGTCTCTGGGCTTCTTCGTCAGGTGTTGCGTCCATTCCGCAATGAACTCCACTAGGACTCGATCAATCGTCAAGTACTTTCAAACTTGAGGCCAAAGCTGGATAGCTCCAGCGTCTCATTCCATTACCTCTTCCTGCTGTATCCGGATTGTGCAATATCCGCTGGTAGGGAAGCGAGGACGACAGGATCTCGCAGCTCGGAAGTAGTGACGTAGCTTCCTCGAGGCCATAAGAAGGTCAAGAGCAGTTTCGCACGCCGAGTACCTTGATCTAGCCCCTTGCGGAGGGAACTAACAAAGTAGACCGGTGCTGCATCATTTTCTTCTTCGCGTACACGCCAACTGGCCGTGTCGCTCTCAGATTGGTAGTGTCGGCTCGCTCGCTGCTATCACCCTCGTCATTATCCTCTCTCGGCCACTAGTGCGGCGCCGACCACCGTCCGCTGTCGCTGTATAGCAGCAACAGCCTCGTGGCCTAGGCGCAACTAGTATTGGCGCGAAGAGAGGTATTCTTCAAACCTTGTAATGCTGCTTCGGCTTCCGGCGCCCACTCCATTGGGCCCGCTTTTTCCGGATCTTGAAAGGGAAGGGCGCTGCCAAGCAGACTGGAAATGAACCTGCCCATGGCGGCAACGCGAACCAGCAAGTCGATTTGACATCCTTGATTCGCTTTGGTGCTTCAATCTGCTCTATAGCTTTGATTTTGTCCGGATTGGCCTCTATCCCACGCCAGGATACCAAGAACCCGAGAAGCTTGTCGGACGGGACGCCAAAGACGCACTTTCGTGGTTCAGCTTGAGATTGATCTTCATGCAGTTTGCAAATGTTTCTTGCAAATCTGGTATGAGGGTTGCCTCGTCCTTGGTTTTGACCACTATGTCATCCATATAAGCTTCCATATTTCTATGGAGTCAGTTCAAAACCAACTGGACCGCCTTGCAAACGCTTGGAGCCAAAGACTCTTCAACCCGAAGGCATCCGCATGAAACAATACGCACTCACATGGGTGATGAATGCTGTCTTCTTCGCCTTCTCTTGTCATGAAGATCTGGTGGTAGCCGGAGTAGGCCGAGGAACGCACAACAGATCACACCCACCGCGGAGTCAACAACTGACCGATGAGCCGCAACGGAAGGGCCCTTAGGGCAAGCCTTATTGGTATATGTGTAATCAATACACAGCCTCCACTTACCATTTGCCTTTGGCGCACCACGACCGGATTGGCCAACCACGCTGGATGGAGCACACCTCTTACCAAACCCGCTGCTTCCAATTTCCGGATCTCTTCGTGGATGAACTCTTGTCGCTCCAAAGCTTGCTTTCTCGACCTTCGCTTGACAGGTACAAGATGAGGGCAGACAAAGAAGGTGCTCAATCACCTCCCGGGAACACCGGGATGTCTCAAGCTTGCCATGCAAACACATCGAGACTTCGCAGCAGAAGGTGACGAGCGATCTTCCTATTTGTCGCCAAGGGTGGAGCTTATGGTAAAGCCCTCCCGTGTCGCCCCTCATTGACGTAAACCTCCTTGGTTCCCCGCGGTATGGCCCTCGCTTCTTGTTTCGCTGTGGAGCTCTCGCACGCCCTCGACGGCAGCTCTACACCAAGAGGTGCGCTGTCGGAGGGTGTCCGAGGTCTCACCGTCTTCTTCTTTCTCTTCCTCCCGGTCCCAACATGCAGGAGCAAGTGTTTAGTGGCAGCAATGCCGCGATCGCTTGCTGGTATAGTTGGTCAAGCAAATCAGCGATCTTTCTTATCGAGGGGATGGTGATGATCGCCACAGGTCCCGGCATCTTCGTGGTGTTGTAGGCGAGTGTGACGCTGCCATGAACTTGGCTGGGCTATGCCAAGGATCCCGCTAGGGCAAGGGGATCTTGGCGACATCAAACACGCATCCTCTCCGGCCCCGTAGTTCAGTCGCCCAAAAGTCACCGCAGCGTGACCTTTCCCTTTGGGTTGGCTTCTTCCCGGTGACCCTCAAACGCGTCTGCCTCTTCGAGGTCTCCATCAGAATCAGAAGCTCGATCACGGCAAAGCGAGATCAAGTTCAGACCGCCCCGCCATCGACTAGAATCTTCGCACCTTGAGGTTGCATATTGTTGGTGAAACCAACACGGCAAGCACCGACCGCAGTAGAGCGATCAGGTGATCCTCGCTGTCAAAAATGATAGTGCTGGACCACTTCACGCCTTGCATCAAGCTTACCGCTCGCCGCCAGTAATCTCTCGCTACCACTATTTAAGCCGGGCGGTGAGAAGTATGCAGCGAGGCGCCGCCGACGCACATGGCCTCTCGTAGCTTCAAACTCTTCGTCCGGATTCGTCAGTCCTCTTCGCGATTGTTGTCTTCGGGTCACGGCCCGGGCGGGCTCTCCCGTTGTTTATCTGCCGCGACGCCCGCCCGTCACACGCTTTTTGCCGGACCTCAGCACTGTTCTGGGCCCTTCTCCTTGTCCCGCTCATACTCAGCCTCTCGCTTCGGCCGAGGAGCTCAACCCGTCGGCAGTCTTGGAGAGCATGGCCTTTGGTGCGATGGATCTGTAGTATCGCTTGTCGGAGTTTCTCGCTTCTCGAGCCGCATAAGGCCCAGAAGCGATACATCCGCAACTTCCTTGCCGGGTCATTCCGCTTTGGTTTTGGTGGAGCCGGGCGCCATCAGATCCTCGACGGCAAGCATGGCTTTTCCTTTGCGCTCTCTGCGGCGCCGCCCTTCTTCACCGGGTGGCAATATCCTCATCCGAGGAATCGGTTTCACGCAGATCTTCACCGGGTACTTCCTTCCTCTTCAGCCCGCACATCTCGCTCGCTGAAGAACATAGAGTTCTGCTACATCTTTCACCTTGTTCATTACCAGCTCTTCACAAGATCTTGAGGTTACGCACGCTCGATGGAACGCTACCGATGATGGCGATGGTGGGTGAACATCAGGGATATTGTATTGTACCCAGCTGAACTCTCAGATATATTTGCGGAGACTCGCCCCTTCTAGGTAATGACGCAGGTCGCTTGCTTGGCCATGGGCTTGGTGGCCTCAAAGAAGGCGCCCATTTAACTCATGGCACAAACCACCAGAGGAAATAGAGTTCACCGCAAGTGCATCAACCATGACACATGCTAAGTTTAAGAGCTAACAGAAAATAATTCGCAAGCACCTTATCGTCGCTGGTTCCGCAGCTTGCATCGCAATGGTGTAGATGCCGAGGAACTCGGATGGGTGGGTCTTGCCATCGCATTTCTACCACGCCGGGTTTGAAGGTGCGTGAGGGCCACCGAACTGCCGCAACTCATGGGTAAAAGCCGACAACCTATCTCAAGGTAGGCCTCTGTGGCTCCCTTAGTGCCGGTGGCTCACAAAGAGGCCCTCGCCGCCGCCTCGATTGGTGGCGAGCTTACGCCGACGCCGATAATGGTTCGAGCGTTTCATGTTCTTGTTCCCGAAGAACTTGGCGCTGGTCACAGCGGGGCCCGCGGGTCGGATGATGCTATGGAGATTTTGCCGCTCGTAACGCCGCGACGGGCTGGCGCCCGCGTACCGGGCGAAGAGGAGGCGAGTGCACCGTGGTCGCGCGCGCGCCGACTCTCCCGCCATCGGTGCGCTGGACTCTATGGAGCGCCGACCGGGCTCCACCGACCCGTTCGCTCTTTTGTTGGCCACCGCAACAAGGCTTTGGATAGTGGTTTCCATTCGCCGAAGTTTCGTAGTGGAGGAAAATCGAGGAGCAATCGCGCCGCCAGGCTTCACGGCGCTGGTGGCAGCGAAACCTGCACGGATCGCGACGCGATTTCGACTTCGACCATGTCGGCGAGTCTATCGTGACCCCCGGTCGCATGCCATCTTCACCAATACCGGCGAGCGGCAGGTCTTCTAAATCCCGGAGTGGCAATCGGGCTCTTTCGCTGGCGACGCCGGGTCCTCGCGTGATTATGCCGCTCATCGCACGCCGCCGAGAGGAGTACGCCGCTGGCGCGGCGGGAGTCTTGAAGTTCTTGCGCCGCTTTCGGGCGGGTGGCAGCGATTCGAAGGCCTCGCGCCACCCGCAGAGGGCCTGGCTCGGCTTTTGATTTGGCGGCGGCGCTCGCTATCAGCAAGACGAACATCGCCGCCCCAAACTTCGCTGTTGGGACGTGTTGGTTAAGCAGAACGGCGCCGGTCCTTTCGCGATCGTCCGCTGCTCGCCCACGCCAAACGGGATGTCCGGCTTCCGACGGGCCAACCGCCACCGCTATCTTCTTCTTGGGCGCCATGACGATGAAGTAGCGCCGAACTAATCGCTAGAGCCGATTCTCACAACTGCACTTTACCGGCGCCAAAGATGTCGGTGCGAGGAACGACACCTATGGGATCACAAGAATCCCTATTACGCTGCCTCGCCTCGCCCAACCGTTGGGTCGGCAGCTGATGCGAACGGTGGTGGAGGTTCGATTACGGGCTCGATGGTGACCCCACGGTGTCCTTGGCAAGGGCTCGCAGTAGCCCCTGCAAGGGTCTTGCCGTGGCGCCGCTGTCATCCCCAAAGAAGGCTCTTGCCGGGCCTTGTGGTCCTCCTTGGCTGGGATCCCGCCAAGGGTCGCCATCTTCTATGGTGTGTATATGATCTTGAATGTCTTCACAAAGATCTGCATGCCACCACGGGATGTCTCCCGAACTTGCCCCATGGGGGCAGTGGACTCAAGGGTGATTCGCCTCAGAGGTGTGGGCGAGCCGCCTGAAAGGGTCTTGCCGGTTTATAAAACCGCCCCGGCAAGGATCTTGTCAGGGGTTCGCCTGGCCCCTTTGCCCTTTGTGGTCTTGGTCTTGGCGCTGCTCGTCCTTTCGAGCTTCATTCTTACCTCGCTCACCTCCCTTGCTCTTGCTCAATGTGGTTGTGCCTGCTGCTCAGACTACCTGCAGATTCGTTATAGGGGTACAAAAGTGTAACCTCTTTTGTACAATCGACAATGATACGTCCATTTTGCATCATGCTTTTATATCAATATTTATCGTATTATGGGCAGTTATTACATGTTATGTCACAATACTTATGCCTATTTTCTCTTATTTTACAAGGTTTACATAAGGAGGGAGAATGCCGGCAGCTGGAATTCTGGGCTGGAAAAGGAGCAAATATTAGAGACCTATTCTACACAACTCCAAAAGTTTTGAAACTCCACGAAAGTCATTTTGGGAAATAATAAAAATATCCAGCGAAGAAGTTCACCAGGGGCCCCACTGCCACGAGGGTGGGGGCGCGCCTACCCCTCGGGCGCGCCTCTACCTCGTGGGCCTCTCGTGGCCTCCGATGCCCATCTTCCGTTATATGAGGTCTTTCATCAAGAAAAAATCAGAATCAACCTTCGATTTAAACTCGCCGCCACGAGGCGGAACCTTGGCGGAACCAATCTAGGGCTCCGCAGCTGTTCTCGCTGGGACACTTCTCCGGAGGGGGGAATCATCGCCATCGTCATCACCAACGCCTCTCATCGGAGAGGGAAATTCCATCAACATCTTCACCAGCACCATCTCCTCTCAAACCCTAGTTCATCTCTCAGATCCAATTCTTGTCACCAAGTCCGGATTGGTACTAGTAGGTTGCTAGTAGTGTTGATTACTCTTTGTAGTTGATGCTAGTTGGTTTATTTGGTGGAAGATCATATGTTCAGATCCTATATGCATATTAATACCCTCTGATTATGAACATGAATATGCTTTGTGAGTAGTTACGCTTGTTCCCGAGGACATGGGAGAAGTCTTGCTATTAGTAGTCATGTGAATTTGGTATTCGCTCGATATTTTGATGAGATGTATGTTATCTAGCCTCTAGTGGTGTTATGTGAACGTCGACTACATAACACTTCACCATTATTCGGGCCTAGAGGAAGGCATTGGGAAGTAATAAGTAGATGATGGGTTGCTAGAGTGACAGAAGCTTAAACCCTAGTTTATGCGTTGCTTCGTAAGGGGCTGATTTGGATCCATATGTTTCATGCTATGGTTAGGCTTACCTTAATACTTTTGTTTTAGTTGTGGATGCTTGCAATAGAGGTTAATCATAAGTGGGATGCTTTTTCAAGTAAGAACAGCACCCAAGCACCAGTCCACCCACATATCAAATTATCAAAGTACCGAACGCGAATCATATGAATGTGATGAAAACTAGCTTGATGATATTCCCATGTGTCCTCGGGAGCGCTTTTCCTATTATAAGAGTTTGTCCAGGCTTGCCCTTTGCTACAAAAAGGATTGGGCCACCTTGCTGCACTTTATTTACTTTTGTTACTTGTTTCTCGTTACAAATTATCCTATCACAAAACTATCTCGTTACCACTTATTTCGGTTTTGCAAAGAATACCTTGCTGAAACCGCTTATCATTTCCTTCTCGATCCTCGTTGGGTTCGGACACTCTTACTTATCGAAAGGACTATGATAGATCGCCTATACTTGTGGGTCATCAAGACTTTTTCGCGCCATTGCCGGGAGTGAAGCGCCTTTGGTTGGTGGAATTTGGTAAGGAAAAATTTATATAGTGTGCTGAAATTTATCGTCACTTGTTACTATGGAAAGTAATCCTCCGAGGGGCTTGTTCGGGTATCTTCACCCCACCAAGAGAGCAAAGAGTTGCTCCTCAACCTAATGAACCTACTGAAAATGAATATGAAAATGTTCCTTTGAATTTCCTTCGGTATGATGGAAAACTGCTAACTAATCCTTTTGTAGGAGATGGAACAAAGCATTCGATGAGCACCTAATATATGTGGATGAAGTTTGTGGACTATTTAAGCTTGCAGTGTATACTGCTGATGTTGTTAAGAAGAAGGTCTTCCTTTATCTTTGAAGGAGATGCATTGACATGGTATAGGCTATGTGATGATACGAGATCATGGAACTATAGAAGATTGAAATTGGAATTTCATCAAAAGTATTATCCTATGCATCTTGTTCATCGTGATCGCAATTATATATATAATTTCTGGCCTCGCGAAGGAGAAAGCATCGCTCAAGCTTGGGGGAGGCTTAAATCAATGTTGTATTCATGCCCCAACCATGAGCTCCCAAGAGAAACAATTATTCAAAATCTTTATGCTCGGCTTTCTGAAAACAATTGCACCATGCTCGATACTTCTTGTGCTGGCTCTTTTATGATGAAGACTATTGAATTTAAATGGGATTTATTGGATAGAATTAAACGCAACTCTGAATATTGGGATCTTGACGAAGGTAAGGGGTCAGGTATGACACCTAAGTTCGATTGTGTTTAATCTTTTATGGATACCGATATTTTCCGTAAGTTTAGCACTAAATATGGACTTGACTCTGAAATAGTAGCTTCTTTCTGTGAATCTTTTGCTACTTATGTTGATCTCCCTAAGGAGAAGTGGTTTAAATATCATCCTCCCATATAAGTAAAAGTAGCTGCACCTATTAAAGTTGAAGAAAAGACTGTCACTTATAATGATCCTATTGTTCCTACTTCTTATGTTGAGAAACCTCCCTTCCCTGTTAGAATAAAGGATCATGCTAAAGCTTCAACTGTTGTTCGTAAAAGTAATATTAGAACTTATACACCTCCTGAGCAAGTTAAAGTAGAACCTAATATTGCTATTGTTAAAGATCTCTTGGCTGATAATATTGATGGGCATGTTATTCAATTCTGTGGTGAAACTGCTAGAATTGCTAAACCTGATGCTAAAGATAAACATAGACCTGTGGTAGGTGTGCCTGTTATTTCTGTTAAAATAGGAGATCATTGTTATCATGGCTTATGTGATATGGGTGCTAGTGCTAGTGTTATACCTTATACTTTGTATGAAGAAACTACATGAAATTGCACCTGCCGAGATAGAAGGTATTGATGTTACAATTAAACTTGCCAATAGATATACTATATCACCGTGGGAATTGTTAGAGATGTTGAAGTCTTTGTGGGAAAACTAAATATCCTGCTAATTTTCTTGTTCTTAGTTCCCCACAAGATAGCTTTTGTCCCATTATATTTGGTAGACCCTTCTTGAATACTGTCAATGCTAAGATAAATTGTAAAAAATGTTGTTACTGTTGGCTTGGATGATATGATTCATGAGTTTAATTTCTAAATTCAAGTAAACAACACCATGAAGAAGAATTGCCTAGTAAGGATGAAATTATTGGTCTTGCTTCTATTGCCGCACTCTCCTAGTGATCCTCTAGAACATTATTTGCTAGACCATGAAATGATATGTTTATGAATGAAAGAAGGGAAATAGATTAAGTATTCTTTAAACAAGAACCTATTCTGAAACATAATTTGCCTGTTGAAACTTAGGATCCTCCTCCACCCAAGGGTGATCCTGTTTATGCTTAAACTGCTGCTCGATAATCTTAAATATGCTTATCTTGATGAAAAGAAAATATATCCTATTATTATTAGTGCTAACCTTTCAGAGCATGAAGAAGAGAGATTATTGAAAACTCAAGAAGCACCGTGTCGCTATTGGATATACTCTTGATGATCTTAAGGGCATTAGTCCCACTCTATGTCAACACAAAATAAATTTGGAAGAAGATGCCAAACCGATTCGTGATCATCAACGAAGGTTGAATCCTAAGATGAAAGAAGTGGTAAGAAAAGAAATACTAAAGCTTTGGAGGCAGGTATAATTTATCCCATTGTCGATAGTCATGGGTAAGTCTTGTTCATTGTGTCCCTAAGAAGGAGGTGTTATCTGTTGTTCCTAATGATAAAGATGAATTGATTCCGCTAAGAATTATTACAGGTTATAGGATGGTAATTGATTTCGCAAATTAAATAAAGCTACTAAGAAAGATCATTACCCTTACCTTTTATAGATCAAATGCTAGAAAGATTATGCAAACATACACATTATTGCTTTCTAGATGGTTATTCTGGTTTCTCTCAAATACCGTGGTCGGCTAAGGATCAATCAAAGACTACTTTTACATGCCCTTTGGTACTTTTGCTTATAGACGATGCCCTTTGGTTTATGTAATGCACCTGCTACCTTTCAAAGATGCATGATGGCTATATTCTCTGACTTCTGTGAAATGATTTGTGAGGTTTTCATGGATGACTTTTCCGTCTATGGATCCTCTTTTGATGATTGCTTGAGCAATCTTGATCAAGTTTTGCAGAGATGTGAAGAAACTAATCTTGTCTTGAATTGGGAAAAGTGCCACTTTATGGTTAATGAAGGTATTGTCTTGGGGCATAAAGTTTCTGAAAGAGGTATTGAAGTTGATAAAGCCAAGGTTGATGCTATTGAAAAGATGCCATGTCCCAAGGACATTAAAGGTATAAGAAGTTTCCTTGGTCACTCCGGATTTTATAGGAGGTTCATTAAGGACTTCTCAAAAAATTCTCGGCCTCCATCTAAGGACTAATTTATTACAAAAAGATATACCATTTGTCTTTGATGATGATTGTGTAGAAGCATTTAAAATACTTAAGAAAGCATTGATCTCTGCACCTATTGTTCAGCCACCAGATTGGAGTTTACCCTTTGAAATTATGTGTGATGCTAGTGATTATGCTGTAGGTGTTGTTCTAGGGCAAAGAGTTGATAAGAAATTAAATGTTATCCATTATGCTAGTAAGACTCTAGACAATGCTCAAAGAAATTATGCTACTACTGAAAAAGAATTCTTAGCAGTTGTATTTTCTTGTGATAAGTTCAGACCTTATATTGTTGACTCTAAAGTAACTATTCACACTGATCATGCTGCTATTAAATATCTGATGGAAAAGAAAGATGCTAAACCTAAACTTATTAGATGGGTTCTCCTGCTACAAGAATTTGATTTGCATATTGTTGATAGAAAGGGAGCTGAGAACCCCGTTGAGAGAGTCCTAGATTAGGGGGTGTCCGGATAGCCGGACTATAGCCTTTGGCCAGACTCCTGGACTATGAAGATACAAGATTGAAGACTTCGTCCCATGTCCGGATGGGACTTTCCTTGGCGTGGAAGGCAAGCTTGCCGACACGGATATGTAGATCTCTCCCATTGTAACCGACTGTAACCCTAGCCTCTCCTGTCCATATAAACCGGAGGGTTTTAGTCCGAGGACTAACAACAATCATACCGTAGGCTAGCTTCTAGGGTTTAGCCTCTCCGATCTCGTGGTAGATCTACTCTTGTACTACCCATATCATCAATATTAATCAAGCAGAGTAGGGTTTTACCTCCACCGAGAGGGCCCAACTGGGTAAAAACATCGTGTCCCTTGTCTCCTCGTTACCATCCGCCTAGACGCACTGCTTGGGACCCCTACCCAAGATCCGCTAGTTTTGACAATCGACATTGGTGCTTTCATTGAGGATTCTCCGTGTCATCGCCATCGTGAAGGATGCCTCATCCCGCCTTTTAAAGACGGCATCTGTTGTTAAAGGAGCTTTGGCTATCGGCCAAACTCTCCGCTAGGCGTTTTTTTATGACCTCCTGCTCGCCTCGCTACCGACGATGACTTCTTGTGTCATCGAAGAAATCTTCACGCCAACTCAGAACTCGCCGAAAGTTAGATCCGACGGAGCCTCTTCCTTAAACGAGCTCCTCGGATCGCATCGCCGCCTGGAGTCGCCATGATCGCGATCGATTGGGCCTAAACATGATCTCGAGAGATTAACTCTCCCTGTGTCACCCATCATGTTGTTGTGGTGGAGGAACAATGCAGCAATTCTTCATCTATCTTAAGGACTAGCTATGTCCTGATTCCCGATCCTCCAAGCCGGATACCCATGAGGGAGGACGCCACCAAGACCTGAACTTAGAGTCGTGCAACGGGCTAGATTCATTGAAAACATCCAAGAATCCAAACTTCCGAAGTTCGAAACTCCTTGGCCCTTGAGTCTCATTTTGGGTGAGGTTTCGGATTTAATTCCACCCACCCACCCAACATATGCGATCTATCCAAAATTAGGCAAGAGCCCGAGGAAACAAGACATCATTATCGGGCCGATTCCTCCCGGTTATGAACAGGATAAAGGACTCGTCGCGAGGGAGACGCAATTTCATTCTTCTCGCAATAATTGCACGGACAAGGGAATCTCAACGCCATAGGTCGCCGGAAATTACACGCTTTATTGACTTGGCGCCCATAGTACAAAAGTACTGTATGATGGAAAGCGCCGAAAACCAAGTAAGATTTTGGGACAATCCGCCCCAATACAAACCCATCCAAATAAAAGGGTGCATTATCGCCACCACCCGGTTAAACACCAAAACAAAAACCCTATGTGGCATGGAATCAGATCGAGGGATGGCTCAATGGACCCTCAGAAATTATAGTACAAAGAGCGCCACACCAACTCATAGCCTTAGAGCATGTTGGATACTCCGCAGTGGCCAAAAGTGGCGAAGAGCTTTAACCCCGTAATCCACAGAGCACCGCCTGTGGATACCAAGACGGTATTAATAGCCTTCGAGACTTTCGTGATCAAATAATATGCGGAAACGAACACTCCGCAGCCTTGTCAAGTCTACCAAGTAGCAACGATAAACCCATGGAGGACACGGCTATTACCTTTAATGCCGTGATTTAACCTAAATTCAACAGCCCGAGCACCATCCGCATTGGTCCTCAGTCCAATAGTGGACGGCTTTCACCTTACCAAGGTAGTCATGGACGGTGGCAGCGGATTGAACCTCATTTACGAGGAAACCCTTCGAAAAATGGAAATAGACTGGAGCCGCATTGAGCGAAGCAGCACAACCTTTAGAGGAATAATCCCAAGTCGGAAGTGTCCAGACAGAAAAATCACACCGATGTGGTGTTCGCACGCCGGATAATTACAGGTCCGAGGAGGTCACGCCCAAGTGGCCCTGCTCAGCAGCGGATACCACGCCTATTAGGGCTAGAGGCATTCACAATTTTTCAAGCTATACCCCATTACGGGTACATGAAGCTCAAAATGCCCGCCCAACGGAATCATCACTCTTGCTAGTGACCTGCATATAGCACTCCGCTACCAAAATAAGACAGCCCCACCGCCCTTGAGGCACTATCCAAACCCTAGCGGCCGAGGAACCGATCACACAGTGCTCCACGGTGAACAGGACAACGTGATACCGATAAAAGATCCAAGTCCACCTCCTTTAAACCGCGGATGAAATAGTCAAATTCCAAGTCCATCCAACGGACTCTTACAAAACGGCCTCCATCGGGCGCAATTAAACCCTGATGTAGACGCCGCGACCACGAGAATTCCTACATGAAAATTGGGACATTTTTGCTCGCACCCTTCGACATGCCAGAATCCCACGCCGCCGGCTTAACACAGCCTAAACATCCTAAAAGGATTCAAGCTAGTCAAGGCACTCTTCAAGCTTTCTCCCAACCTAAGAGACAAGCCATGGAGAGGAGCTAGTCAAACTATTGGAGGCAGGATTCATCGAGATATAAAACATCTAGACTGGCTAGCAAACCCGGTGATGGTACCAAAGAAGGACAAATCTCGGCGCCTATGCGCCGATTTCAAGGACCTCAACAAGGCTTGCCTAAAGGATCCTTCCTCCCCCCGATCGATCAAATTATCGATGCTACCGCAGGACACGATTCATTGTGTTTCTCGACGATACTCCGCTACCATCAAATTAAGATGGCAGAGCTCGACTAAGCCGCAATGGCATTCATAACCCTATACGCCCATTCTCGCTTCAACACAATGCCCTTCGGCTCAAAAATGCCGCGCAACATATCAACGCATGATTCACACATGTCTCGCAAACCAGATCGGCAAAACAGTGGAGGCATACGTAGATGATTTGGTCATCAAAACCAAGCATGCCGAAACTCTAGTAGACGGCTTGAGGCTCACATTCGATAACCTCCAACATATGACATCAAGCTTAACCCGAAAATTATGCTTTCAGCATACCAAATTAAAAGCTCTTGGACTATTTTGTATCCGTAGAGGAATTGAAGCAAACCCAGCCAAGATCCGAGCTCACAATTGATATCCCAAAGGACCTCAAACAAATAACAAAATTGATCGATGCGTGGCGTTTAAGCCGCTTTTATCTCCCGCTTGGGAAGAAAGGCATTACCCTTTATCGCCTTCCTCCGCGCACTCCAACACTTCGAGTGGATTTGACGCCGCCACGGCCGACTCAAGAAATAAAAGCCATATTGGCAACAAACCCGTCTCGCCGCGCTTAACATCGGCGTAACCAATGCTATTATACATAGCGGCAACTCATCAAGTTGTAAGCGCAGTGCTCGTCGTCGAACGAGAAACCGACGGACACAAATTCCCCCTTCAAAAACCAGTTTACTACGTGTCCACTGTCCTCACTCCATGCAAGTCACGGTACCCGCATTATCAAAAGATAGCGTACGCAGTGTTTATGGCATCCCGGAAGCTGCGACACTACTTTCAAGAGTGTTCGATAACAGTTGCCTCCGAAGTACCTCTTAACGATATTATTAACAACGGCGACGCGACGGGCCGGATTGCCAAATGGGCCATTGAGCTCCTCCCGTTCGACATAACCTATAAGCCACGGCGAGCTATTAAGTCGCAAGTTTTGGCGGACTTCGTCGCCGAATGGACTGAAGCTGAACTCCCTAAAGAGTACGACACATATTCCAACTGGAGGCACATATTCCAACTGGATCATGCACTTCGACGGCTCCAAAATGTTGGCCGGTCTGGGGGCTGGCGTCGTTCTGACGTCCCCAACAGGAGATGCAGTTCAATACATACTCCAGATAATGTATACGGACTCCAACAACGCAGCCGAATACGAGGCCCTTCTACATGGTCTCCGGATGGCAGTCTCCATGGGCATCCAACGCCTAGAGGTGCGCGATTCAAACCTCGCGATATCCCAAATAAATGGAGACTTTGATGCCAAGGATCCAAAATGGCAGCTTATCGCAACGCCGCCCTAAAATGTCAGCCGGTTTGAGGGGCTCAATTTCACCATATAGCCCGAAAACAATCATGCAGCAGACGGTTGGCACGCATTACGCAAAGCGCGATGCCGCCCCTCCCAACATCTTCCTAGAGAGGCTGTTCGCCATCCGTATTATGGGAAGGGGAATCCGAAATAACAGCCCGACCCAAGCGCATCGCCCCATAATCAACATTCTCGACGCAACGGAAGGCTCGCCATCAAGTAACATCTTCAGCCCACGTAATAATGGCAGTCATTGCCCCGTGGACAGAACCATTCCTAGCCTACCTAATCAGGCAGGAACATCCCGAGGACCAAAAGGAGGCACGCTGCATAGTGCGGCGATCTAAACCCTATAAAGTCCATGAGGGAGAGCTTTATAAGAAAAGCACCACCGGAGTCCTTCAAAGGTGTATCTCCGAAGAGGAAGGGCGGAATCTCCCGCTGAAATTCATGCCGACTCAAGCGGGCACCACGCCGCAGCTCGGCCCTTGTAAGCAAGGCCTTCCGTACAGGATTTTATTGGTCGACGGCCCGGGCAGATGCTCAGGACTTAGTCTAACGATGCGTCGGCTGCCAGCTCTTTCCTAACCAAAGCCACATGCCACCCACCACCCTCCAAACTATACCCATCACCTGGCCCTTCGCGGTCTGGGGGCTCGACATGGTTGGACCCCTTAAAGGAGGAACCCACAAGAAAAAATACCCACCGTCATGGTGGATAAATTCACCAAATGGATAGAGGCTGCTCGTTAAGACGGCCAATCCGACCGTGATAGACTTCATATCAGGGTCGTGACACCGCTACGGTGTCCCCCACAAGATCATCACCGATAATGGCACGAACTTTACGGCCGACGAGGTCAAACTATGGTGCAAAAACATGGGCATAAAGCTCGACTATGCTTCAGTCTATCACCCACAAACTAACGGTCAAGTCGAGCGAGCAAATGGTCTAATTATGAGCGGCATTAAACCCAAATTAGTGCAGTCCTCAAGGAATCTAACACGACCGGTAGAGGAGCTCGACCAGACTGGGGCTGCGGACCACGCCGAATCGCACCACCGGATTCACACTATTCTTTATGGTATACGACGCAGAGGCAGTTCTGCCCTGTGACATAATTCATGACTCACCGCGGCGCATGTACGAAGAAAGAGAAGCCGAACTCGATCAGCAGGACAGTTTGACGCTTTGGAGGAGGAGCGTGACGTGGCAAAAGCCCGCTCAAGATTTTGTCAAGAGCAGGCTCAAGATATCAAAGCAGAAGTACAGCCAAAACTTACAATGTTGGCGAAGTTAGTTCTACGCTCACTTAACAAGAAAAAGGACAAACTCAAGCCCAAATGGGAAGGTCCTTTATTATTGACCAAGCATCGACTGGTGGAGCGCACTGCTCGCGAGATGCATCGGATAACCGACTCGAGCCGAACCCATGGAACACAGCCCGCCTCCCAAGATTCTACGCCTTAGCGCCCGACTCGTGTCCGCCTCCTTCCTCTCGCCTATTTTTTCCACATTAGTTGTCTTATATTTCTCCTTCTCCTCCCTTTCTCTTACAGCCTTTATGCTCGTCACGCTTTGTTTGCACACAATTGACGCGCTTATCCGTGTTTCGTTATAATTGGGGCTTCCTTTAATGGCTTATTTATGCGGGCTTCACGCCCAACACATGTGTTACACTTCCGCATGTACCTTTTATTCACCATTATATGCATCGATATGAGTTAAGTTTTGCAAGTCGGGTTGTTCGCTCCTGTGCTTACCCCGACGCTCCCGATTGTTCAGCTAGGTGATAAAGGAGCACCTCTCACGATTGTTACCGCTGGTCACCGGATGTGTACCTCGACCGGGTGAAGCCGAAGCTAGCGTTTTAAGGGAATATTCGGTCGGTGAACTAAAGATGATTTCACTTGTTTATTTATCTGCCCCTGATGCTTTTTCTCGCTTTTTCACAATCCGACATGCACTTTAGGGCATGCCTCCTGTGGAAAGGAACCCCTAACGGAACTATTCTCCCGAAGATGTTTTTACTAACCATATAATATAACATAACTAGTTTGGCACTTGTCCTGCTCAAGCACTAATGACCCCTACGCCGGGTCTCCATGCATGCCCCGTTCTTACATAACCGAGAGGGTATTCGACACACTCCGACTATCGGGTCCCGAGGTTGAAGCGAAAAGGTCCGCCATGACAAACGATCTACAATCCGCTAGAAGGCATTTTACATGTCATCTTAAATTACATAGTCAATTTGATCGAGCATATTCCTCTTCATACCATCCAATGTGCTGTCTAGTTTACATCCTGTTGGGAATATTTATGCCAACTCTACTTGGCCGCACACTAAGCTCACAGGATCTCCTTCCCATCGCCCCCACAGGTCCGACTCGCCATGTGGTTTGGGTCACCTTCGGTACCGTGATTTTCACCATGGCCTGTGCCTCCTCGCACCTTGACGGCAGGCCGATATCTTCCATAATTGGAAGCACCGCCGCCCCTTAAGCATCTCTCGCAAGATTCCAAGGCCTTCGGCATGGAAATAGATGGCCACAAGGCCTGGGCGACGATTTCATCACCGCCAACTCGCTCAGGCAGCTTGTAATGAGCTCGAAGAAGGTCACCCATAGAACCGGCATTTCTCCGCAGACGACTCGTGAGCATACCTACGTATATAACTCGTTAGTCGACTTCCTCGCCAACACTTTTTTCAAAGTTCGCTCAAGCACTTCCTAAAATACCGCCGAAGCCGCCGATTCTCCTTCACGGAGTCCGGCAACAACCGGGCACTAACATCCTTTAGTTCCTCGCCCACCTGGGTGTTGTCATCTTGGAGATTATTCTTCTCCTTGTTGGAAATATGCCCTAGAGGCAATAATAAATTGGTTATTATTATATTTCCTTGTTCATGATAATCGCTTATTATCCGGTGATTTGGATCACGATTTAGTACGACTTCTTCAACCCCGCTCTCTTGAACGCTCCACTTAGCGATCTACAAGGGTATGTAGATGCACCTCCTTCCCTCGCTGCTAGTTTCTCCATAGATAGATCTTGGTGACACATAGGAAAATTTTGAATTTCTGCCACGCTCCCCAACAAAGGGCATCATGAGCTAGGTCTATTATGTAGATTCTTTGCACGAGTAGAACACAAAGTAGTTGTGGGCGTTGATTTTGTTCAATATGCTTACTGCTACTAGTCCAATCTTGATTCGGCGGCATTGTGGGATGAAGCGCCCGGACCGACCTTACACGTGACACTTACGTGAGACAGGTTCCACCGATCGACATGCACTTGTTGCATAAGGTGGCTAGCGGTGCCGCCTCCCACTTTAGTCGGATCGATTCATGAAAAGGGTCCTTATGAAGGGTAAATAGCAATTGACATATCACGCTGTGGTTTTATGAGGTAAGAAACGTTTGCTAGAAACCCATAGCAGCTATCAGAAACATGCAAACAACAATTAGAGGACGCCTAACTTGTTTTTGCAGGTATGCTATGTGATGATATGGCCAATAAGAATGTGATGAATGATATGTGATGTATGAGATTGATCATGTTCTTGTAATACGAATCACGACTTGCATGTCGATGAGTATGACAACCGGCAGGAGCCATGGGAGTTTTCTTTATTTATTGTATGACCTGCGTGTCATTGAACAACGCCATGTAAATTACTTTACTTTATTGCTAACCGGTATCCATAGTAGTAGAAGTAATAAGTTGGCGAGACAACTTCATGGAGACACGATGATGGAGATCATGGTGTCATGCCGGTGACGATGATGATCATGGAGCCCCGAAGATGGAGATCAAAAGGAGCAAAATGATATTGGCCATATCATGTCACTATTTGATTGCATGTGATGTTTATCATGTTTATGCATCTTATTTGCTTAGAACGACGGTAGTAAATAAGATGATCCCTCATTAAAATTTCAAGAAAGTGTTCCCTAATCGTGCAACTGCTATAAAGTTCGCTGCTTTGAAGCACCACGTGATGATCGTGTGATAGATTCTTACGCTCACATACAACGTGTAAGCCAGATTTACACACGCTAAACACTTAGGTTAACTTGACGAGCCTAGCATGTATGCATGACATGGCCTCGAACACAAGAGACCGAAAGGTCAAGCATGAGTCGATGGAGGATACAATCAACATGAAGATGTTCACCGATGATGACTAGTCCGTCTCACGTGATGATCGGACACGGCCTAGTTGACTTAATCATGTAATCACTTAGATGACTAGAGGATGTTTATTCGAGTGGGAGTTCATGAGATGAACTTAATTATCCTGAACATAGTCAAAAGATCTTTGCAAATTATGTCGAAGCTCGCGCTTTAGTTCCACTGCTTAGATATGTTCCTAGAGAAAATATAGTTGAAAGTTTAAAGTTGGCAGAGCGATTATGCGGACAGAAAAAGCTTATGTCCTTAATGCACCGCCAAAGTGTGTGAACCCCAAACACGCCTGTGGATGTTGCGTAACATCGGACATACACGCTTTGATAACTACGTGATAGTTCGCTTAAACGGTTTAGAGTTGAGGCACCAAAGACGTCAAACGTCATGAACATATGAGATGTTTCGAGGGCTGAAATTGGGATTTCAGTGCTCGTGCTCACGCCAAGAGCTATAAGACCTCCGACGATTTTCTTAGCCTGCAAACTAAGGGAGAAAAGCTCAATCGTTGAGCTTGTGCTCGATTGTCCGAGTGCAACAATCACTTGAATCGAGGGAGTTGATCTTCCGTAGATAGTGATGTTTCTCCAAAGTTATTGCCACCAAGCTGCTAGAGCTTCGTGATGAACTATAACAAATCAGGGATAGATATGATGATCCTGAGATATTCGCGATGTTTGACATCGCGAAAGTAGGAATCAAGAAGGAGCATCAATTGTTGATGGTTGGTGAAACCACTAGTTTCAAGAAGGGCAAGGGCAAGAAGGGATACTTCATGAAACAACAAATCAGCTGCTGCTCTAATGAAGAAACCCAAGGTTGAACCCAAACCCGAGACTAAGTGCTTCGTAATAAGGGGAACAACCATCGGAGCAGAATTACCCTAGATACTTGGTAGATGAGAAGGTGGCAAGGTCGATAGAAGTATATTGATATACATGAAGTTATTGTGTACTTTACTAGTACTCCTAGTAGCACCAGTGGTATTAGATACCGTTCGGTTGCTAAGTGTTAGTAACTCAAATAAAAGGCTACTAAATAAACGGAGACTAGCTAAAGGTGAGTCGACGATATGTGTTGAAGTGTTTCCAAGTTTGATGTGATCAAACATCGCACGCCCTCTACCATCAAGATTAGTATTAAACCAGAATAATTGTCATTTGGTGTTTATGCTGAGCATAGACATGATTGGATTATGTCTATCGCAATACGGTTATTCATTTAAGGAGAATAATGGTTACTCTATTTATTTGAATAATACCTTCAATGGTCTTGCACCTAAAGGAATGGTTTATTGAATCTCGATCACAAGAATACATATTTTCATGCCAAAAGATATAAGATAGTAATGATGGTACCACTTACTTGTGGCAATCGCCATGTAAGTCATATTGGTATAAAACGCATGAAGAAGCTCCATGTTGATGGATCTTTGGACTCACTCGCTTTTGAAAAGTTTGAGACATGCTAACCATGTCTATTGGTGTATACGCATGAAGAAAATCCATGCAGATGGATCGCTTGGACTCACTTGAGTTTGAATCACTTGAGATATGCAAATCATACCACATGGGCAAAATGACCTAAAAGCCTCGGTTTCAAAGAAGATGGAACAAGATAGCAACTTGTTGGAAGTAACACATTTTGATGTGTGAATCCAATGAGTGCCGAGGCATGCAAAGGAATATCGTTATGTTCTTACTTCACGGATGATTTGAGTAGATACCGAGTATATTTACTTGATGAAACACAAGTCTGAATTATTGAATGGTTCAAGTAATTTCAGAGTGAAGTTGAAGATCATCGTGACAAGAGGATAAAATGTCTATGATATGATCATAGAGATGAGTATCTGAGTTACGAGCTTTGGCACGCTAATTAAGACATTGTGGAAATTGTTTCACAATAAATACCGCTTAGAACACCATAGTGTGATGGTGTGTCCGAACATCATAGTTGCACCCTATTAGATATGGTGCGTACTATGATGTCTCTTATCGAATTACCACTATCGCTCATGGGTTAGGCATTAGAGACAACCGCACTCACTTTAATAGGGCACCATGTAATTCCGCTGAGACGACACTGCTTGAACTATGGTTTGGAGAAACCTGTTGTCGCTTTCTTAAAAGTTTGGGGCTGACGCTTATGTGAAAAAAAATCATCATGATAAGCTCGAACCCAAAACCGATAAATACATCTTCATAGGACACCCAAAACAGTTGGGTATACCTCTTATCTCAGATCCGAAGCAAAAGTAATTGTTTCTAGAAACGGGTCCTTTCTTGAGGAAAAGTTTCTCTCAAAAGAATTGAGGGAGGATGGTGGAGACTTGATGAGGTTATAGAATCACACTTCAACAAGTGTGTAGCAGGCACGTGAAGTTGTTCCTGTGGTGCCTACACCAATTGAAGTAGAAGCTATGATAGTGATCATGAAGTTTTGGATCAAGTCACTACCATACCTCGTAGGGTGACAAGGATGCGATTACTCGAGTGGTACAAGAATCCTGTCTTGAAGGTCATATTGCTAGACAACAATGAACCAACGAGCTATGAAGAAGCGATGGTGGGCCCGGATTCCGACGAATGGCTCAAGGCCATAACATCCGAGAGAGGATCCATGACTTTGGAAGAAATACTTGATGGTCGTAAGGACGTTGGGTAAAGATGGATTTTAAAAGGAAGATGCATAATGATGGTAAGTATCACCATTAAGAAAGCTCGACTTGTCGTTAAAGATGTTTTCCGACAAGTTCAAGGAGTTGACTACGGTGAGGCTTTTCACCGTAGCGATGCTAAGAGTCTGTTGAATTGATTAGCAATTACTGCATGATTGATGAAATTTGCAGATAGGATGTCAAAACATTGTTTCTCGACGTTATATTTTGAGGAAAGGTTGTATGTGATACAACCGAAGGTTTTGTCAATCCTGAAAGATGCTAACAAGTATGCAAAGCTCCAGAATCCTTCTAAGGACCGGAGTAAGCATATCGGAGTTGGAATGTACGCTTGATGAGATGATCAAAGATTTTGGGTTTATACAAAGTTTGTGAGAAACTTGTATTTCCAAAGAAGTGAGTGGGAGCACTATAGAATTTCTGATAAGTATATGTGAATGACATATTGTTGATCGGAAATGATGTAGAATTTCTGGAAAGCATATAGGGTTATTTGAAAAGTGTTTTTCAATAGAAAACCTGAATTAAGCTGCTTGAACATTGAGCATCAAGATCTATGAGGATAGATAAAAAACGCTAAATGGTACTTTCAAATGAGCACATACCTTGACATGATCTTGAAGGTGTTCAAGATGGATCACCAAAGAAGGAGTTCTTGCCCGAGTTGTAAGGTATGCGTTAAGAGTTAAAGCTCGACTACTACGTAAGAGAGAGAAAGGACGAAGGTCGCCCCTATGCTTCGTATATAGGCTCAGAGTATGCTATGTTGTGTACCGCATCGAAGTGTGCCTTGCCATGAGTCCTGCAGGGTACAAGAGTGATCCAGAATGGATCATTGGACAGCGTCAAAATTGTCCTTGGAGTAAATATGACATATTTCTCGATTATGGAGGTGATAAAGAGTTCGTAAAGGGTTACGCCGATGCAAGCTTTAACACCTATCCGAGTGACTCGAGTAGCAAACCGGATACGATAGTGGAGCAACCATTTGCAATAGCTCCAAATGGAGTGTGGAAGCAGCATTTACAATATGACATAGAGATTTATATACATACAGATCTGAATGCTGCACTGTTGACTAAAAATCTCTCACAAGCAAAACATGATCAAACCCCGTAACTCATTGAGTCTTAATCACATGATGATGTGACACTAGTAAACTCTTGATGTTGGTCACATGGAGATGTGACCTATGAGTGTTGATCACATAGCGATGTGAACTAGACTATTGACTCTAGTGCAAGTGGGAGACTGTTGGAAATATGCCCTAGAGGCAATAATAAATTGGTTATTATTATATTTCCTTGTTCATGATAATCGCTATTATCCATGCTATAATTGTATTGATAGGAAACTCGGATACATGTGTGGATACATAGACAACACCATGTCCCTAGTAAGCCTCTAGTTGAATAGCTCGTTGATCAACAGATGGTTGCGTTTCCGACCATGGACATTGGATGTCGTTGATAACGGATCACATCATTTGGAGAATGATGTGATGGACAAGACCCAATCCTAAGCCTAGCACAAAGATCGTATTTCAGATGCTAAAGCTTTTCTAATGTCAAGTATCTTTTCCTTAGACCATGAGATTGTGCAACTCCCGGACACCGTAGGAATGCTTTGGGTGTACCAAACGTCACAATGTAACTGGTTGGCTATAAAGGTGCACTACAGGTATCTCCGAAAGTGTCTGCTGGTTGGCACGAATCGAGACTGGATTTGTCACTCGTAAACGGAGAGGTATCTCGGCCCACTCGTAGGACATCATCATATGTGCACAATGTGACCAAGGGGTTGATCACGGATGATGTGTTACGGAACGAGTAAAGAGACTTGCCGTAACGAGATTGAACAATGTATCGGTATACCGACGATCGAATCTCTGCAAGTACAATACCGTTAGACAAAGGGAATTGTATACGGATCGATTGAGTCCTTGACATCGTGGTTCATCCGATGAGATCATCGTGGAACATGTGGGATCCAACATGGGTATCCAGATCCCGCTGTTGGTTATTGACCGGAGAACGCCTCGGTCATGTCAAGATGGTTCCCGAACCCGTAGGGTCTACACACTTAAGGTTCGATGACGCTTAGGGTTATAGGAATAGATATACGTGGTTACCGAATGTTGTTCGAGTCCCTGATGAGATCCCGGCGCCACGAGGAGTTCCGGAATGGTCCGGAGGTAAAGATTTATATATGGGAAGTCCTATTTTGGCCACCGAAAATGTTCGGGATTTTTCGGTATTGTACCAGGAAGGTTCTAGAAGGTTCCGGAGTGGGGCCCACCTGCATGGGGGGACCCACATGAACGTGGGTAGTGGGGAAAGGCCCCACACCCCTGGTCAAGCAAGACTCAAGATCCCCCTTAGAAGGAATAAGATCATATCCCAAGGGATAAGATCAAGATCCCTAAAAGGGGGGATAACAATCGGTGGGGAAAGGAAAGGATGGGATTTCTTTCCTCCCACCTTTTCCAACGCCCCAATGGACTTGAAGGGCAAGAAATAATCCCTCCACCCCTATATATAGTGGGAGGCGCATGGGAGCTGCACCTTGCCCTCGGCGCAGCCCTTCCCTCTCCCAAGTCCTCCTATTCTCCCGCGGTGCTTGGCGAAGTCCCGCAGATTGCCACGCCCCGCATCACCACCACACCGTCCGTGCTGCTGCTGGATGGAGTCTTCCCAACCTCTCCCTCTCTCCTTGCTGGATCAAGGCATGGGAGACGCCACTGGCTGTATGTGTGTTGAACGCGAGGTGCCGTCTGCTCGCACTAGGATCTCCGTGATTTGGATCACGACGAGTACGACTCCTTCAACCCCGCTTCTTGAACGCTCGCTTAGTGATCTACAAGGGTATGTAGATGCACTCTCCTTCCCTCGCTGTTAGTTTTTCCATAGATAGACCTTGGTGACACGAGGAAAATTTTGAATTTCTGCCACGCTCCCCAACACTCCTGCCTCACCTCGTAAGCATGCTCGCCGCCTTTAACCGCACAAGAGTTGTTTCTTGTCCGGATCTACTCCGCGCCATCCGCAATGATATTGTCGACGGTACACATGCTGCACTTCACAACATACTTATCTTTCAAGCGATATTACCAGAGGGGCTCTCCTGCCTCCTCGCCGCTGCTAGTGCGGCCTCAAGTTGGGCTTTGCACTCTTCCAGCCCCGGGACAGTTGGGTATTCTTTTTGTAAGATCCTCAGATAACAAATGATCCTTAAATCAGTTATTCTAACTGCTTCAAGTCTCGGGGCTACTTACATATATAACCATCAAATTTTCTCACCAGTATGTCTTTCACATACCGCCCGTGGCTCGCTAGACCATTTCGAGCGGCACGGAGGTACGATCTCCGAATTGAAGGCATCCAATGCCTCTTGGGAGAAAAACAGCGCCACGAAGAACTGTCCCGCGACGCCTGTGATTCATGGCACTTCCACTCGAATTGGTGGCGACAGCCTGTCCGCATCCTCTCGTCGGAGGAGCGTCCGACGCGCCTCGTGTTCGCCGCTTCGACCCGGCTTTGGAGCCTGGCTGGTGGAGGATCGATTGGCAATCTCTCCTGATATAGTCCGTGAGCCCTCTTTTCCTAAAAAAAGGAGAGCACGGGCGTTAGTATGCATCGAAGAATAATACCTTGAATAAGGCAGCTACTTTATTGCTGCGCCGTGCCTCGACCCGACTGCGGTCTCTTTAGCCTACCCTCGCGGTCCCTTGTTGGCTAGTCGCCGCAGCTCAAGATTCCGCCGAGATCCTCCCTCTAAACACCATTGATATACGGTGATAAAAATAAGCACGGATGGATCATCTTCAAGTATTAGGACTTCGGTCTCGATTACTTGTGAGGCGGGGAGCAGTCCAGGATAATCGGCTGTAATAGCCACCAAGGCATTGTCGATGCTCTGTTGGTGAAATACCCCATCGATCAGCTCCACAGATATGTCCGGATCCTCTTGGGAGGTCGGATCGAGGGACCGTTCCGGATCCTTGGGTTGTGGAGGAGGGCTATTTATATCCTTTACGGCCCGGCGCAATTCCTGCATCGAAATCACAAGATAAGGTACTTAACTATGGGAATATGGAACGGATGGGAAAAAAGAAGTGTCCGCTTACCCAGCTTGGAGGATTGTTCATAGAAAATCCTCCCTGTGGATTGACGCGAGGAACTCCTCCTCTTCTCCCTTGTACAATGCGACAAGATCTTCATCGAGCGCAACCGATCCCGCCCTTACGGCCGCAGCGGATGGCATCATCCTCCCGCTGAAATCCCACATGGGGTGGCTCTATATCGAAGCGGCTACACCCCCAAGATAATGCATGTGGCCATGACCCGATCATGGTCATCCGAATGAGCTAACAACCTTATCCGCTCATCGTAAAGGACGCCCTGTAATTTTCCTCCGAGGGCTTCGTGGACGCCACTTAGGCGCCCTTCAAAGGAGCATTATTGAACTCGGGAGGCCGATCCAACAGGTCCGCAAGGGACATCTTCTATATAAAACCATTTCAAGGCCAGTCTTGACGCTTCCTTGTGGTTCCGGATAAATATCCGTCCCGGCGATGCGCCATAGTTCGGCTCCGCCCACTTGATATATCGACCCCTCCTGAGAAAGGGGTACAAGGCAGAACAGCTTCTTCCACAGCGCGAAATGAGCCTCGATGCCCAAGAACAGCTCGCAGAAGGGCTACGGCCCACAATATGCAATATGCGTGCAGGCATAAGGTTGTGCAACCGAGGTCAGAGAACTCCTGGAGCCCCGAGAAACGGATGAATTGGAAACCGAGCCTCCTATCGATAAGGGACAAGGCATACCCGCTTCCTTGAGGGACTGGGACGCTTCGCTTGCTCTCCGCCATTATAGGTGGCAAGTCCGCTCGAACCGGGACCATGAAGGCTGGGGAAGGAATCCTTTGGTTTGGAGCACCACTAGCTCATTGTAAGGGACGGAACATCTCTCCCAACCTCCGTGCTGAGGATTGAAGGGCGAGAGGATGAGCTGCGCCGACCGCCATGATGGAATGGATCTTCGCCGGATGCGCCTCGATGAATGCTCGCGAAGGGAAGATGGTGTGATTTGGATCTAAACTCGCTCTTTTATAGGCAGCTCATTTGCGCAGCTAGGGGTAAATGTAAAACACCCTGGCTTTTCGATTCGCTTGACACGTGGAAGACGGCCATTATTCGGCGTGGAAGCCAAGGAGCACAATATTCATGAGAAACCGCCACTATTCAACAGTACACAGAATTTGGAGAAGAACCCGCTTTGCAATGCCGAAGACAATCATGCGCGGACTCATCGTCATTGAAGCCTGGTTCGGGGCTACCGAGGAGTCCTCGATTAGGGGTGTCCGGATAGCGGACTATAGCCTTTTGGCCGACTCTTGCACCATGAAGATACAAGATTGAAGACTTCGCCCCGTGTCCGGATGGGACTTTCCTTGGCGTGGAAGGCAAGCTTGGCGATACGGATATGTAGATCTCCTCCCATTGTAACCGACTCAGGTAACCCTAGCCCTCTCCAAAGGTCTATATAAACCGGAGGGTTTTAGTCCGAGGACTAACAACAATCATACCGTAGGCTAGCTTCTAGGGTTTAGCCTCTCCGATCTCGTGGTAGATCTACTCTTGTACTACCCATATCATCAATATTAATCAAGCAGGAGTAGGGTTTTACCTCCATCGAGAGGGCCCAACTGGTAAAAACATCGTGTCCCTTGTCTCCCGTTACCATCCGCCTAGACGCACAGTTCGGGACCCCCTACCCGAGATCCGCCGGTTTTGACACCGACACCCGTTGCTGACAACTTGTCTAGGTTAGAAAATGTTCTTGATGACCCACTACTTATTGATGATAGCTTTCCTGATGAGCAATTAAATGTGATAAATACTTCTCATAGTACTCCATGGTATGCTGATTATGTTAATTACATTGTTGCTAAATTTATACCACCTAGTTTCACATACCAGCAAAAGAAAAAGTTTTTCTATGATTTGAGACATTACTTTGGGATGACCCACATCTTTATAAAAAGGAGTAGATGGTGTTATTAGACGTTGTGTACCGAGCATGAATAGGAACAGATCCTACACAAGTGTCACTCAAGCTTATGGAGGACACCACATTTGAGATAGAACTGCACATAAGGTATTGCAATCCGTTTTTATTGGCCTACTCTCTTCAAGGGTGCCCGTAAGTTTGTCTTATCTTGTGATGAATGTCAAAGAATTGGTAATATTAGTAGACGCCAAGAAATGCCTATGAATTATTCACTTGTTATTGAACCATTTGATGTTTGGGGCTTTAATAATATGGGACCTTTTCCTGCCTCTAATGGATATACACATATTTTAGTTGCTGTTGATTACGTTACTAAGTGGGTAGAAGCTATTCCAACTAGTAGTGCTGATCATAACACCTCTATTAAAATGCTTAAAGAAGTTATTTTTTTGAGGTTTGGAGTCCCTAGATATTTAATGACTGATGGTGGTTCACATTTTATTCATGGTGCTTTCCGTAAAATGCTTGCTAAATAAGATGTTAATCATAGAATTGCATCTCCATATCACCCGCAGTCTAGTGGTCAAGGAGAATTGAGTAACAAAGAACTCAAATTAATTTTGCAAAAGACTGTCACTAGGTCTAGACAGAATTGGTCCAAGAAACTTGATGATGCATTATGGGCTTATAGAACTGCATATAAAAATCCTATGGGTATGTCTCCGTATAAAATGGTTTATGGAAAAGCATGTCACTTACCTCTTGAACTAGAACATAAGGCTTATTGGGCTATTAAAGAGCTCAACTATGATTTCAAACTTGCCGGTGAGAAGAGGTTATTTGATATTAGCTCACTTGATGAATGGAGAACCCAAGCTTATGAAAATGCCAAGTTGTTTAAAGAAAAGGTCAAAAGATGGCATGACAAAAGGATACAAAAACGTGAGTTTAATGTAGGTGATTATGTATTGCTATACAACTCTCGCTTAAGATTTTTGCAGAAAGCTTCATTCAAATGGGAAGGACCCTACGTTATCGAGGAGGTCTATCGCCCGTGCCATAAAAATCAACAACTTCGAGGGCACAAACCAAGGTGGTAAACGGTCAAAGAATCAAACACTATATCTCGTAATCCTATAAATGTTGAAACCAATGTTATTGAAACCGTGACCCGGAGGAATACATAAGGGAAACTTTCCGAACGCTTCAGCACTCGGAAAGGAGTAGGTATGTGGTACGGTAAGTAAACCGACTCCAAAACAATTTTAAGGCAATATTTCTCCGCTTGGAATATTTAGAAAATAGAAAATAAGTAGTAGTCCGGGAAGGACACGAGGGCCCCATGAGGGTGGAGGCGCGCCTACCCCCGGGCGCGCCCCACTCGTGGGCACCTCGTGTGCCTTCCGACTCGCTTTCTTGCACGATATGTATTTTGGTCAAGAAAATTCATTATATATTCTCCGATGGTTTTGACTCCAGATCACGCAATTATCCTCTGTTTTTGTCTCAAGTGTTGCTGCTGCAGATTAGAGCAAGATGTCTACTCAAGAGTCACGAGGAGAGCCGGTATCTAATCCGCACCGAACCAAGGGCAATCATGGGTTGACCCCTTTGGGCCAGCAACGGAGGAGGAGATGGAGGCTGACTTGATGAGAGTAGATGCCATGGAGGATCAAGAAGTCACTTCTTGCTTTCGAGCTGGGTTCGCGATGGGGGAACTACAGAGCTCAGCTATTCCAAACTCGAATATCCCTTCCAATGTTAGATTTCTTTCTTATGAAAATATGAAAGGGAGTGTCACTTGTTCTCCCGCAGCTATGCAACACCCTTGGGTGCAAGGAGCCTTAGCAGTTACAGGAATGCTTCGCAAGGAAATAATGGACCTCAAGCAGCAAGTCAATAAGCTTGAGGAGGAGAATCGCATCCTAAAGGGCATCATCGCCAAGAATGTTTCACCAACCCCGAAGAATGAGATATAATCACATGGGTATGGGCACTCCCCCTTGGCAACTGCCAAGCTTGGGGGAGGTGCCCCGGTATCATATCACCATCACATCTCCTATCTTTACCGTTTTTCTTACTTCGATCCTATTAGAAGTATCTTGATCTAGTAGAACAAAGTTTATGACATGATCTAGTTTTGAGTTTTTGCTTTATGATCTCTCTATGTAATCGAGATAGTGAGCTATATAATAAAGATTACTGTTGAGTCAAGGGCTTGATTATTTTGCCATGATCTTGAGTGAATAAAAGAAAAGAAGAAAAAGAATAAAAAGAAACAAAGAGTTCATATTGATCTTATTGAGAGCAATGACTTCACATAGAAGAGTATGATGATTAAAAGTTGTTGGGAGTTGGAAAACATAGCTGGTCATCATTGCAATTAATAGGAAGTAATAAGGAAAGAGAGGTTTCACATATAAATATACTATTATTGACATATTTTGTGATTGTGAGCATTCATTAAAATATGACATGCTAAAGAGTTGATGTTGGACAAGGAAGACAACATAATGGGTTATGTTTTCTTATATCTGAGATAAAGTATATTGTCATGGATCTCCCAACATGTTGAGCTTGCCTTTCCCCCTCGTGCTAGCCAAATTCTCAGCACCAAGTAGAGATACTACTTGTGCTTCCAAAAACCCTTAAACCAGTTTTGCCATGAGAGTCCCCCATATCTACCTACGGATTGAGTAAGATCCTTCAAGTAAGTTGTCATCGGTGCAAAGCAATAAAAATTGCTCCCTAAATATGTATGATTGATTGGTGTGGGGGAAATAAGCTTTATACGATCTTGGGATGTGGAAGAAATAAAAGCGAGGACTGCATAATAAAGGTTCGTATCACAAGTGGCAATATAAAGTGACGTTCTTTCGCATTAAGATTTTGTGCATCCAACCATAAAAGCGCATGGCAACCTCTGCTTCCCTCTGTGAAGGGCCTATCTTTTATCATTATCTTCTACCTTATGCAAGAGTCATGGTGATCTTCACCTTTCCTTTTACATTTTATCCTTTGGCAAGCACAAAGGTGTTGGAAAGATCCCGATTGATATATCTAATTAGATGTAGGGGCATGAGTTATTATTGTTGACATTACCCTTGAGGTAAAAGGTTGGGAGGCTAAACTATAAGCCCCTATCTCTCTCTCGTGTCCGATTAAAACTCAGAACCACAAGTATCGTGTGAGTGTTAGAAATTATGAAGGAATAAGTGATAGTTGAGTATGTGGACTTGCTATTAAGCTCTGACATAGACTCTTTCTGACGTTATGATAAATTGCAATTGCTTCAATGACTGAGAATATAGTTTGTTTGTTCTCAATAAAGTTTATGATTCATACTCTGCATTGTGAATGGATTATTACTTGAACATAAGTAATCATATGACATTTCCTATATATGTTGCTGTTATGAGAATAATCATGATGCCTTCATGTCCGTATTTTATTTTTATCGATGCCTCTACCTCTAAACATGGGGACACATTTATCATTATCGGCTTTCGCTTGAGGACAAGCGAGGTCTAAGCTTGGGGGAGTTGATACATCCATTTTGCATCATGCTTTTATATCGATATTTATTGCATTATGGGCTGTTATTACACGTTATGTCACAATACTTATGCCTATTCGCGCTTATTTTACAAGGTTTACATAAGTAGGGAGAATGCCGGCAGCTGGAATTCTGGGCCGGAAAAGGAGCGAATATTAGAGACCTATTCTGCACAACTCCAAAAGTCCTGAAACTCCACGAAATTCATTTTGGGAAATAATAAAAAATATCCAGCAGAAGAAGTTCACCAGAGGGGGCCCCACCTGACCACGAGGGTGGGGGGCGCGCCCCCCTACCTCGTGAGCCCCTTGGTGGCCCTCCGATGCCCATCTTCTGCTATATGAGGTCTTTCGTCAAGAAAAAAAATCAGAAGCAACCTTTCGGGACGAAACTCCGCCGCCACGAGGCGGAACCTTGGCGGAACCAATCTAGGGCTCCGGCAGAGCTGTTCTGCCGGGGACACTTCCCTTCGGGAGGGGGAAATCATCGCCATCGTCATCACCAACGCTCCTCTCATCGGGAGAGGGAAATCTCCATCAACATCTTCACCAGCTCCGTCTCCTCTCAAAGCCCTAGTTCATCTCTTGTATCCAATTCTTGTCTCCAAGTCCGGGATTGATACTAGTAGGTTACTAGTAGTGTTGATTACTCTTTGTAATTGATGCTAGTTGGTTTATTTGGTGGAAGATCATATGTTCAGATCCGATATGCATATTAATACCTCTCTGATTATGAACATGAATATGCTTTGTGAGTAGTTACGTTTGTTCCTGAGGACATGGGAGAAGTCTTGCTATTAGTAGTCATGTGAATTTGGTATTCGTTCGATATTTTGATGAGATGTATGTTGTTCAGCCTCTAGTGGTGTTATGTGAACGTCGACTACATAACACTTCACCATTATTTGGGCCTAGAGGAAGGCATTGGGAAGTAATAAGTAGATGATGGGTTGCTAGAGTGATGAAGCTTAAACCCTAGTTTATGCGTTGTTCGTAAAGGGCTGATTTGGATCCATATGTTTCATGCTATGGTTAGGTTTACCTTAATACTTTTGTTGTAGTTGCGGATGCTTGGAATAGAGGTTAATCATAAGTGGGATGCCTGTTCAAGTAAGAACAGCACCCAAGCACCGGTCCACCCACATATCAAATTATCAAAGTACCGAATCATATAACGTGTTGAAAACTAGCTTGACGATATTCCCATGTGTCCTCGGGAGCGCTTTTCCTATTATAAGAGTTTGTCCAGGCTTGTCCTTTGCTACAAAAAGGATTGGGCCACCTTGCTGCACTTTATTTACTTTTGTTACTTGTTGCTCGTTACAAATTATCCTATCACAAAACTATCTGTTACCACTTATTTTAGTACTTGTGGAGAATACCTTGCTAAAAACCACTTATCATTTCCTTCTGCTCCTCGTTGGGTTCGACACTCTTACTTATCGAAAGGACTACGATAGATCCCCTATACCTGTGGGTCATCAGCGCACAGTTTCTACCGCCTTTATAAAGGGTCAAGGATTCCTCTTTTTCATCCACGCCTTCTTCTTCCCCTGCCCATCCATTCTTGCGCACTCGAGCTCCAGCGCCCAAGTTCTCATCTTCTCCGCAAAGCCATTCCAAACATGTCCGGAGCGGGAGGCAAGTCGATGGTCTCCTATGTTACGGAGGAGGACATTACGAAGCTCCGGGAAGCCGGATACCTGGCCGCAGACATCGCGCACCGGCTCCCGAATGCGGGGCAGATCGTCCCTACTCCAGAACCCCATGAGAGGGTTGTATTCCTCACCCACTTCGTCCGCGGACTGGGATTTCCCCTCCACCCATTTGTCCGCGGGCTCATGTTCTACTACGGGCTGGACTTCCATGATCTGGACCCCAATTTCATCCTCAACATCTCGGGGTTTATCGTCGTGTGTGAGGCCTTCCTACGCATCAAGCCCCACTTCGGCCTGTGGCTGAAGACCTTCAACGTGAAACTGAAGTTGGTGGTCGGCCTGCAAGCGGAGTGCGGAGGCGCCATGGTGGGCAAAATGCCCAACGTCACTTGGCTCGAAGGCTCCTATGTGGAGACCCTGAAGGGGTGGCAATCGGGGTGGTTCTACATCACCGAGCCGCGCGACACCAACTGGGTGGCGGCCCCCGAATTTCGATCCGGCATCCCCATGCGGCTCACCTCCTCGAAAGAGAAGGGCCTATCCTGGGGTTCATCGGTGGAGCTGACCGGACTCCAGAGCTGTATCAAAAATATGATAAGCTAGAAAATCAAGCTTGTCAACATGGTCCAGGTCATGCTCTTCCGCCGGATCCTTCCATGTCAAAGACGGGCGTTCAATATGTGGGAGTTCGATCCGGCCAAGCACCAGACGCTGCGAGAGCTTTTCGACAAGACGCACAAAGACGCCCTGGAAGGTGTTGTTCAAGGCGCCGAGGTACCTCCTCCTCATCGATGATCGCGACTCAGCGCAGCGCCCGCCAATCCGTAAGTTCTTTATATCTCACAAGATGTTCTTTCCCAAAGATAATCGTGTGAGGGATCCGAGCCTCCACGCCATTTTAACAGATCGGGAGCGACAATGAGCAGATCGATTGTCCGGCCCCACTGCCCGAAGATCCAGCAAAGGCTCTCTTAACGGAGATGCTGGTTCCGGTACCCTATGAGGCGCCGGAGAAGAAGGCCAAGAAGAAGGCCGCGGGGACCAGGAAAGGTCTCCGGCGCAAGGTTGTATCGGACTCATCATCCGAAAACACCAAGGCACACTCCTCCCACGAAAACGAGGAGGAGGAAGAGGAAAGTTCTCCCCCCCCCCCCCCCAACCGGGGGACAAGAAAAGGAAGGCCGCCCCATCCGGGAGGCCAAGGGTCCAAGAAGGAAGGACCTTCCTTCCGCACCACTCCACAACAGCCGCGATACACAATGACAAGGAGGGTTGCCAGGACAAGCCCTCGGCGGCCGTAAGTATCCGGATACTATAATAGTTCGGTATGTTTTGTTTTATTGCTTCTTATCATGTCAAACATGATCGTGCAGTCCGTCCAAAGCCCACATCGACGTATCCTCTTTGGATGGGTCTTTGGGCCAGTCGGTGATGAACAGTGATTCACTCCCGACCGCCACCTCCCCCCGGCCCACGGACGACATCGAGGTGTTGTCTTAGAGTATACCGGACCAATGGGAGATAATTCTGGAGGCGCCCCAAGGCGACATCTCAGACGTCGGGCGCATGGGGGTAAGACTCCCATGGGTTCTGATGACGGGGGCCACAGCAAGTTTGGCCCCACCGATATCGCGCCGAACCTCCAAAGTGGTTCCGGATTTCGACAAAGCACCCTCGCTAAGGGGGGCGAGCCGTCTGTGCCGATGGCCTTTGTCCATCCAGAGGCATCGGACAACTTGCTGGAAGCGCTTCACGACGCTTCCATTGACGAAGAGCACCACACCATCATGAGTGCGGTGGTCGAGAAGGTTCGGTCTGCCAAAAGCGGATTGACCGAAGCCTGTGCCAGCCTCCTAACAGGCTTTGAGGTAAGTAATCAAATTATGAGAAAATATCACAGCATAGACAGTAGCCCCTGATGCTCTATTTGCTATTCGGGAAGAAAGGCCGAACAGAGGATCAAAACAATCACAGGAGTCTAATCAGAATATGTCTATGTGAATAAGCAAAGCCATTTTGGTGTTGCCGCCATCATCGCTGGAGGTCTCCGGACTGAAGTTGGACCTTGAGCGGTCCGAGGAAGAGCCCGGCCTTACCAAGAGGCAGTTCAAAGAGAACAAAGGTAAGTGATACCCCGTCTATATATTGATAAAGAAAAAGTGGTTTTTAGCTCATAGGACCATCATCAGTTTTGCTAGGGGCCACAACCGAAGTGGCGGCCCTGAAGAAGGCGTTGTCCGAGGCCGAAGACAGAGCGGCCAAGGAGCGCATCGAGCGCGAGAAGCAAGAGGCCCGAGTCGGCCAGGTTCAGCAAGAGCTCTAGGATTTCGTCAAGAAATATGAGTCATTGGAGCGTGACTCTAAGACGCTGGGATCAGAGCTTGCAAAGGCCCTCGAGAACGCACAAAATGCCAAGGCCGAAGCCCAAAAGGCCCTCCAGGAGATTCAGGCGGTCAAGAAGATAGCGGCGGGTAAGGCATTCATTATGCAAAGCAAGCATGTGGAGGAGACTTTCCTTTTACTTACCCGAATTAGGAGCTCTCCTGGAGCGTTCGCAAATCTACCGTGCCATGTATCGGATGCCGCGGAGTTCTACCGGGCGAGGAAGGGAGCTCGACAAAAAAGTTGTTCTGGTCTCAATATGCTGGGACCGAACATCCGATGCCCTTGAGAGACCAGCTGAAGCAACTGGTCGAGCTTCACAAGGCGGCCGAACTGGCCATGAAGGGTCTCATAGTCCGGATGTGGCCCGGCAAGCCCCTGCCTGGTAGCTACTTCGGCCTGGTAAAGCGGCTGGTGAATGCCTGCCCACGGCTTGAAGTCATAAAGCGGTCCGTCTGTTGGAAATATGCCCTAGAGGCAATAATAAAAGGATTATTATTATATTTCCTTTTTCATGATAATTGTCTTTTATTCATGCTATAATTGTATTATCCGGAAATCGTAATACACGTGTGAATACATAGACCACAATATGTCCCTAGTGAGCCTCTAGTTGACTAGCTCGTTGATCAATAGATAGTCATGGTTTCGACTATGGACATTGGATGTCAATGATAACGGATCACATCATTGGTAGAATGATGTGATGGACAAGACCCAATCCTAAGCATAGCACAAGATCGTAGTTCGTTTTGCTAGAGCTTTTCCAATGTCAAGTATCTCTTCCTTAGACCATGAGATCGCTTAACTCCCGGATACCGTAGGAGTGCTTTGGGTGTACCAAACGTCACAACGTAATCGGGTGACTATAAAGGTACACTACAAGTATCTCCAAAGTGTCTGCGGTTGACACGGATCGAGATGGATTTGTCACCCTCGTTACGGAGAGGTATCATTGGGCCCACTTGGCAGTGCATCATCATAATGAGCTCAAAGTGACCAAGTGTCCGTCACAGGATCATGCATTACTAATTTAGTAAAGTGACTTGCCGTAACGAGATTGAACGAGGTATTGGGATACCGACGATCGAATCTCCGCAAGTAACATACCGATTGACAAAGGAATTGTATACGGGTTGTTTGAATCCTCGACATCGTGGTTCATCCGATGAGATCATCGAGGAGCATGTGGGAGCCAACATGGGTATCCAGATCCCGCTGTTGGTTATTGCCCGAGAGCCGTCTCGGTCATGTCTACGTGTCTCCCGAACCCGTAGGGTCTACACACTTAAGGTTCGGTGACGCTAGGGTTGTATGAATATGAGTATGCAGTAAACCGAATGTTGTTCGGAGTCCCAAATGAGATCCCGGACGTCACGAGGAGTTCCGGAATGGTCCGGAGGTAAAGAATTATATATAGGAAGTGTTGTTTCGGCCATCGGGAAAGTTTCGGGGTCACTCGGTATTGTACGGACCACGGAAGGGTCCTGGGTCCACCGGTGGGGCCACCATCCCGGAGGGCCCCATGGGCTGAAGTGGGGAGGGGGACCAGCCCATAGTGGGCTGGTGCGCCCCCCCTTGGCCCACCCCCTGCGCCTAGGGCTGAAACCCTAGGGTGGGGGGGGCGCCCCACTTGCCTTGGGGGGCACTCCACCCCCCTTGGCCGCCGCCCCCCTTGGGAGATTAGATCTCCAAGGGTCGGCCCCCGGGGCCTATATAAAGGGAAGGGGAGGGGCAGCCGCACCAAGTTCCCGCGCCTCCCCGCTACACCTCTTCCTCCTCCGTCCACGAAGCTTGGCGAAGCCCTGCCGAGATCGCTGCTCCACCACCACCACGCCGTCTGCTGCTGCTGGAGCCATCTTCTTCAACCTCTCCTTCCCCCTTGCTGGATCAAGAAGGAGGAGACTTTTGGGTAACGTAGTAATTTCAAAATTTTCCTACGAACACGCAAGACCATGGTGATGGCATAGCAACGAGAGGAGAGGTCCGTCCATGTACCCTCGTGAGACCGAAAGCGAAGCGTTATATCAACGCTGTTGATGTAGTCGACGCCTTCACGATCCGACCGATCCAAGCACCGTTATCCGCACCTCCGAGTTCTTAGCACACGCTCAGCTCGATGACGATCCCCGGCCCGATCCAGCAAAGCGCCGGGAGGAGTTCCACAAGACGACACGGCGTGCAGGACGATCTTGATGTTCTATCGCAGGTGGCTTCGCCTAAGCACCGCTACAATATGACCGAGGTGGAATATGGTGGAGGGGGCACCGACACGGCTAAGGAACGATCACGAAGATCAACTTGTGTTCTAGGGTGCCCCCTGCCCCCGAGATATAAAGGAGCAAGGGGAGGGCCGGCCAGCCCTTGGGCGACTAAGGGGGGGAGTCCTCCTCCTAGTAGAGTAGGACTCCCTTTCCTAGTCCTACTAGGAAGAGGGAAGGGGCAAGGAAAGAGAGGGAGAGGGAGAGGGAAAGGGGGGCTGCGCCCACCCCTCCTAGTCCAATTCGGACTCCCCATGGAGGGGGGGCGCGCCACCTCCTGGTGCAGCCCTCTCTCTCCCCTCTTGGCCCAATAAGGCCCATAACTTCCCCGGGGTTCCGTAACCCTCCAAGACTCCGTTTTCTCCGAAACTTCCGAACCTTTCCGTGTCCGAATATAACCATCCAATATATCAATCTTTATGTCTCGACCATTTCGAGACTCCTCGCCATGTCCGTGATCACATCCGGACTAACTCCTTCGTACATCAAAATACATAAACTCATAATATAACCGTCATTGAAACCTTAAGCGTGCGGACCCTACGGTTCGAGAACTATGTAGACATGACCTAGAACCATTCTCGGTCAATAACCAATAGCGGAACCTGGATGCCCATATTGGTTCTTACATATTCTACTTAAGATCTTTATCGGTCAAACCGCATAACAACATACGTTGTTCCCTTTGTCATCGGTATGTTACTTACCCGAGATTCGATCGTCGGTATCCAATACCTAGTTTAATCTCGCGTTATCGGAAAGTCTCTTTACTCGCTCCGTAATACATCATCTCACAACTAACTCATTAGTTGCAATGCTTGCAAGGCTTATGTGATGTGTATTACCGAGAAGGCCTAGAGATACCTCTCCGACAATCGGAGTGACAAATCCTAATCTTGATTCATGCCAACTCAACATATACTTTCGGAGACACTTGTAGAGTACCTTTATAATCACCCAGTTATGTTGTGACGTTTGGTAGCACACAAAGTGTTCCTCTCGTAAACGGGAGTTGCATAATCTCATAGTTGCAGGAACTTTGTATAAGTCATGAAGATAGCATAAGCAACATACTAAACGATCAAGTGCTAAGCTAATGAAATGGGTCATGTCAATCACATCATTCTCCTAATGATGTGATCCCATTAATCAAATGACAACACATGTCTATGGTTAGGAAACATAACCATCTTCGATTAATGAGCTAGTCTAGTAGAGGCATACTAGTGACTATCTGCTTGTCTATGTATTCACACATGTATTATGTTTCCGTTAATACAATTCTAGCATGAATAATAAACATTTATCATGATATAAGGAAATAAATAATAACTTTATTATTGCCTCTAGGGCATATTTCCTTCAGTCTCCCACTTGCACTAGAGTCAATAATCTAGATTACACAAGAATGATTCTAACACCCATGGAGTCTTGGTGCTGATCATGTTTTGCAACTCGTGGAAGAGGCTTAGTCAACGGGTGCGCAACATTCAGATCCGTATGTATTTTGCAAATCTCTATGTCTCCCACTTGGACTTGGTCCCAATGGAATTGAAGCGCCTTTTGATATGCTTGGTCCTCTTGTGAAATCTGGATTCCTTTGCCAAGGCAATTGCACCAAGATTGTCACAGAAGATCTTCATTGGTCCCGATGCACTAGGTATGACACCTAGATCGAAATGAACTCTTTCATCCAGACTCCTTCATTTGCTGCTTCCAAGCAGCTATGTACTCCGCTTCACATGTAGATCCCGCCACGACGCTTTGTTTAGAACTGCACCAACCGACAGCTCCACCGCTTAATAAAAATACGATCCGGTTTGCGATTTAGAATCGTCCGGATCAGTGTCAAAGCTTGCATCGACGTAACCATTTACGACTAGCTCTTTGTCACCTCCATATACGAGAAACATATCCTTAGTCCTTTTAGGTATTTCAGATGTTCTTGACCGCTGTCCGATGATCCACTCGATTACTTTGGTACCTTCCCGCCAAGCTTACAGCTAAGCATACGTCAGTCTGGTACACAGCATTGCATACATGATAGAGCCTATGGCTGAAGCATAGGAACATTTTCATTTCTCTCTATCTTCTGCTGTGGTCGGGCATTGAGTCGACTCAATCTTACACCTTGTACTACAGGTAAAAACCTTTCTTTGCTCGATCCATTTTGAACTTCTTCAAAACTTTATCAAGGTATGTGCTTTGTGAAAGTCCTATTAAGCGCCTTGATCTATCTCTATAGATCTTGATGCCCAATATGTAAGCAGCTTCACCGAGGTCTTTCATTGAAAAACTTTTATTCAAGTATCCTTTATGCTATCCAGAAATTCTATATCATTTCCAATCAACAATATGTCGTCCACATATAATATCGAAATGCTACTGAGCTCCCACTCACTTTCTTGTAAATACAGCTTCTCCAAAAGTCTCAGATAAAACCATATGCTTTGATCACACTATCAAAGCGCTTATTCCAACTCCGAGAGGCTTGCACTGCACCATAAATTGATCGTTGAGCTTGCACACTTTGTTAGCACCCTTTGGATCAACAAAACCTTCTGGTTGCATCATATACAACTCTTCTTCTAGAAATCCATCCAAGAATGCAGTTTTACATCCATTTGCCAAATTTCATAATCATAAAATGCGGCAATTGCTAACATGATTCGGACGGACTTAAGCATCGCCACGGGTGAGAAAGTCTCATCGTAGTCAACCCCTTGAACTTGTCGAAAACCTTTTGCAACAAATCGAGCTTTGTAGACAGTTACATTACCATCGGCGTCGCCTTCTTCTTAAAGATCCATTTATTCTCAATAGCTTGCCGATCATCGGGCAAGTCTACCAAAGTCCATACTTTGTTCTCATACATGGATCCCATCTCAGATTTCATGGCTTCAAGCCATTTTATGGAATCTGGGCTCACCATCGCTTCTTCATAGTTCGAGGTTCACCATGATCTAGTAGCATGACTTCCGAATAGGATTACCGCATCACTCAGTGCGGATTTTATTCTGGTTGATCTACTGAGTTCAGTGACAACTTGATCTGAAGTTTCATGATCTTCATCATTATCTTCCTCACTAATCTGGTGTAGGTGTTACGTAAACTGGTTTTCGTGACGAACTACTTTCCAATAAGGGAGCTGGTACTATTACCTCATCAAGTTCCACTTTCCTCCCACTCACTTCTTTCGAGAGAAACTCCTTCTCTAGAAAGGATCCATTTTAGCAACGAATGTTTTGCCTTCGGATCTGTGATAGAAGGTATACCCAATTGTCTCCTTTGGGTATCCTATGAAGACACATTTTCCGATTTGGGTTCAAGCTTATCGGGTTGAAGTTTCTTCACATAAGCATCGCAACCCCAAACTTTCAGAAACGACAACTTTGGTTTCTTGCTAAACCATAGTTCATAAGGCGTCGTCTCAACGGATTTTGACGGTGTCCTATTTAACGTGAATGTGGCCGTCTCAAGAGCATATCCCCAAAATGATAGCGGTAAATCTGTAAGAGACATCATAGATCGCACCATATCTAGTAAAGTGCGACACGACGCTCGAAACACCATTGCGCTGTGGTGTTCCGGTGGCGTGAGTTGCTAAACTATTCCACATTGTTTCAAATGTAGACCAAACTCAGAACTCAAATATTCGCCTCCACGATCAGATCGAGAAACTTTATTTTCTTATTACGATGATTTTCAACTTCACTCAAATTCTTTGAACTTTTCAAATGTTTCAGACTTATGTTTCATTAAGTAGATATACCCATATCTGCTTAAATCATCTGTGAAGGTGAGAAAATAACGATATCCGCCACGAGCTTCAACATTCATCGGACCACATACATCTGTATGTATGATTTCCAATAAATCTGTTGCTCTCTCCATAGTACCGAGAACGGGTTTTAGTCATCTTGCCCATGAGGCACGGTTCGAAGTGCCAAGTGATTCATAATCAAGTGACTCCAAAAGTCCATCAAGATGGAGTTTCTTCATGCGCTTTATACCGATATGACCTAAACGGCAGTGCCACAAATAAGTTGCACTATCATTATCAACTCTGCATCTTTTGGTTTCAACATTATGAATATGTGTATCACTACTATCGAGATTCATTAAAATAGACCACTCTTCAAGGGTGCATGACCATAAAAGATATTATTCATATAAATAGAACAACCATTATTCTCTCGATTTAAATGAATAACCGCCTCGCATCAAACAAGATCCAGATATAATGTTCATGCTCAACGCCGGCACCAAATAACAATTATTCAGGTCTAAAACTAATCCCAAGGTAGATGTAGAGGTAGCGTGTCGATCGCGATCACATCGACTTTGGAACCGCTTCCCACGCGCATCGTCACCTCGTCCTTTGCCGGTGTTCGCTAATCCGTAGTCCCTGCTTCGAGTTGCAAATATTAGCAATGTAACCAGATCAAATACCTGTACTATCATGCGAGCTCTAGTAAGGTACACATCAATAACATGTATATCACATATACCTTTGTTCACCTTGCCATCCTTCTTATCCGCCAAATACTTGGGGCAGTTCCGCTTCAAAGGACCATCGCTTGCAAGAGAAGCACTCAGTTTCAGGTTTAGGTCCAGACTTGGGTTTCTTCTCCTGATCAGCAACTTGTTTGCTGTTCTTCTTGAAGTTCCCCTTCTTCTTCCCTTTGCCTTTCTTCTTGAAACTAGTGGTCTTATTGACCATCAACACTTGATGCTCCTTCTTGATTTCTACCTCCGCAGCTTTTAGCATTGCGAAGAGCTCAGGCATAGTCTTTACTAACCCTTGCATATTATAGTTCATCACGAAGCCTTTGTAGCTTGGTGGCAGTGATTGAACAATTACATCAATGACACAATCATCCGGAAGATTAACTCCCAGTTGATTCAAGTGATTGTAATGCCCGACATTTTGAGTATGTGCTCACCGATGTAACTATTCTCCTCCATCTTGCAGCTATAGAACTTATTGGAGACTTCATATCTCTCAATCCGGGCATTCTGTTGAAATATCAACTTCAACTCTGGAACATCTCATATGCTCCATGACGCTCAAAACGCCGTTGAAGACCCGGTTCTAAGCCGTAAAGCATGGCACATCGAACTATAGAGTAGTCATCAGCTTTGCTCGCCAGACGCTCTTAACGTCGTCGGTTACATCAAGAAGAGGCTGGCACCTAGCGGTGCATCCAGACGTAACTCTTACGTGCAGCAATGAGGATAATCCTCAAGTTACGGACCCAGTCCGTAATTGCTACCATCATCTTTCAACTTTGCTTTCTCAAGGAACGCATTAAAATTCAACGGAACAACAAAGACGAGCCATCTATCTACAGTAAACATAGACAAGCAAAATACTATCAGGTACTAAGTTCATGATAAATTTAAGTTCAATTAATCATATTACTTAAGAACTCCCACTTAGACAGACATCTCTCTAGTCATCTAAGTGATCACGTGATCCAAATCAACTAAACCATAACCGATCATCACGTGAGATGGAGTAGTCTTCAATGGTGAACATCTTATGTTGATCATATCTGCTATATGATTCACGCTCGACCTTTCGGTCTCCGTGTTCCGAGGCCATATCTGCATATGCTAGGCTCGTCAAGTATAACCTGAGTATTCTGCGTGTGCAAAACTGGCTTACACCCGTTGTAGATGGACGTAGAGCTTATCACACCCGATCATCACGTGGTGTCTCGACACGATTTAACTTTGGCAACGGTGCATACTCGGGAGAACACTACTTGATAATTTTAGTGAGAGATCATCTTATAATGCTACCGTCAATCAAAGCAAGATAAGATGCATAAAGGATAAACATCACATGCAATCAATATAAGTGATATGATATGGCCATCATCATCTTGTGCTTGTGATCTCCATCTCAAGCACCGTCATGATCACCATCGCCACCGCGCGACACCTTGATCTCCATCGTAGCATCGTTGTCGCCTCGCCAACTATTGCTTCTACGACTATCGCTACCGCTTAGTGATAAAGTAAAGCAATTACATGGCGCTTGCATTTCATACAATAAAGCGACAACCATATGGCTCCTGCCATTCGATAACACGGTTACAAAACATGATCATCTCATACAATATAGCATCACGCCTTGACCATATCACATCACAACATGCCCTGCAAAAACAAGTTAGACGTCCTCTACTTTGTTGTTGCAAGTTTTACGTGGCTGCTACGGGCTGAGCAAGAACCGTTCTTACCTACGCATCAAAACCACAACGATAGTTTGTCAAGTTGGTGCTGTTTTAACCTTCGCAAGGACCGGCGTAGCCACACTCGGTTCAACTAAAGTGAGAGAGCAGACACCCGCCGGTCACCTTTAAGCAACTAGTGCTCGTGAGCGGTGAAACCAGTCTCGCGTAAGCGTCGCGTAATGTCGGTCCGGGCCGCTTCATCTCACAATACCGCCGAACCAAAGTATGACATGCTGGTAAGCAAGTATGACTTATATCGCCCACAACTCACTTGTGTTCTACTCGTGCATATGACATCAACGCATAAAACCAGGCTCGATGCCACTTTTGGGTAACGAGTAATTTCAAAATTTTCCTACGAACACGCAAGACCATGGTGATGGCATAGCAACGAGAGGGGAGAGTGTCCGTCCACGCACTCGTGAGACCGAAAGCGGAAGCGTTATATCAACGCTGTTGATGTAGTCGTGACGTCTTCACGATCCGACCGATCCAAGCACCGTTATCCGGCACCTCCGAGTTCTTAGCACACGCTCAGCTCGATGACGATCCCCGGCTCCGATCCAGCAAAGCGTCGGGGAGGAGTTCCACAAGATGACGGCGTGGGACGATCTTGATGTTCTACCGTCGCAGGCTTCGCCTAAGCACCGCTACAATATGACCGAGGTGGAATATGGTGGAGGGGGCACCGACACGGCTAAGGAACGATCACGAAGATCAACTTCTGTGTTCTAGGGTGCCCCCGCCCCGATATAAAGGAGCAAGGGGGAGGGCCGGCCAGCCCTTGGGGCGCACCAGGAGGGGGGGAGTCCTCCTCCTAGTAGGAGTAGGACTCCCCTTTCCTAGTCCTACTAGGAAGAGGGAAGGGGAAGGAAAGAGAGGGAGAGGAGAGAAAGGGGCTGCCCCCCTCCTAGTCCAATTCGGAATCCCCATGGAGGCGCGCCACCTCCTGGTGCAGCCCTCTCTCTCCCTCTTGGCCCAATAAGGCCCATAACTTCCCGGGGGTTCCGGTAACCCCTCAGGCACTCCGGTTTTCTCCGAAACTTCCGAACCTTTCCGTGTCCGAATATAACCATCCAATATATCAATCTTTATGTCTCGACCATTTCGAGACTCCTCGTCATGTCCGTGATCACATCCGGACTCGAACTCCTTGGTACATCAAAATACATAAACTCATAATATAACCGTCATTGAAACCTTAAGCGTGCGGACCCTACGGTTCGAGAACTATGTAGACATGACCTAGAACCATTCTCGGTCAATAACCAATAGCGGAACCTGGATGCCCATATTGGTTCTTACATATTCTACGAAGATCTTTATCGGTCAAACCGCATAACAACATACGTTGTTCCCTTTGTCATCGGTATATTACTTACCCGAGATTCGATCGTCGGTATCCAATACCTAGTTTAATCTCGTTACCGGAAAGTCTCTTTACTCGTTCCGTAATACATCATCTCACAACTAACTCATTAGTTGAAATGCTTGCAAGGCTTATGTGATGTGTATTACCGAGAAGGCCTAGAGATACCTCTCCGCCAATCGGAGTGACAAATCCTAATCTTGATTCATGCCAACTCAACATATACTTTCGGAGACACTTGTAGAGTACCTTTATAATCACCCGATTACGCCAGACGTTTGGTAGCACACAAAGTGTTCCTCCGTAAACGGAGTTGCATAATCTCATAGTTGCAGGAACTTTGTATAAGTCATGAAGATAGCATAAGCAACATACTAAACGATCAAGTGCTAAGCTAATGAAATGGGTCATGTCAATCACATCATTCTCCTAATGATGTGATCCCATTAATCAAATGACAACACATGTCTATGGTTAGGAAACATAACCATCTTCGATTAATGAGCTAGTCTAGTAGAGGCATACTAGTGACTATCTGTTTGTCTATGTATTCACACATGTATTATGTTTCCGGTTAATACAATTCTAGCATGAATAATAAACATTTATCATGATATAAGGAAATAAATAATAACTTTATTATTGCCTCTAGGGCATATTTCCTTCAGAGACGTCATCCGCTCCGTACGTGTGTTGAGCGTGGAGGTGCCGTCCGTTCGGCACTCGGTCATCGGTGATTTGGATCACGGCGAGTACGACTCCATCATCCACGTTCTAGTGAACGCTTCCGCAAGCGATCTACAAGTGGTATGTAGATGCAATCTCTCTCCCATGGCTCGTTGCTTGGATGAACTCATAGATGGATCTTGGTGAAACCGTAGGAAAAATTTTAATTTTCTGCAACGTTCCCCAACAGTGGCATCATGAGCTAGGTCTATGCGTAGTTCTCTATTGCATGAGTAGAACACAATTTTGTTGTGGGTGTAGATCTTGTCAACTTGCTTGCCCCTACTAGTTTTTTCTTGCTTCAGCGGTATTGTGGGATGAAGCGGCCCAGACCGACCTTACACGTACGCTTACGTGAGGCAGGTTCCACCGACTGACATGCACTAGTTGCATAAGGTGGCTAGCGGGTGTCTGTCTCTCCTACTTTAGTTGGAGCGGATTAGATGAAAAGGGTCCTTATGAAGGGTAAATATAAGTTGACAAAATCACGTTGTGGTTATTCGTAGGTAAGAAAACGTTCTTGCTAGAACCCAATTGCAGCCACGTAAAAGATGCAACAACAATTAGAGGACGTCTAACTTATTTTTTCAGCAATTGTCATGTGATGTGATATGGCCAGAAGTTGTGATGAATGATGAATGATATATTGTGATGTATGAGATCATGTTCTTGTAATAGGAATCACGACTTGCATGTCGATGAGTATGACAACCGCAGGAGCCATAGGAGTTGTCTTAATTATTGTATGACCTGCGTCAATGATTCAACGCCATGTAAATTACTTTACTTTATTGCTAAACGTGTTAGCCATAGTAGTAGAAGTAATAGTTGGCGAGCAACTTCATGGAGACACGATGATGGAGATCATGATGATGAAGATCATGGTGTCATGCCGGTGACAAGATGATCATGGAGCCCCGAAGATGCAGATCAAAGGAGCTATATGATATTGGCCATATCATGTCACTACTTTATATAATTGCATGTGATGTTTATTATGTTTATGCATCTTGTTTACTTAGAACGACGGTAGTAAATAAGATGATCCCTTAGAATAATTTCAAGAAAGTGTTCCCCTAAGCGTGCACCGTTGCTAAAGTTCGTCGCTTTGAAGCACCACGTGATGATCGGTGTGATAGATCCTTACGCTCACATACAACGGTGTAAGACAGTTTTACACATGCATAAACACTTAGGGTTAACTTGACGAGCCTAGCATGTACAGACATGGCCTCGAACACAAGAGACCGAAAGGTCGAACATGAGTCGTATGGAAGATACGATCAACATGGCGATGTTCACCGACGATGACTAGTCCGTCTCACGTGATGATCGGACACGGCCTAGTCGACTCGGATCATGTAACACTTAGATGACTAGAGGGATGTTAAATCTGAGTGGGAGTTCATTAAATAATTTGATTAGATGAACTTAATTATCATGAACTTAGTATAAAGTCTTTGCAAAATGTCTTGTAGATCAAATGGCCAACGCTCATGTCACCATGAACTTCAACGCGTTCCTAGAGAAAACCAAGCTGAAAGACGATGGCAGCAACTATTCGGACTGGGTCCGGAACCTGAGGATCATCCTCATAGCAGCCAAGAAACAATATGTCCTAGAAGCACCGCTAGGTGATGCACCCATCCTGCAGAACCAAGACATTATGAATGCTTGGCAGTCTCGGTCGATGATTACTCCCTCGCTCAAGGCGGCATCCTTTACAGCTTAGAACCGGGCTCCAAAAGCGTTTTGAGCAACACGGAGCATATGAGATGTTCGAGGAGCTGAAAATGGTTTTCCAAGCTCATGCCCGGGTCGAGAGATATGAAGTCTCCGACAAGTTCTATAGTTGTAAGATGGAGGAAAACAGTTACATCGGTGAGCACATACTCAAAATGTCAGGTTGCACAACCGCCTGTCCCAGCTGGACATTAACCTCCCGGACGAGGCGGTCATTGACAGAATCCTTCAGTCGCTCCCACCAAGCTACAAGAGCTTTGTGATGAACTACAATATGCAGGGGATGGTGAAGACCATTCCTGAAGTATTCTCAATGTTGAAGTCAGCAGAGGTTGAAATCAAGAAAGAACATCAAGTGTTGATGGTCAATAAAACCACTAAGTTCAAAAAGGGCAAGGGTAAGAAGAACTTCAAGAAGGACGGCAAAGATGTTGCCGCGCCCGGTAAGCAAGTTGCCGAGAAGAAGTCAAAAATGGACCCAAGCCCGAGACAGAGTGCTTTTATTGCAAAGGAAGGGCCATCGAAGCGGAACTGCCCCAAATACTTAGCGGACAAGAAGGCCGCAACACTAAAGGTATATTTGATATACATGTAATTGATGTGTACCTTACCAAGACTAAGTAGTAACTCCCGGTATTTGATACCGTGTCGTTGCTCATATTTGTAACTCACAGCAGAGCTGCGGAATAGACGGAGGCTGGCGAAGGGACGAGGTGACGATGTGCGCCGGGAATGGTTCCAAGGTTGATGTGATCGCCGTCGCACGCTACCTCTACATTTACCTACGGATTAGTTTTGAACCTCAATAATTGTTATTTAGTGCCAAGTTTGAGCATGAACATTGTATCGGGATCTCGTTTAATGCGAGATGGCTACTCATTTAAATCCGAGAATAATGGTTGTTCTATTTATATGAGAGATATGTTTTATGGTCATGCTCGATGGTCAATGGTTTATTCTTAATGAATCTCGAGCATAATATTACACATATTCATAGTGTGAATACCAAAAGATGTAAAGTTGATAACGATAGTCCCACATACTTGTGGCAATCGCCGCCTTTGGTCACATTGGTATCAAGCGCATGAAGAAGCTCCATTCGATGGACTTTAGAGTCTCTCGATTATGAATCATTTGACACATGCGAACCATGCCTCATGGGCAAATGACCAAGACTCGTTCTCCGGAACAATGCAGCGAGCAACCAACTTATTGGAAATCATACATACCGATGTAATGCGGTCCAATGAGCGTTGAGGCTCATGGAGGATATAGTTATGTTCTCACTCTCACGATGACTTAAGTAGATATGGGTATGTCTACTTGATGAAACACAAGTCGAGACCTTTGAAAAGTTCAAGGAATTTCAGAATGAGGTAGAGAATCAACGTGACCGAAAAATAAAGTTCTTACGATCAGATCGTGGAGGAGAATATTTAAGTCATGAATTTGGTACACACTTAAGGAAATGTGGAATCGTTTCACAACTCACGCTACTGGAACACCTCAACAGAACGGTGTGTCCGAACGTCAGAATCGCACTCTATTGGATATGATGCGATCTATGATGTCTCTTACCGATTTACCGCTATCATTTTGGGGATACGCACTAGAGACAGCTACATTCACTTTAAATAGGGCACCGTCTAAATCCGTTGAGACGACACCGTATGAATTATGGTTTGGAAAGAAACCTAAGCTGTCGTTTCTAAAAGTTTGGGGATGCGATGCTTATGTCAAGAAACTTCAACCTGAAAAGCTCGAACCCAAGTCGGAAAAATGTGTCTTCATAGGATACCCTAAGGAAACCATTGGGTATACCTTCTACCTTAGATCCAAAGGCAAGATCTTTGTTGCCAAGAACGGATCCTTTCTGGAAAAAGAGTTTCTCTCGAAAGGAGTAAGTGGGAGGAAAGTAGAACTCGATGAAGTACTACCTCTTGAACCGGAAAGTAGTGCAGCTCGGAAAATGTTCTGTGGTGCCTACACCTACTAGAGAGGAAATTAATGATGATGATCAAGGTACTTGGATCAAGTTGCTCTTGAACTTCAGAGTCCACAAGGACACGTTCCACACCAGAGTGGTATGGCAACCCTGTCCCGGAAATCATGTTGTTAGACAACGGTGAACCTTCGAACTATGAAGAAGCGATGGCGGGCCCGGATTCCAACAAATGGTTTGAAGCCATGCAATCCGAGATAGGATCCATGTATGAAAACAAAGTATGGACTTTGACAGACTTGCCCGATGATCGGCGAGCGATAGAAAACAAATGGATCTTTAAGAAGAAGACGGACGCGGATGGTAATGTCACCATCTATAAAGCTCAACTTGTCGCTAAGGGTTATCGGCAAGTTCAAGGGATTGACTACGATGAGACTTTCTCTCCCGTAGCGAAGCTTAAGTCCTTCCGAATCATGTTAGCAATTGCCGCATACTATGATTATGAGATATGGCAGATGGACGTCAAAACAGTGTTCCTTAACGGTTATCTTAAGGAAGAGCTGTATATGATACAGCCGGAAGGTTTTGTCGATCCTAAGAATGCTAACAAAGTATGCAAGATCCAGTGATCCATTTATGGGCTGGTGCAAGCATCTCGAGTTGGAACATTCGCTTTGATGAGATGATCAAAGCGTTTGGGTTTATGAGACTTATGGAGAAGCTGCGTTTACAAGAAAGTAAGTGGGAGCTCAGAGCATTTCTCATATTATATGTAGATGACATACTTTTGATGGGAAATGATATAGAACTCTTGGACAGCATTAAGGCCTACTTGAATAAAAGTTTTCAATGAAGGACCTTGGAGAAGCTGCTTATATATTAGGCATCAAGATCTATAGAGATAGATCGAGACGCCTCATAGGTCTTTCACAAAGCACATACCTTGATAAGATTTTGAAGAAGTTCAAAATGGATCAGTCCAAGAAAGGGTTCTTGCCTGTACTGCAAGGTGTGAGATTGAGCTCGGCTCAATGCCCGACCACGGCAAAAGATAAAGAAGAGATGAGCGTCATCCCCTATGCCTCGGCCATAGGATCTATTATGTATGCCATGCTGTGTACCAGACCTGATGTAAACCTTGCCGTAAGATTGGTAGGAAGGTACCAAAGTAATCCCGCAAGGAACACCGGACAGCGGTCAAGAATATCCTAAAGTACCGAAAAGGACAAAGGACATGTTTTCGTTTATGGAGGTGACGAAGAGCTCGTCAGAAGGGTTACGTCGACGCTTAGCTTCGACACGATCCGAAGACTCTAAGTCACAAACCGGATCGTGTATATGTTGAATGGTGGAGCAGAAGCTGGTGCAGCTGCAAGAAGAGCGCCGTGGCGGGACCTACATGTGAAGCGGAGTACATGGCAGCCTCGGAGGCAGCACATGAAGCAATATGGGTGAAGGAGTTCATCACCGACCTAGGAGTCATACCCAATGCGTCGGGGCCGATCAAACTCTTCCGTGACAACACCGAGCTATTGCACTTGCCAAGGAGCCTAGGTTTCACAAGAAGACCGAGGCACATCAAGCGCCGCTCAACTCCATCCGTGAAAATTTTCAAGATGGAGACATAGAAATTTGCAAAGTGCATACGGATTTGAATGTCGCAGATCCGCTGACTAAACCTCTTCATGGGCAAAACATGATCAACACCAGAACTCTATGGGTGCTCGATTCATCACAATGTAACTAGATTATTGACTCTAGTGCAAGTGGGAGACTGTTGGAAATATGCCCTAGAGGCAATAATAAAAGGATTATTATTATATTTCCTTGTTCATGATAATTGTCTTTTATTCATGCTATAATTGTATTATCCGGAAATCATAATACACGTGTGAATACATAGACCACAATATGTCCCTAGTGAGCCTCTAGTTGACTAGCTCGTTGATCAATAGATAGTCATGGTTTCCTGACTATGGACATTGGATGTCAATGATAACGGGATCACATCATTGGGAGAATGATGTGATGGACAAGACCCAATCCTAAGCATAGCACAAGATCGTGTAGTTCGTTTTGCTAGAGATTTTCCAATGTCAAGTATCTCTTCCTTAGACCATGAGATCGTGTAACTCCGGATACCGTAGGAGTGCTTTGGGTGTACCAAACGTCACAACGAATCGGGTGACTATAAAGGTACACTACGGTATCTCCGAAAGTGTACATTGGGTTGACACGGATCGAGGCTGGATTTGTCACTCCGTGTTACGGAGAGGTATCACTGGGCCCACTCGGTAGTGCATCATCATAATGAGCTCAAAGTGACCAAGTGTCTGGTCACGGATCATGCATTACGATGCGAGTAAAGTGACTTGCGGTAACGAGATTGAGCGAGGTATTGGGATACCACGATCGAATCTCGGGCAAGTAACATACCGATTGACAAAGGGAATTGTATACGGGTTGTTTGAATCCTCGACATCGTGGTTCATCCGATGAGATCATCGAGGAGCATGTGGGAGCCAACATGGGTATCCAGATCCGCTGTTGGTTATTGCCCGAGAGCTGTCTCGGTCATGTCTACGTGTCTCCCGAACCCGTAGGGTCTACACTTAAGGTTCGGTGGCGCTAGGGTTGTATGAATATGAGTATGCAGTAAACGAATGTTGTTCGAGTCCGGATGAGATCCCGGACGTCACGAGGAGTTCCGGAATGGTCCGGAGGTAAAGAATTATATATAGGAAGTGTTGTTTCGGCCATCGGGAAAGTTTCGGGGTCACCCGGTATTGTACCGGGACCACCGGAAGGGTCCCGGGGGTCCATCGGGTGGGGCCACCCATCCCGGAGGGCCCCATGGGCTGAAGTGGGGAGGGGAACCAGCCTATAGTGGGCTGGTGCGCCCCCCTTGGCCCACCCCCTGCGCCTAGGGTTGAAACCCTAGGGTGGGGGGCGCCCCACTTGCCTTGGGGGGCACTCCACCCCCCTTGGCCGCCGCCCCCCTTGGGAGATTAGATCTCCAAGGGCCGGCCCCCCCGGGGCCTATATAACGGGAGGGGGAGGGGCAGCCGCACCCTGAAGTTCTGGCGCCTCCCTCCCCCTGCTACACCTCTTCCTCCTCCGTCACGAGCTTGGCGAAGCCTGCCGAATACTCTTGCTCCACCACCACCACGCCGTCTGCTGCTGCTGGAGCCATCTTCTTCAACCTCTCCTTCCCCTTGTTGGATCAAGAAGGAGGAGACGTCATCCGCTCCGTACGTGTGTTGAGCGCGGAGGTGCCGTCCGTTCGGCACTCGGTCATCGGTGATTTGGATCACGGCGAGTACGACTCCATCATCCACGTTCTAGTGAACGCTTCCACACGCGATCTACAAGTGGTATGTAGATGCAATCTCTCTCCCATGACTCGTTGCTTGGATGAACTCATATATGGATCTTGGTGAAACCATAGGAAAAATTTTAATTTTCTTCAACGTTCCCCAACACCGTCTGCATCGACGGTGCGCGCAGGGCCTTTGCCGATGCGAAAATGCACTGGGCGAAGATGGATGCCGAAAATCTGGTGAAGGAGGGGCCACCAGAGGGCAAGGAGCATCGCCACCCCGAAAAGTATTATGACAGTGTCCTGAAGGGTGCCCGCCTTGTGGCGGAGGAATGTGCTAAGGATGTAATATTTGAATGAATGTACTCATGTGATCCTGTAATATGAAAACGAGTTCATGTGCGCTATATAACGCTTGTCGATTTAAAATATTGCCTTCTGTGCGGCCGTTTATAAAATCTGAGAGTTGGCCAGTCGTCGGCTTCTGCCCCCATGTAACTAGTACTGAGGTGTTCGGGATAAATCTTAAACACTCATTATCCAAAAAAAATTGGTACTTTAAGGAGGTGTTTAGCTCAGCGAACAAGGAAATCGGACTATACAACTTTATCGCTCTCACTTAGCCATAGAAGTCTACAATTTTAAATTTTGGCGAAGCCCCTAGTATTCGGAAGGCCGAACTTGGGGCGCTATATACGCCTAAATCGGACAAGGCCGATTCCTCGCCCGAAGCGGAAAAAATCTTTAAGGATTTGAGACCTCTCGAACAGCGACCAGCTCTCGCCACATCATGACAGTCAGTTTTCGGCTTTCTCTACTGAGGTGCTCGTCCGGAAGAACCGGGACACAATCGCAGTAGTTCTCCCAATGCTACCTTAGCCGATATAGCGGAACGTAAGGTACCAAAACATAGGAGCTGGGCGAACCCAACTATTAACCCAAGACATGATTCGGAGCTGATGCATATAATGTTATAAGCTCGGGGTGCCGCACTGTCGAAAGTGTTCGGACTTTTCTTGCCGTGTTATGGGGTACACTGAAGCCCCTGGCGCACTGGACGTACCAGAATGTATGGGTGCAATTTGTCGTAAATAAGAAGACAGGGAAAAAAGATGAAGAAATGCAATAATAAGCTAACGCTATACATTGTTATTTAAATGATACGTCGAACCGTATGTATACAAGTAGTGCAATAAGAAAAAATAGGACTATTTGACATGTCCTATCCAAGGGCAATTTGCGTGTGGGTATGTAAAACAGGTATAGCGGTCGTTATTAGAGACCACCTGGGGATTCCCTTGTACGTCAAAGCTTCTTGCTTCCTTGGTGTTTCCTTCCCGTGATGGGTCCGATAATCAGGCTATCGGAAAGGGCTTCCAGAGAATAGGGTCCTGAAAGGAAGAAAATGGTAAAGATATACGGGTCCTAAGGCGGTTGAGCCGTATTGTGGGATGTGCCATAGCTGTGCCTCCGCCTACGCCCATGGTATCTTGAGTGCGTAATTATGTACGCGCGGCACAAATTTCGCCGCTTGACTGGGACTAGGGCGGAGGCCGAATTGCTAGGCGAGCTCTGGACGTGCCGGGCGATCCTGTTGCAGGGTATTCCGGACTCGCTTGAAGGTGTCCGGGGGCTTTATCGCGGAATTGGCGGTTTGCCTCAAAAGGCTGCTTTGTACTTCTGCTGCGAGGGCCATAGTGTGCTCCTCCGTACGGAGCGAGTGCTCTGTGTTTCCATTAACTGTTATAACCCCGCGAGGTCCTGGCATTTTGAGCTTGAGGTATGCATAATGCGGTACCGCATTGAATCTGGCGAATGCGGTTCGTCCGAGCAGTGCGTGATAGCCACTGCGGGGATGATATAGAAGATTAACTCCTCGCTTCGGAAGTTGTCTGGAGATCCGAAGACCACTTCCAGTGTGATTGAGCCCGTGCAACAGGCCTCTACACCTGGTATGACACCTTTAAATGTGGTTTTTGTGGGTTTGATCATCGAGGGGGTCGATACTCATTTTGCGCACTGTATCCTGATAGAGCAGGTTCAGGTTGCTGCCACCGTCCATAAGGACTCGAGTGAGGTGAAATCCGTCAATGATGGGGTCAAGGACCAATGCGGCAGAACCGCCATGACGGATACTGGTAGGGTGGTCCCTGCGATCGAAAGTGATCGAACAAGAAGACCATGGGTTGAGCTTTGGGGCGACTGTCTCCATCGTATAGACGTCCCTTAGTGCACGCTTCCGTTCCCGCTTGGGAATATGGGTTGCGTATATCATGTTCACTGTTTTCACTTGGGGAGGAAATTTCTTTTGTCCTCCTGTGTTCGGCGGCCGGGGCTCCTCCTCGTCATTGCTATGCAGCCCTTTTTCCTTGTTTTCGGCATTCAACTTGCCGGCCTGTTTGAACACCCAGCATTCTCTGTTGGTGTGGTTGGCTAGTTTATCGGGGGTGCCGTGAATTTGACACGAGCGATCGAGTATGCGGTCCAAACTGGACGGGCCCGGATTTCTTCTTTTGATCGGCTTTTTCCGCTGACCAGACTTAGAGACACTGAATCCGGCATTGACTGCCGTGTCTTCGCCGTTGTCGCCGTTGCTGCGACGCTTGTGTCTGTTGCGACGTGGCTTGCCGTTGCTATCTCTGGCATCTGAATTGCCAGGATTTCTTTATGTGTTATTGCTGCGAGCCGGCCAGCTGTCCTCGCCCGCACAAAAGCGGGTCATGAGTGTCGTGAGGGCTGCTGGCCGAGGTGTCGGGCGAGCCACTCGTCGCGGATGTTATGCTTAAATGCCGCTAAGGCCTCGGCATCCGGACAGTCCACAATTTGGTTATTTTTAGTTAGGAACCGAGTCCAGAATTTCTTGGCTGACTCCCCGGGCTGTTGGGTTATGTGACTCAAGTCATCAGCATCCGGTGGTCGCACATAAGTGCCCTAGAAGTTGTCAAGGAATGCGTATTCCAAGTTCTCCCAACTGCCAATGGAGTTTGCCGGCAGGCTATTCAGCCAATGTCGGGCCGTCCCTTTGAGTTTTAGTGGGAGGTACTTGATGGCATGTAGATCGTCACCGCGGGCCATGTGGATGTGGAGGAGGAAATCTTCAATCCATACCGCGGGGTCAGTTGTACCATCATATGATTCAATGTTTACGGGTTTAAACCCTTCTGGAAATTCGTGATCCATTACTTTGTCGGTGAAGCATAGGAGGTGTGCGACACCTCTGTGCCGAGCTATATCACGACGCAGTTCATACGAGTCTTGTGTGCTGTATTCGGCTCGGCCGGATTTGCTTTTAGTATATCCGGCGTGACAGTCGTCGTCATGCGTTGGGGCGCGCCTCCGTGATCCGTAGATCGATCTTGTATGTCCTGCTTTGTTTTCCAATACGTCTCGCAGGTCCTGCGTGTAGCCCCGGGCCTTGGTGTTTTTGTTCGACTGGCGACGGGGTGCGAGCTGGACTTCGGGCTGATACGGCGCTTTGTCTCGGCCACGAGGTGGCCGGTCAGCCGCATCATACGCTGGTAGTGTAGGCTTTAATGCTTCCTCCTCGAGTTGGGGTAGCAACCTGCGTTTTGGGTAACTTTTGGTTGGGCGCTCGAGTTCTTATTCCTCGGCTGCCAGGACCTCGGTCCATCTATCCGCTAGCAGATCTTGATTAGCTTGAAGCCGCTGCTGCTTTTTCTCCAGGCTTTTTGCTGTGGCTATAAGCCGGGCTTGAAGCGCTCCTGCTCGACGGGATCCTCAGGCATGACGAATTCTTCGTCGCCGAGGCTCACCTCGTCTTCGGAGAGGGGCACGTAATTGTCATCCTTTGATTCTCCGTCTGTCGCCTGTTCTTTAGGGCTGGCTTGCCCATCCTCCCGCTCGAAGCCTGGCTGGGGGGATTGTCTTTGTCTTTGGCACTGTCCGTAGCGTTATTGTCTTTTGTGCCGGTATCGCTGCTTTTGCTATGGCGGGGCTTAGAGCGGCGCCGATGACGCCGGTGCTTCTCGAGGGGATTATCTTCCGTTGCCTTGTTGCCATCGCTTTCTTTGGGGGTGTCCATCATATGATGAGGTGGCTGTCCAGCGCCCTGTGGGCGGTGGTTCCTGTTCTTCTCCTGCATCGTCGTCCATACCGTCGATGTCTTCGGAGCCGAAATCAAGCATGTCGGTTAAGTCGTCGACAGTGGCTACTAAGTAGGCGGTGGGTGGGGAACGAATTTCTTCGTCGTCCGCTTCCCACTCAAGCCGGACATAGTTCGGCCAAGGGTCTCCTGACAGGGAGAAAGACCTCAATGAATTTAGCATGTTGCCCAAGGGCGAGTGCTGAAAGATATCCGCGGAGGTAAACTCCATGATTGGTGCCCAGTCAGATTCGATAGACACAGACGCAAGCGGTTCGGAGACTGTGGCCGGGGACGAATCCAAGGGTCCGATGACACAGGCCTCATAGGAGGTGAAGTCGGTATTCGGCTCTATCGCCGCTGAGTGTGCGGCCTCCGCGGCGGGGTCCATCCACCCGTCCTCGGATGGCACGATCTGCTCCGGATTGAGGGCCGGAGTAGCCGCAGGTGTGATCTCCCGAACACCGTCCGACGGCAGAGCTAAGTCATGTACGTCGTGACTGTGTGGTGCACCTGACATGGGCTCGAATCCGTCGAAGATCAAATCTCCACGGATGTCGGTAGTATAGTTCAAGCTTTCAAACCTGACCCGATGACCAGGGGCGTAGCTATCAATCTGCTCCAGATGGCCAAGCGAGTTGGCCCGCAGTACGAAGCCGCCGAATACGAAGATCTGTCCGGGGAGAAAAACCTCACCCTGGATCGCATCGTTGCCGATGATCGAAGGAGCCATCAAGCCTTTATCGTGACGGCACAGTGGAACTCTCAATGAAAGCACCAATGTCGGTCTCAAAACCGACGGATCTCGGGTAGGGGGTCCCGAACGGTGCGTCTAAGGCTAATGGTAACAGGAGGCGGGGGACACAATGTTTACCCAGGTTCGGGCCCTCTCGATGGAGGTAATACCCTACTTCCTGCTTGATTGATCTTGATGATATGAGTATTACAAGAGTTGATCTACCACGAGATCGTAGAGGCTAAACCCTAGAAGCTAGCCTATGATTATGATTGTTGTTGTCCTACAGACTAAACCCTCCGGTTTATATAGACACCGGAGGGGGCTAGGGTTACACAGAGTCGGTTAAAAGGGAGGAGATCTACATATCCGAATTGCCAAGCTTGCCTTCCACGCAAAGGAGAGTCCCATCCGGACACGGGACGAAGTCTTCAATCTTGTATCTTCATAGTCCAACAGTCCGGCCAAAGTATATAGTCCGGCTGTCCGAGGACCCCCTAATCCAAGACTCCTTCACAGGGGGGCGCCACTTGGGGAGGACCCCAAGTAGGATTCGGCCTACTTGGGGCGCCTCCTAGCAGCCTCCCCTCTCCCTCCCACCTATATATATGTGGGGGCGCCCTAGCACACACCAGATCAATTGTTAGCCGTGTGCGGCACCCCCCCCCCCCCTCCACCATTTACACCCCCGGTCATATTTTCATAGTGTTTAGGCAAAGCCCTGCGGAGATCACTCCACCACTGTCACCACGCCATCGTGCTGATGGAAATCATCTACTACCTCGACGTCTTGCTGGATCAAGAAGGCGAGGGGCGTCACCGAGCTGAACGTGTGCAGAACGTGAAGGTGTCGTGCGTTCGGTACTTGATCAGTTGAAGCATGAAGAAGTTCGACTACATCAACCGCGTTGTGAAATGCTTCCGCTTACGGTCTATGAGGGTACATATACACACTCCCCACTCTTTGTTATGCATCTCCATGGATAGATCATTGTGTGTTCGTAGAAATTTTTTTGTTTTCCATGCTACGATTCCCAACACCCGCCACAGGTAGTTTGGAGAAGCAGCAGTGGCGGGTCGCTGAACACATCTGCTAGAGTTAGAGGCACAGTAGTGGCGGGCAAAGCACTGTACCCGCCACAAAGAAGCACCGCTGAGCGTGGATACATTATGAATGTTTCTTGTGGCGACTGACTAGGATTACCTGTCACTGTTGTTACAGGTAGCGGCGGCGGGCGAGGTAATATCCCCGCCACAATTAAAAGCCTCCAGCGGGTTACATATTTTTTTAATGCAGATGATAGTTGGCGGGCAGCATGTCCTACCCACCACAAGTATGTTAGCGGCAGACAATTTAAATTCAACTTAAGGGTTGCCGCCCACCACCCCAAATTAGCAATGGCGGGTCTTATGACGTGCCCGCCAGAACTGTTTAGCATGATTTGCACGTGCACGCCCCCTCTCTCTCCCTTACCCCCACACTGTAACTCTTTCCCACATCTTGCTCTCGTCGCCGCCCTCACCTTCATAAAACTTTTTTGGCAGGAAATCAAGCAAATTACCTCGACCAAGTTACCAATCCTTCATCCGGATACTTGGGCGATGGACTCGAAGGGGAGGTGACGTGCCAGTCAGCGGCATGCATCTTTTTATGTGGCTCATGGGAAGTATGGACGGAAAGAAATGCATGCGCTAATGGAGAATGTACCCGATCCATAGCACAGTCTATTAAATGTGCGGTTGATGTAGAAACGGATCTCTCGGTACAGGAAACCAGCAAGCCAAAAACCGATCGAGGAGCAAAAAAAGTGGAAACCCCCGAGGAGAACTTCATTAAAATTAATGTGGACACTGCCTTTTATGGAGATACTCATGAAGGGGGTACAGGTCTTGGTGTTCGAACCAATGAAGAGAGTACATGTCTTGGTGTTTGGACCCATGAAAAGGAGTTTGATTAGAGCATAAGCCATTTGGTATGAAGCCGGTCTTTAGAGATGGCATACAACTAGCTTCTGATTTGGTATCAGACGGTTATAATTGAATTAGATGCCCAACAGGTTGTTAAATAGTGCAATTCTCCTGGTGTAGACCGGTCGGATCTAGCTAACACTGTCGACAAGACTCAAGAGCTTTGCACGAACTTCGAGGAACTTCGTTTGGTCATTACGGCAAGAGAAGCAGATGAACTAGCGCATCTTTGCACTAAACATTGTAATTCCTCTAGGAGAAGATGTCTTTGGATAAACTATATTCCATCATTTCTTATGGACTATGTATTGAAGGAATGTAATCACATTAACTAATCAATAAACCTCTTGATTCCAAAAAAATCCCATCCAACAAGGAGAAGAAACTGCCACTGCAGGAAAATACTTTTTTTTGCGGGTACACTATAGAAAAAATACTAATAATACTACTATCATAAATACTTGGCAAAGGCGCTTTAAACCTCGGCTACTAGTATGTAGTGTTGCACCCGACTTACGTTGGTCGGCTTAGATCATACCAACAATTGAGTGCAAGCCGAGAACTTTTTCATGTGAGCCGAGCTCAAAACGCCGACTCTTTGCAAAATAAGGGCATATGACGGTTGTCTAGAAACGTAGTTGCCACATGGCCCATCTATAAACTTGAGTACCCTCGCGGCTTTATTTTCCTACCAGGAGCAATCGCGTGCCGCCATGTACCCTAGCTCATCGATGGTAAGGAAGAAAATCCTATGCGACCTGGGTCGCACGCAGCCACCGTGAGACCCTCTCTAGAATAGGACACTTGGCATGGCAAGTCAATTAGTTCTCCAATTCCAATTAATTCTCTATAATCCCGTTCCTTCCATCCCACTCTCATGTCAGTTTATCACCATGCCAAAGATGCAGCCTTAGGACGTCGACGGGGCAGAGGAGCTAGACGGTGGGTAGCTACGCAACGAACAGAACGAGCTACCGGGGCGGCTAGGAGGGCGGTCGTAGACGACGGAGGAGAGCAGCCGGAGCGGCGACGACGGATGGCGGCTGCGGCGAGCGAGCCAGAGGAGCGCCGCAAGGGCGAGCTTCCGGAGCGCCGAGGAACACCGGGGAGAGCAGCCGATGCGGCGGGGACAGCGCCGGCTGCCACGGCGAGTGAGCAGAAGAAGAAAAGGGTCTACGTGCTTTGAGATTTGATTTTACCACATGTCCTCGTATGGAGAGGGTCTCGCGGTGGGTTCGTGCAACCCAGGTCGCATAGTATTTTCTTCCCGATGGTAAGGCTTTTCTCAGTTGCGCATTCTGAAGAGAAGCAATCTCTTCACTAGCGCATCTCTGCGCTAAACATTGTAGTTCCTCTAGAAGAAGATGTCTTTGGATAAACTATATTTCATAATTTCTTATGGACTGTGTATTGAAGGAATGTAATCACGTTAACTAATCAATAAACCTCTTGATTCCGAAAAAATCCCATCCAACAAGGAGAAGAAACGACCATTACAGGAAAAAATACTTTTTTTGCGGGTACACTACAGAAAAAAATACTAATAATACTACTATCATAAATACTTGGCAAAGGCGCTTTAAACCTCGGCTACTAGTATGTACTGTTGCACCCGACTTATGTTGGACGGCTTAGATCATACCAATAATTGAGTGTAAGCCGAGAACTTTTTCATGCGAGCCGAGCTCAAAATGCCGACTCTTTGCAACATAAAGGCATATGACGGCTGTCTGAAAATGTAGTTGCCACGTGGCCCATCTATGAACCCGAGTACCCTCTTGGCTTCATTTTCCTGCCAGGAGCAATCACGTGCCGCCATGTACCCTAGCTCATCGATGGTAAGGAAGAAAATCCTATGCGACCTCGGTCGCACGTAGCCACCGTGAGACCCTCTCCAAAATAGGGTTTTTCTCGGTTGCGCATTGTGAATGTTAGAAATATATTTGGGTTACATGTATTTGGTAGTCTTGTATTTGTAATCCGTCTCCTACCTTATCTTCAGGAGAGGCTTTTTGTTCTTCAAATTTTGTACTCAATATATACTCGCTCTCGAGGCTCAATAATACATCCATTATTTTCCGTCAATCTCTTCTCTCTCTCCCTTCTAATTCTAATAGGTACCAGAGCTGATTTCACCGAGATTTCACCATCTCAAATTGATGCCAAAACGTGGTACTGACATGAAGGCCAAACCAAGAGATCAGCGAACCGGCGCCCGTGCTTCTTCCACGGTAAAGAAACACTAAATTTCTCGGAACACGGGGCGTGCCGCGGAGGATCCACGGTCGGATCAGTGCCTCCTCCCACCATTGATGCTTGTCCTATCTTGTCTCAGAGAAACAGCACAGAAATAGGCTAAACAATACCACGGTCTAGGATGCTTTTGACCGGTTTCTTGGGCCAGCAGCGGCCACCTTGTCCGTGAGCAGGCAGGAGGGTGTAGGGAGACTGAGAAAAGCCACAGTGCTGCTGCGCCAGCCCTGTGTACTGTGTGTCCTGCACGCACCACTGCTCACTTTCCATTCCAGGGCTGCAATTTGGGCATCGCCTTCTGTCGCGTGCGCCCCATGCTGTACTCCGAACCAGATATGGCCAGCGAACGGAGTAAAAGAAAGTTACCACTACGTCTGCACTGCATTGCATTGCATTGCAGCAGCAAACACGACACAAGGATAACAATTCTTGGAGATGGCACAACCTTTATTCATCATAGCCGCCACTTTATTACTGCTGCTGGTGGTAGTACAAGATGATCATACACCAAGGGATCCGCCATAGTTTTTCTCAGCTAATGGTACTATTATAAGACTGTAATCCCACCCACCCTACTACACTCCTTATTAGTCATATTTTATTCATTATTATTATTGCTGCCTGCATGACGCGACAAAACAACACTAAACATGATCTGCTAGCTAGCTACTGCACTGGTTTGTTCGCCATCATCTCGTCCCGCTCAGTAAGTCCACTCCTGGGGCAGCGCTAGCAACGCTGCGCTTGCCTTTTGCTTCTGCGTCGTCTCCGCTGCATCCTCTTCGTCTGCGCGTTGCTGCTGCTGCTGCACTGGCTGGAACTGCCCCTGGAGTAACTCCTTTGGTGGATTCCTGCCTGCGTAAGTACATAACAAGAAATGAATGGCCATAATTAAGCAATCTTTTTGTACTAGCTGTGGAGAAAAACGCAAATCAACAGGTAAAGATGCAAAATGTCAGGGTCGGCAGAGCCCAGGGCTGGCTGGGTACTTTGATGGCAACAGATTTACTCCTGCACGGGGCAGAGCGCACTGTCCAAAACGCAGGGTTCCTGCATTGCAGAGATCCATTTCTGTTTTCCATGGCATGGCATGGCATCCGATGGAACAGTCGAGTCGCATGTGGGCTCTACTCCTATCTATCATCAGGTGGTAACGGCAATTTATCATGCATTCATTCATGGGTGATATTGCAGCATATCCATGGGGTGGGGTAATCAGCGTGTTCAATTCGACCAATTAAAGCCCTCGCAATGCTCGAAAAGTAGTACTACTACTACTTCATGCCAAGGAAAACATCAATAACTGATGAAGCATGCGCAGTAGGTTCACGCGGATGCAGCGAAGATTTGGTATTCCCAACCATGCACCCAAGCGGCCAAAAGCCCAACACGAGATCCATGCAAAACCCAAACCGTAGCAGCAGTAACGCAGAACGGAGCGCAAGAAAACAAGAGGCGCCGGGCGTTACCTTTGGCCGGAGGTTTGGTCGCAGCCTTGTGCTGGTACTGGTACCCCTGGGCGCGCGGCAGGAACACGCCGGTGCCACCGGTGCCGCCGAGACGCCGCTTGGCCGGCGGAGGGCCGTGGGAGGGCCGTGGCGGAGCATGCCTTGGGCCCAGGAAACGGGCGCTGCCGCCGCCGTTGGCGAAATTGGTCGGGACCTGGAAGGAAAGCAATCATCACCAGCGTTAAAAAAGGGTGCAGAAATCGAACTCACAAGCCAACAAGGGGAAAACGAAAAAACAAAAAAAGGTAGGGATTAAAAGAAGAAGGGAGGAGGAGCAGTAACAGAGGCCATGTCCGCTCACCTGCCACTGGGGCGGCGAGTAGGGCAAGACCGGCCACGGCGCCGGCACGCCGCCACCATTACTCCCGCCGCCGTACACCACAGGAGCCGTCCCTCCCAGCCCCGAGACCTGCAAACAACCACGCACGTACGCCACCTCGATCAGTTAACCAAGCATATATAACCAACCAAAACCCCGAATGTTTGCTGTCCGCCGAGAAAGCGCGTACGAACCTGCGACGCGTGGTGGCGGTGGTGAGGGGCCGGGGCCGGCGGAGGCGGAGGCGGGCGCGGGCGCGGAAGTCCCTCCTTGCTGCCGAGGATGCCGGTGAGGTGCACCGCGACGTGCTCGACGGCGGCGGCGGATGGCGGGGCGGCGTCGGCGATGCCAATATCGGCAAAAATCTCCCGCGGCAGCCACCGCCTGTGGAGCTCGTCCATGTCCGCCGGCGCGTAGCAGTCGGCCATGGGAGGAGGCGGGGCGAGCACGCGGGCTTTGGGTAGTGCGGGAATGGGGGGCGGGAGAGCGGGGAGGGAGGGAGGGAGGAGGAGGCGGCTCCGAGGCGTCGTGGGGGTGTGCATTTATAGTTGGGAACTGGAGATTGAGATTTTTCCGCCCCATTTCCTTCCTTTTTTTTTCTGTGGGTTGTTCTCCTTTTCTTTCTTAGAGTCCTTATTTTGCTCCCCCTGTTTCTAAGAGATACGATTGTACAGTTAATATACAATTATTACTTGGTGTTTGTTTTGGAGTACTCATTGGCGATATGATTGTATCTTTGTGAAAACTTTAATGGGAAACGCGGCAATCTCACAATCTTGATACTAAATTTAGTGAAAAAAATGCACGTATAAAGAAACATCTTTATTTGGGTGTAAATACTCTATTTGGCCAGTATGATTTGTTAGGGACATCACTGATTTTGTGCCAAATTTAGAAGCGCATGGGAAAACACGGTTTTGGTTGATTGAAAACTTAACGAATCCACATCCACGAGAACCCTATTGTAGGTCCAAAGAAAACAAAAACTTCGTTTTTAAACTAGTAAACATCGAAGTTTTTGTTAAAACATGCATGTTAGTGTGAAAGTAATCAACTTGTCAATCATGATTTTTTTTTTCTTCAACGATTTCACACCCATGAGACTCTGCCCAAAATAAGGATGCATATGTAAGGACATGTAGCACATTGTCTAGTCTCAAGTGAGGGTTGCCACATAGAGATTTTAGTGATGTGGAGGAAAGAGAAATGAACAGGGAAATATTACATTTTTCTGTAAATTTACAGAGAGTCTAGGATTTTAACGGATAACTTATACATAGTGTTTATGCATACAATTTTTAAACTATATTCACAGTCTACTTTAGTTAAAAGTAGTCTATTTACGGATAGATTATTGTACGGGTAATATGTATCATTGTTTGTAATACATAGACGAACTTTACAGACACACAATGATCTATGTCAGTATAAAAACAAGATACTTTTCACCCATGAAAATGTTATAGCAGAAAAGTATGCTTGTATAGAATTAGGGAACATCATCTGAATCTTACCGAATAAATGGTTACATGTCTTGTCTTCTTGCAGGTCCACAAATGGGTTGTGGATTCACTAACATACGTCAACTTACGAGCTAGCCCACACATCAGCGACCCAGAGTCAGCTGACGTAGGCCAGACAATCTACGTCCGTGCACGTGATCTTGCATGGGACACACGTCAGCAACCCTGAGTCAGTTGACGTACTCCAAACAATCTATGCACGTGCACATGATCTTGGTACGGTGACCGTTAGGAGAGATAACTCACATTTTTTGGCTTTTGTGTTCACATTTTTTGACGTACTCCAAACAATCTACGCACGTAATCATTGTAGGTCATTTAGTAAAATGGCTATTAAAATGAGTTAATTGATGCATTTGAGTGGATATTGTTTAATTATAATATAAGTCACATGACAAAGCCAAAAGCATATAAATATATGCCTTTTAGCCTATAAGCCAAGAACCAAAACATGTTTGGTTCGGCTTTTGGATCATAAACCAAAAGCCATCTCTAGTAAGCTTAACCAAACAACCCCTTAGATACATTGGGTCAATGAAGTTGTATGGGTATTGAACACCACCAAATTCTATCCTCGCCGATTCCTCCATTTGAACTAAGTACCATGTTTATGTTTTGTATATGTGGTGCACGCGGCCGCAATAGGTCATCATGAGATAGCATATACTATATACATCATTTTAAATTTCAAGATTTGAGTGCAATATACGTAGGGCGGATAAACATATGCACAATGTGATGCTGCCACTCTTTTTATTAACATTGGTAAGTAAAATGGTTGACAATTTATAAGAAAACTAAAGGAAATTGGTATGTCTTCTCTTAAGTACTCCCTCTGATCACAAAAGGCGTAGTTATTCTTTTATCATACACAAAGGCAGGTGCTTTTACTACTATGGGGACAGTCAAAAGAGGACATCATTGACGCTCTTGCGCTTAGGCGGTGGTTGTTGTTATGTGATGACTTTTCTCATCACTGACAGACCAGTTGACCGGCCAGTGATGAGCTTATACCACTTACCATGGTATGTTCATTACTAACTGGCCATCCTAATTCGACTGATCAATGATGACTAATTTTTTCTTTCACAACTTGAGGTTGAATGCACAAGACACTTATACACTTACGCAATACATAAGCACATCGACATTCATCTCATAAAAGCATTGCATTTGAAAATTACAGTTGTATGTTGAAATGTCTAGAGATATGACGGGTAAGTCTTGGAGTTGACATTGATCACATGCCAATATGATTCAACAAATTTAGCACTCTAAGGAGTGTGTAACTCCTTTAAAATAGCCTCCCACTTCTCCCATTTGGGTTCACAGAACAAACAATAATGTCAACCAATCCAGTGGGAATGAAAATGCAGACTTTTTAAAAGTTATAATACACATAGATCTTGTACAAGAGGATGAAAAATGAATAGTAAATAACTATTTGATAAATGGGAAGAAACTAGATTAAGTGGAAAACTTACATTGGCTTTAGAAAGTAGCCAAGAAGGCGCAATAACCTTGTTGACACAAAATAAAGAACACATTCATTTGTTGTACTTAATAGGCATACACATATAGTACTAGGAATGATATGTATGTGATCTTGTTAGATATAATGGATAATGTGAAGTAAGCACCTACATTCAAATCCATGATTTACAGAATTGAAGTTACTCCAAAACACTTGCATTGAATGATAGGCATACTTAGTTGGCAACAAGGTCACAAGTTTCATCATAGGTCAAGCTTCCAAAATTCCAGTATTAATGCGGACAGAAAACAAATACAATACAAAGTAAGTATTACTTGCATTATATATTATCCATACAATATCATATATTAGTTGTTTCATTCTACATATTTACCAGAGAATAAATCAAACTGACTACTCCTTACCCATGAATGATACACACTCTTTCTCCAAACGAATTCTTTGGTCGCAAACACTGTGTCCTTACATAGTTGATGACTATACGAATGATAGGTGCTTGATAGTTTATCAAACTTATTGTGTTGAAAACCATGTGGATAAACTACTAGGGCAAACATAATTTGATCTTTTCAATCATGGGCGACAAGAATAAAACATGTATAGTCACGCCTTAAGCCTAAAAGTTTATTCATAATTTTCACATAGAGATTAAAATTTAGGCATTACTTGCCTCAGATATTACCTACACAATATCATATGTTAGTTTTTTTCATTCTGATCGCCTACCCCTTTCCCATTAATGGTACACACTCTATCTCCAAGCAGATTCTTTATTGGCCAAGGGTTTGTTCTTACAAAATTGATATGACTACATAACCTGTTCATTGGCAGGATAATATGATAGATGGGAGATAAACGTATGTCTAAGTTACTATCTAGGAAACCATGTGGACACAACTACCAGGACATATATATTTTTAGCGTGTTCATCATCCACAATAAAAATACAACCTATATAGTCAAACCTTAAACTTCAAAATCTAGTCTTCCTCTGTACACGCAGAATTCTAACATGCACATCAAAATTACCTAAGAGATATATACCATAGTAATAATGAATCATTCATAAGATACATAGCAAACTTGAAAGCATTAATAGAAAGAAATGGAGATCACTATCATGATTGTTGCAGCGACCAGAAAACTAGGAATCAAATGTTGTATGTACGACCATGTAAGACGGAGTGGGAGACCGGACGTCCTACGGCTGGATAGAGACCATGCAACAATAGAACATTGGAGAACACAATGGGAGTGAAGGTATGGTAGTGCCGGGTGGTAGCGGTCGTGTGGGGAGACATTGACTCCCACGACAAGATGTGCCACACATGGTAAGGGACGATCTTTGTCGACGCAATGCACGACGCTGGCCGCGATATTGGACTCTCTCTGAGCGATGGATCAATGCTGGAAGGGAGGGGAGGTAGAAGACGGAGGATTGCAGGTTCAGAACAGGATTAAGATCTAAGTTGGTGGACAACCAGGGATGGTGAAGGATAGGAGGGAGTGGTGCCAGGTACATATGGTGTGTGACGGTGGGAGGGTAGAGTGGGAAACATGGGTTAGGCGAAATTTAAAGGGGATACATCAAATATAACCCACACTGTTTGATAAAATAGGCCCGTAAATATTAACACTACATCACTGTTGTCAAGGCTTAGTAACCGATATGTGATAAAACATCCCAATTTTGGGCATCCAGAGTGGAGCGAACAAGTCATCACTCACCCACCTGATTTAGGAGTGTCAATATCTACCTTGCCGAGCCTCATACTTTATCACTTGAAAGCCTTGGCTAACCCGTTAGTTATGAGCCTCATCTATGATGTTTGGTCTTGGGTCCATCAGTGATGAGGGGTCAGTGTGGTTTGGCTATGTAGTGGTGTTTTCGCTTAAAACACTACACATTTTAACCCTGTTTTAGTGAACATGGTTAATTACTATCCTTAGTGCCAACAATTTTGGCGGATCAATTCCTTAAATGTCTCCACCTCCACCTTTTTCTTGGTCCCTTTGATGCACGTCAATCGTGATGGAGATTTCATGAGATATTATCAGCCAATAGTATTGACGAGTGCATTTGAAATCTTCTTTTTGCACCTTGGTGTTGAATTTTCGTATTTTCCACCAACAAATGAGTTTTGCTTGAATTCTCCAAATGCAATAAGAACCACCATGTTCTGGATTACTAGAACACTAACTGACCATTAGTATGAGCTCGCACACTCATACCACAGTCGTACTGTGCACTGACACCACGGCCAGATCATCAGCTTCTCATATGTGAAAGTCATTCCGAGAGAATACGATCATAGATACTCTAGATAGAATAATAATAAAGAGTACTCTTCTTCTAGATTAGATCTAGATGGGAATCCTCGAGAGGGTAGCCGCCGCCACCAATAGTTTGAGCAAACAGGCCAAGGGCAACGAGATCAGCCATCTTCCTTGATATCACCAATGTCTCTCGCGCTCATCTCATTCTAATCTCCAAACTCATTCGTTTTGATCCCTAGTTGTTGTGTATTTGCGTGACAATTACTTTAATCATTCATGTCGATCTAAATGGCCATCATGTTCGTGTTTTGCGCCTTGATGTTTGAGTAGTTCCCTTATTATCTGGGTCATGGAGAAACCATAGTTGATCTACAATTGAAATGTGGTAATTTATACAATTTGTGTGATGTGAATATGAAGATGTTATTCACGGTGTTCTGCGAACTTTGAACGTACAACATGTGACCTAAGGCGGTGTGAAGCATGCCAATGCCATTGGAATGTGGAGTCCAACGTACTATGGTGAAACAAGCTACCTTGTTCTCTAGTGGACCTATGGTATGATATTAACAGAGACTCGTCCGCTTGATGCCACATCCACGAGGAGACCTTAATCATAACTATACGTCGACGAAATATTGGGTGTGGTTATGGTGGTTGTGAGTGATACATAACTAAGACGTTATTATGTAGTCTTTCTTTGGCTCCACTCTCATTGCAGATACCACAACAATATAATATTTTCCATCTGCGATTAAGTCAGTTCAAACACCTCACAAGCACTTTCATCCATACTACACCCTCTAATGTTTTCTCTCCAGCCTAATGCATTCATGTAATTTAGCCCTCTAGATACTTTACACTTCTAATCAAATCAATTAGACTACTTTTATGCGTGGAACCAAATAACTTGTAGGCACATCAATGGTAAATCTCTACAATGGGAAAGGAACATTTCCTTAGCTCCTTGTGGGTTTCACATTCTTACTTCCAAAAATGGCTACAACTAACCTTATGCACGTGTAGGTCAAATACATAATGCTTTTTTCAGAAGGCAAAGGGACGAAGGGTTTAGGACTAATTGTGTTGAGATGTTACATATGATGGAATGGGATACACTGGGTTACAACGTTTCAATCTCATGGCCCCCCTTCTTACAGGAAATATGGGTGCTTTGTTTCACGCCCTCACTGCGCCCTTCTTTAGGGCAAAATGGGTGATTTGTTTCACGCCCTTTTCGTGATCAGAGGGATAACTAATAAACAATTTCTTAATCGAAAACATTATTTTACAAAACCAGATGTCATCTCGTGTGACATGTTATATTTATATTTCTAGAACCATGTAATTCTAGAAGCGTTGAAATATTTACCGCCACAGATAAGATTACCATTATATATAGTACTCATGGTGTATGTATTTACTATCATGCATAAAATAGTGTATTTAATGCATATCATTTTCTATTTGTTTCTATATTAATGGTTTTGATACTCATTTATTGTAATGAATGAGAAAAAAGAAAATATATCTTTTATGTGTTCTAGCCATTTAACACTCATGGTGTTTTCTATGAACTAATATCATGCATCAATGTAACCATAAATCCATACTTATAAGATTGTGAAAGGTAGATATTCACCCATGCACTATGTTGTAGAAACATATCCATGTCATAATTAATGATCATGTGGCATGAAAATTTTACAAGAATTTAATGTTCTATTGTTTTGAAAAAAATCCCACCTTATAATTTTGATGACCCTTTACTTACCAAAAAATCATTTGGCATGTTTAGTAGATTCAACATAAGAATAAAATATTAGAAAATAAGATTGTGTTTGGAGGGATGGACTACAAAACTTATTCCCATTGGCAAGTACTATGTGCATTTTTCATGAAACACAAAGTAATCATGTCATCTACATATTATAATTCACTCATTTGGATATCATTTCATTAATCTTTCCCTCATGTCCTAGAATTACACGTGCATGCGTGCAAACAAAGAACTTTGGAACATGAGCAACAAACAGAAGGATTTTCTTAGAAAGCAAAACTATATCGGTGTTGCTATATAGTTTGGACATTCAATGGCTTCCAATAGATTTCCACAAATTGTGGTTACGCCACTAACGCAAGCGAAGAAATTTGCCACAAGCCCCTACGTGTCGTCTCCGCAAGTTGCCGTTAGGTCGACCGTTGTTGCCGTCTCCTTTGACCTATTTCCTTATTTGTGGGATCAACCACTTTTCCATGTCATCAGCAAAACAGAGAAGACTGGTTTGACCCTTCTGGAGCCACCACTTTTCCATGTCATCATCAGTAGAGAGGAGACACATTTGACCTTTGGGACCCACCAGGTTGAAGCTAACTCTTGTCGCAAGGCGAGCCCGGCAAGATGAAGGCCCGGTAGGCGCTAAGCCCGACAGGCCAACATCAAAACACCAACGCTCCACCTCACCGAGCTGGTAGTCACCCATTAGTGAGGTTTCGAGCTTGCAGGCGGTTAGGTGAGGCTTGTCGGGCACGTGGCAACCCGCTGGAGGGAAAATTACCTTTATGGACACCGTCCTAATGGCGTGTCAATCTAATAAGAGGTAGATGATCAAGGGTGCGGCAACCTTGCCGGGGTTCCTCCTCCTCCTGACACCTAGCAATGCATTTAATGCATTTTGTTCTAACTAGCAGAGTTAGGTATGATAGTTCTGTATCTACCTAATCACCTTGTAATGACCCTTTTGCCACTGTGGTAACCCCTTGAGCTATAAAAGGAGGGCCAGGACAACCTTTACAAGGGTTCGAACCCTTCACAACCTCACGCATACGTATTCGTGTAGCTGCCGTCCCTTTGCGACTTGTCGGGGGAGAGTGCTCTGTGTACCTTTGCACACACCCATCAATAAATCAAGGTAGGAGTAGGGTTTTACACTGCTCAGCGGCCCGAACATGGGTAAAAAACTCTTTGTGTCCCTCGTCGTCTTGCTCTTTGCGTCATGTGCACCCCCCTCGATGAACCAGCAAAGGGGTAGTCATGTCCCATAGATCACCGGCTCCACGCCGAGTTCTTTGGCACGCCAGGTAGGGGCGTCGCCGACGTGAATCAAGCCGACGAATGATACATCGACTTCATCGAGTTCAGCATCCTCTTCACCTTTCATGGCACCCAAGAAGAAGGGCTCCATGACAACAAAGCCATCAACATCCAAACTGCCACCACACGCGCCTGCGGGCGGCACAGGTGGCGCCACCGATGCGGACGGTGCGGACATTGCGGTGGGCGCGGCCAGCACGGGAGGTGCGGTCGTTGTGCTCACAACGGCGGGAGTAGGTGGTGGAGCCCTCGGAGACGGGCACCTGCCTCACCCCTCCGGTGAAGATAGAAACAATGGCGCGGGTGCATGACCCCCGCCTCTTCAGCGTGACGGCGAGCGTGGCCATCAGAATGGACACATTTAGTTGGACGGAAGCAGCGATCTCCCTGCGATAATGGCAGCGATCCTGCTATTTTTAAAGTAAATGCCCAAGTTGGGAAGCATCCTCGGCGACAAGACACGCGTGATACGCCCACTCGACGAAGAGCCTGCACCCAGCGTCACGGGCACCCCTCTATGCACGGTTGAGTGCCCGGCAGCATCGCGGGTTGCAGCAAGTTCGTCGGGGCCGGCATGCCCTAGTCATCGCGAGGATGCCACATCGAGATGTTCACTCCACCTTTCCCGAAAGGATTTTCGACGCATCGCGATTCTCTGTACGTGTACAATATACAGACAAAAGGGTTCTGCACGTGCAAGATTTCCGGAGGAATAAGGAGAATAACCTTCCATCCCTCACGACGAGAATTGCGGCAAAAAGGAAAAAGCTAAGTTTAAACATTTTTTCAGCTCCATTTCCTCAATTACTTTCTACGATTCCCTTTGTTTCAAATCAATGTTCATATAAGAAACCTACACGCGAAGGAACCCTACCGTAATCATTCATGCCCTTGTGTGTTTCGAGCCCGCTCAACAGCTCAGGTGGCTGCATTGAAAACGTCGAAGGGTAACTTGCGAGTGGCAGTCCTGCTAGCAGGCTGCTAGGGATCCGTCCCCAAAGCGCTCGCTGCTAATATTCACCCCAGCAAGATTACAACATGCGTAGGGTGCTCAATTATACAAGAACAGAAAGCAGAGTAAAACAAAAGGGATAACATACGTCCACACATATGATTCAAAGTCATATTACATCGCAAAAGAGGCACAAACCTAACATAAGGTCGAATGTTTCTTTCATATGGCAGCACGCCGATAAGTGTGATGGCGGGTTCAGTCAGTGCGATTGCCTTGGACCCCCGGGACATTGAGGACCTTGTCCGCGATTGGGGCGACGACCTTGTCGGCAGTAGTGGCATCTGTGTTTGCTAGCAACTTCTTGCAGACTTTGGAGACGTCAAGGCCCGGATTGTGATGGAAAAGGCTAACCAACGCGGTATAAAGTACGCTACGGGGGAATTGCCGGGACTCGTTGGCAAGGGAAGCGTTTCAGCCTTCATGATACGGCTTCAGTGCTTCGATCAGACCGTCGAAAAACTTGGTCAATCTAACACTGGCGACCTCATGCTCAGTAGTGGGAAAGCTCCAGCTTCTCATGTCCATTTTTGCAAGCTGAGAAGTGAGGCACTCCGCTATGTCAACCAACTTGTCCGCCCAGAGGGAGTGCATCTATTGCAGTTTATCAAGATGGCCCTCAGCATCATTTCGAAGATTTGTTCAGCAACTAGCTTCTCCGCCAAGACTTTTCCCGCTCCTTGGCGGATTCGAGGATCTCCTCCAGGCCGGCAAGTTTGGAATTCAGGTCCTGGACCACGTCATTGACAGTGGCAAGTTCTTGGCCCTTGGATAAGAGTTTCATCTGCAGCCCCTCTAAAGTGAGGGCTGTTTTCCTTTCCTCGGCCTTGAGGGCCTCAACTTTCTTGCCACCGAAAATGAGCTCTTCCTTCAACTTGCCCGCCTAGGCCTCCACATCTGCCTTGGCGGAAACAACAATAGCGACTTCGTCAGCAACTTCCTTAAGCTTGGCAGCACTTCCCGAGATTTGGCTCTCCATGGTTTTCTTGTGTTAGTCCACCAGCTTCTGTGTCCACTGCCTCACGAGCTCCTCAATCTCCTCGTCTTTTCCCCGGAGAGTGGCGGCAATGGTTTGATCCCGTGCGGTAAGTTCCTTCTCGTTGGCGTTGAGCAGCGCTTCACGCTCCGCCAACTTGCCGTCACGAGCTGATGCCTTCTCTCTGGCGGTAGCTAGCCTCTCCTTCTGGTGCCAAAGCTCACGGGATCGATATTTATACCACATGCGCAACTCTTCGACTTTCTCCTTCAGCTGCTGATCAACTAGATCTGTGGATTTGCGTTCTTCTTGGGTTTGCATCCACCTCTTGCTCTATCTGTCTTGAATGCCCTTGAACCCCTCAGCCATGGCCTGCAAGAAGGCAAAGTCTTACTATTCATGGGCAATGTCGTCAGCATTTGTGGATTTCTGGGCCAAGGGGAGCAAGATTTGCACAATATCTTCTTCCAAATTTGGTCCCGCGGCTCTAGATGAACTGGGGGCTCCATGTCCATGCAGAGGAATGCTCAATCCAACATCACTTGGCGGGTTCCGCGAGGTGCCAGTTGTTGGTGTGTTGTTGACGGGGGTCGGAGTGGCAACCGCGGGAGGTGCCTCATCCACATCCATCTTGGCGGGATCATACCCGCTGTCATGGGGCTCCTCTGATCCTGTAGGGGATTCATGAAGGTCCCTGACAACCTATTTAGCTTCCTCATCTGTGGCAATCTTGGTAGCCTCCTCGGCGGTAGCCTTTGAAATATCTGACACAGTCTCGAAGACCTTGCTTCCTTCTGGAGAGATTGGGAATGATGATCAGGGACACAGAGATAGTGTTCGTTTCGCTCGCGGAGCGGTGAGGGGTGGCTAATATTTTCCATGCTGGATGTGTTATTCTCACGACGAGTGTTTGTTCACTTGTCATTGCACGAGAGTAAGGCAAAGGTTTTAGGTAAGCCCAGTCCCGAAATGCAAAAATGAATTTACTTTACATTGTCAAATAATAATTCCTTGGAAAGTGTTGGTATGGAGGGCAACCGTGGATACGGCTAGCCATGGAAAGTGAAAGTGTGGTAGAAAAAGGAATAAACTTTATTTTCTATTTGGGAACCGCCTATGATATATCTAGCATGGAAAGTGTTGGGAACTCTAAGTCAGTTTCGTTGGTGGGATGGATACGCTTCCCAAAATGTTTTTATCTCTAATTTTTCGCTTTGAGCTCTCGCACCTCTACAAATCCCTACTTTCCGCTGCGAAGGGCCTTTCTTTTACTTTATGCAATTTTTATTTTGAATTTGAGTCTCCACCTTCTCTTATAAAAGCACCAATTAAGAGGGAATATGATCATACTTGAGTACTGGGTGTAGCTAATATGCGAGTGTGTTTCATGAATGGATCAATGTTTGAGCATGATGGGCTAGGGATAACTTATTTTAGCATTGATATTTTGAAGACATGGTTACTTGTTCATATGCTTGAGTATCTAAATTATTATGTCAAAACTAGACTATTGCTTTGAATCACATAAAAGTCCAAATGTCCATGCTATAAAGAAAAGAATATGATATGACATGATAGACAACACTCCACATCAAAAATTCTGTTTTTATCACTTACCTACTCGAGGATGAGTAGGAGTTAAGCTTGGGGATGCTGATACATCTCCAACGTATCTATATTTTTTTATTGTTCCATGCTGTTTTATTATCAATCTTGGATGTTTTATAATCATTTTATAGTCATTTTATATCATTTTTTGGTACTAACCTATTTGACATAGTGCCAAGTGCCATTTGTTGTTTTTTGTATGTTTTTGACATCGCAGGAAATCAATATCAGACGGAGTCCAACTGCAAGGAAACTTTACAGAGATTCTTTTGGGACCGGAAGGAACATATTGGGCCCTGGTTGTGCTCGGGGAGTCGAGGGGGACAACCCACCGGGAGAGGCCAGAGGCCCAGCGCGCCTGGTGGGTTGTGCCCACCAAGGGTGCCCCCTGGACCGCCTCTTTGCTCTATAATTACCCCAATATTCCAGAAACCGTAGGGGAGTCGACGAAATATTGATCCAGCCGCCGCAGAGTCCAGAACCACCAGATCCAATCTAGACACCATCTCGGATGGGGTTCACCACCTCCATTGGTGCCTCTCTGATGATGCGTGAGTAGTTCTTTGTAGAGATACATGTCCTAAGTTAGTAGCTAGATGGCTTCCTCTCTCTCGCTGAATTCTCAATACAATGGTCTCTTGGAGATCCATATGATGTAACTCTTTTTGCGGTGTGTTTATTGGGATCTGATGAACTTTGAGTTTATGCTCAGTCATATATTTTTATATCCATGAAAGTTATTTGAGTTTATTTGATCTCTTATATGCATGATCTCTTATAGCCTCGTATTTCTTCTCCGATATGTGGGTTTTGTTTGGCCAACTTGATCTATTTATCTTGCAATGGGAAGAGGTGCTTTGTAGTGGGTTCGATCTTACGGTGCTTGATCCCAGTGACAGAAAGGGAAACGACACGTATGTATCGTTGCTACTAAGGATAAAATGATGGGGTCTATCTCTACATAGATAGATCTTGTCTACATCATGTCATCGTTCTTATTGCATTACTCCATTTTTCCATGAACTTAATACACTAGATGCATGCTGGATAGCGGTCGATGTGTGGAGTACTAGTAGTAGATGCAGGCAGGAGTCGGTCTACTAATCTTGGACGTGATGCCTATACAATGATCATTGCCTAGATATCGTCATGATTATTTGAAGTTCTATCAATTGGCCAACAGTAATTTGTTTACCCACCGTTTGCTATTTTTCTCGAGAGAAGCCACTAGTGAAACCTACGGCCCTCGGGTCTTCTTTCTCATATATTTGCTTTGCGATCTATTTTATTTGCTCTTTTTATTCAGATCTATTAAACCAAAAATACAAAAATACTTTGCTGCACTTTATTTTATTTGCAATCTATTACAATTTTCTCCCGTCAACACGCAATTTCTGGCACCGTACCAAGAAAGGGATTGACAACCCCTTTAACACGTCGGGTAGAGAGGTGTTGTTATTTGTGTGCAGGGGCTGTTTACGTTGTGTTGCTTGGTTCTCCTACTGGTTCGATAACCTTGGTTTCATATCTGAGTGTCGGTGTACAAAAGTAGGGGTCCTTTTTGCACCCCTTTACTTGTGCGCGGGCAGTCGCAGCGAGGCACCCGCAGCCGCGCTTGGCGGGATAGAAGAGGAAGCAAGTCACAAGACTACCAGAGCCGTGCTCAAGACCAGAAGCATGAAGAGCAGAGGGGCAAGGTGAAACTCCCCCGGCAAGGCCCTTGCCGGGGCGGCCTTCACGACCCTGGCAGGAGCCTTGCCGGGGCAACTTGCCCAGCTCCAACAGGACCGCCACCCTTGGTTCTTTAAGTTCCGACGCCATCAACCACATTGGAACCTAGGCTTGGGAGGCGCCCCCATGGTGGCATGCAGATCTTTGTGAAGAAAAAGGGTCTGCGAGGCCTAGGTAGGAACCAGAAAACAAGACAACAACGAGGCTCCTTGCCGAGGATGACCACGAGGCCCCGGCAAGACTCTTGTCGAGGGCGCCCACAAGGCCCAGCAAGACCCTTGCCGGGAATATCAGCAAGACCGCGGCAAGGCCTTGCCGCCCCAGCTCAGCGGCTGACCCACCAACTAAGCAGGTACCCACATGGCAGTACGTGGCTCCTAAGCCAACTAGTCAAGCACCTACGTGGTGGCATGGAGATCTTCGTGAAGACCCTGCCACCACACCAGCTCAGTAGCCTGCCTGCCTACATGGCGCTGCATGCCTCGTTGGCCTGGGCACGTGTCGGAGCAAGGCGAAGCGGTGACGGATGGGACGGGCCTCGTTGTCATCCCCGATAAAGTAAGAGGACACCTAAGTAGCGCATTTAATGCATTTTGTCCTACGGTGCCAGAGATAAACTCGACTACTGTACAACTTTCCACCTCCTATGTGCCACTATGGCAGCCCCTTTGACTATAAAAGGAGGCCCGCGACGTACTGAGAGAGGATTTTGACTTTTTGGACCCTGCACACTTTGTAGCTAGTCCAAGAACACCAGATAAACACAAGCCAGCAGGAGTAGGGTATTACGCATCGCTTGCGGCCCGAACCTTGATAAATCTCCCGTGTTGATCTCTTAAACCCGCTCTTTCCACAGCCCCGCGCCCGCCGACCGTAGAAGGGATTCCCCGTGATACCATAGGTGTCGTTTCCACCGACATCTTTAGCGCGCCAGGTAGGGGCGCAAGCTGTGAAAATCCGGTTTTGGAGCCAACCTATCGACTCCCTCGTTGCGGTGGCCCGAGAAGAGAAGGCGACATCAATCAGCCGCACTCTGATGCCGTCCACGGCAGCAACGATCATTTGTGTGGCCGCAAAAAGCTAAGTCGCGCAAAACCTTGAGTAATTCCTTTTCTTTTATAAAGTTATTTTCCTCGAAAGATCTCGCTCTTTGTATGGGAAACCTGCATGCGATGGGACCCTCCCGCTATTGGCAACGCCCTTGTTCTATTTCGAGTCTGCTCAACAGTTCGAGCGGCCGCGCTGAGAGCAGTAAGGTGGTTTGCCCGGCAGCAAGCACACCCGGCAGGCCGCTAAGGATCCGTCCTCAAAGCACCGCGGCCTGGGTTTACGCGCCTGCAAGCCTGTCAAACTAAGCGTAGGGCGTACATACCAGGAAAGATCGAACAGGAAAATAGCATGCATCATTTTAAAAAGTACTGCGGAGTTATATTACATCAATTGTTGCTGCGGTTCTAACTTAAGATAAAATCGTCTTGGTTATGAACTCGCAGCGGCAAGGGGAAACGGGGCACCTAGTCTAGGCGCTGGCCCTCCACCCTCCGGACCCCGTCGACGCGCTTGATGATGGGCTCGATACGCTCCTCGAGCGCCGCAAGGTCCACATCCTCCGGCAAGCTCTCCAGCGCGACGACGAAGTCAACGTTGGGGTTCCAGTACGCCACCTTGGCGAGGACCTTGGTCAGGGCGCCCCAGCAGAGCTTCCGGGCCTCGTTGGCTAGAGAGGTCACTGGGTTGGAACGGAGTTGCTCCAGGGCTCCAAGGACGCCCTCGAAGAACAAAGTCAGCCTGGCATTGGGACTCACATTCGGCTCCTGGGAGTACCTGACATTCGGCATCCCCATGGCGGCCATCTTCGTGGTGATCCTGTCGGCGACGTCTACCAGACGGCTGATCCAAAGGTTTACACCCTTCGTGTACTCCTCATGTTTGGCAGCATCATTCCTCCACTGCTGCTTCTCATCCTCCAGGACCTTGTTCAAGGTCTCCTCACAAGCCTCGGCCTCCGAAAGCTTCCCCTCCAAGCCATCCATCTTCAACTTCAGATCGTTGATGGAGTCGTTGGCCTCGGAGAGCAGCTTGGCCTTGTCGGAGACTGTGATCTGGGCATCCGCCAAAGAATGGTTGGCCGTGTCCCTCTCCTTCATCAGCTCCGAGGCAACCTTCTTCAGCTCCTCCCATTCCAGCTCCAGCTCCTTCACCTTGTTGGCATGGACCAGGGCCTGAGCATTGAGTGCCTCCTTGTGCCTCTGCTCCAGCTCCTGGGTCTGCTGCACGACGAGCTTCTCGACCTCCTCATCCTTGCCACGGAGTGTGGCGGTGAGCGCCTCCTCACGGGCAGCAAGGTTTTCCTCCTGGGAGTTCAGCAGAGCCTGGTGCTGATGCCGAGCGGCCTCATCCTTGGCGGCCTGTTCCTTCGCCGCCTCCTAGGCCTTCTCGACGTCAGCCTACTTCAGGATGAGCTCCTGTTTGTGCTCAGCCAGCAAACCCTGGGCAACCCTCAATTCTTTGTGGGCCTCGCGAGACCAGGTCTGCATCTCGGCGACGTGCTCCTCAAGATCCACCCCCGCCTTGTCCGCCGCCACCATCCTGGATTTTGCCTTGTCCAGGCGGGCACGGTGGAGCGCCTAGAGCTTCTGGAAGTTGACTGTCACAGCCCTAGAGCTTGCTTGTAACTAGTAGCATTGCACCCATGCATCATGTTTAATTTACATGAAATTTGAAATGGGGATGATCAAGCCCTAGCACTAAAGCAATTCAAATAGGTTCAAATTCAAAAAAATATTTTCAAAAACCCAAATTGGTTTGCAAAAATATTCATGATTAATGGGAAAGGGTGAAACCCATATCCAGAGATGATGGATATTTTTCCAAGGCATTTTTGGATTTTTTTGAATAAACCATATTGTATTTAAATTGGGGCATTTAAATACTATTAATATTTTTAAATGCTCCAACAATTCTGAAAATAGTTAAGGGCCTCTGTAATAATTCAGTTAAATGCCACAATTATTTTCGGGATTTATTTAAATGATTTGGTTTAAAACTAAATCAAAACCAACTACAAAAAAAATAGAAACAGGATGTAATTAGAGAAAGAGGGAGAGCTCACCTGGCAGCCACTTACCTGGCCCACGAACCGGCCCAGCCTTCTCCCCCTCCCCTCGCTGGCCCAGTTGGTGGCCCAGCCCACCAACCGCCACGCCGCTCGTCGCCTACCTCTGCCCGATGGGTAGAGGAGGGACACGGCGACCGCCGAGCTCGCCACCTCCTCCCCGCCGCTTTGCTGGCTCCCCTCGGCCCCGGAGATGCCACGCGCCTCCCAGAACCCCTCGCTCCTCTTCCTCACTCGCTGTTCCCTCTCTTTCCCCTGGCCCTCTTCCCGAAGCTCACCGAGCGGAGCTGCCGCCACCGACGAGCTCCACCGCAGCCACCGTCCATCCGTGCCTCCCGATGGGTCCAGGAGGACCGCCATGGCCTTCTGCGTCATCTACACCAACCAATTGGACCGCTGGAGCCCCTGCGCCGCCGCCCGCGTCTTCCCCTTCTCGGCCACCGAGGATCGCCGCCGCCAATTCACCGTCATGAAGCCTCCCGAGCTCGCCAACCCCTTCGTTCGATCCGCTGTGAGCTGCTGCGTCGATCCCTCTCTCCCTCGGCCCTTTTCCTCTCGCTAACGCCGACTTCCACCGGGCCGATTCCTCCTCGCCGCCCGGCCATGGCGTGGCTGTAGCCTAACCACAAGACCTTCGCTCCCGAGCTCACCACCGCCCTCACCGCACTCACAGGCGCAAACGCCACTCCACGCGCCTCGCCGTGCTCCCTAGCGCCGTGTTCGACCTCGGCCGAACTCCGGCGGCCGCCTAGGTCGCCGCCGGCACCATTTCCGACCACCCCGACCACGGCTAACCCCACCAAGAGCTTCGGCTCCTCCCCAGCTCCTCCTAGATGCTCTCCGCGGGCCATTTGGTCGTCGGAGTGGCAAAAACCACTCTCGCCGCCGCGTCGGGCTCGCCGGCGGTTAAACGCCGGCAGCCGACCTTGACCTTGACCGGGTGGGCCCTGGTTGACTCTCCTGAGTCAATGACAGGTGGGGCCCAGCCCTGTTTAATAACTAGGTTTAGTTTTATTTAAAATCTAATTAAGCTAATTACTCTGACACGTGGGACCCACTGCCGGTTTGACCGGACCAGCCTGTTGACCTGATGACGTCATGCCAACGTCATGCCGACGATAAACCCTTTTTCGGATTTAATATAATTCAGGAAATTTCGAAAATACCCCAAACTTCTAAAAATCATATAAATTCAACCGTAACTCGGATGGAAATAATTTATATATGAAAAATGATCAGAAAAATATGAAGAATCTGTTTATGCCATGATCATGCATGTTTGAACAAGTTAACATCACTGAATAGGATGAATCATGATTAGGGTAATTTATGAAATAGCATTTGGAGTTGGAGTTCAACCTTGTTTGAATTCCACTTCAACTAACTTGGATTATTATTGCATTAGGTGAATTCAGTACCTTAATATGACATGTCATTCATGTGAATGTGCATTGCATTGATTGTGTTCTCTCTTGTTTGCGGTAATTGTCCCCTCCCCGTAGAACGATGTACCGACGATGAGTTCGATGACACCGATGAAGAATTATATTATCTTCAGAAGTGCCAGGCAAGCAAAACCCCCTTGTTCATTCCGATACAATCCCACTCTCTCGCTCCTGCTCTATTTTATTGCATTAGGACAACATCGATTCATGTGTTACTTGCTGCGGTAGCTGAACCCCTTGATCCTTTGCATGACCTGTCATTCCACAGTAATTAGATGAAACCCACTAGCATGAGTAGGAATTGTTTGAGCCATGTTGTGCCTACTCATTTATGCTTGTTGTCATGCTTGCTACTGCTTAGAGTTGAGTCGGGTCTGATTCATCGGGAATGAATTGGAATTGTTATGAACATGTCCTACTGTGTGTGTGAGCTAAGTGTGTGAACACGATTTGGTAAAGGTAGCGGTGAGAGGCCATGTAGGAGTACATGGTGGGTTGTCTCATTGAAACCGTCCTCAGGAACTGAGTTCTGTGTTTGTGATCCATGAAACAGCTACTACCACGCATTGGGATCCTTAATTGACCCTCTCGGCTTCTTAACCACCCTTGTCCTCAGTCCGGGAGTTGCAAGTAGTTTCTGGTGTTTGTAGCATGTTTGGGGCACGCATAGCGCTGACCTTAGGGGTGGGTTGTGTTGCGGTAGGCACCGTGGGTCGGTGTACCGAGTGCCCGTTTGGTATCTCGGGAACCCCGCACACATCGTTCGGGGCTGTATGGGAAACCTCGGCGGACTCCTGCGGATGGAACCGAATAGGCGATAAACCTGGACTAGGGACTTGAGTGTTTAGGTAGGCCGTGGCCGACACCCACGTTGGGCTTCCGCTTGAAGGTTGCCGAGTACATGTCGTGTAAACGGCGGTAAGTGGTGAGCGTGTGTGAAGAAGTACACCCTGCGGGGTTTAGTATGATCTATTGAATAGTCGTGTCCACGGAGAAGGACTTCGGGTTGCCTATATCGGTTCATAGACAAGTGAAAGTGGATACTCTAAAATGCGCAAGATAAGCGTGAGTGCTATGGATGGCGTTCTCGTAGGGAGGCGGAGCGGGTCCATAGTGGTGTATTGATATGGTGAATGTGTGGACTCGTGTGCGCCACCTCAAAAGAGTTACTTGCGATCGTAGTTCGGGATAGCCACCGAGTCAAAGCTGGCTTGCTGCGGTCAAACTCCACCACCCCTTTTGATAATGATGCATATGTAGTTAGTTACGATGTAAGTCTTGCTGAGTACAATTGTACTCACGTTTGCTTATTTTATGTTTTGCGAGAGACGCGTCGGTCTCGCTAGTAGTTCCGCTTGGACTTGACGTTTAGCTTGTTACCTCAGCTACGATCTTGTGCCCTCGGCAGATCTGGTAGATAGTCGGGCTTCTCAGCCTTTTTCATTTATAGTTATGCGTACTCGGACATGATTAGCTTCGCTTGTGCTTTGACTTGTATGCTTTCGAGTGTTGGGTCATGAGACCCATGTTTGTAATATCTCGCTCCTCGGAGCCTAATGAATAATATCTGAGTCGAGAGTTATGTTGTGATGCCACGTCGTATTTACACATATTGAGCATATTGTGTGTATGTTTGAAATGCTTGGTATGTGTGGGATCCGACAAACTAGTTGTTTATCCTTGGCAGCCTCTCATATGGGGAAATGTAGTCTCGTGCCTCCGGCGATAGTAGTCCGCTTCAGCCCGGATCACGGAGTCCTGCTAGCCAAGACTACTGCTTGGACACTTGGTGGCGGCATGTGTTTCACTTCGTTCCTATGTCCATCCCTTCGGGAAATGTCACGCGGTGTTATTCGAGTTCTGCCTAGCTGCTACAGCCGGGATACCGAGTCTGTTAGCCAGTGCTACAGCCCGAATACATCGTTGATGACCGACATGCTCGATGTGATTCATGTATGCCTGTCCCCATGGGTTAGTGCCGCTTTGGGTTCACGACTAGCCATGTCGGCCCGGTTCTTTGTCATATGGATGCTAGCGACACTATCATATCGTGAGCCAAAAGGCGCAAGCGGTCCGGGCCATGGTAAGGCGACACTCGTGGGAATACCGTGCGTGAGGCCGCAAAGTGATATGATGTGTTACATGCTAGATCGGTGTGACTTAGGATCGGGTCTGACAGCGTTGGTATCGAGCCTGTTGCTGAGGATTACCAAGCCAAACTGGTGAAGTTGTGTCTAGAAATGCTTTAGTTATGTAAGGGAATTGATTGTGGAAGGGCGTAAGGCTCTTTTACTCCTTATACCTCATGGCCTTCGATCCGAGTCATCCTCTTCTCTTCTACGGGTTAAGAACTAGGCTTCTCATCTATCTATCGGGATGACGTGTTACTAATCCATAGACTTATAAGATTGTTGGTTTTAATCCCGATTCGGTTCCTACTATTTACGTATGATAACTGTTGATCTCGAGAATCTTGTTATGATGTTGTTGAGTGGTTATGCCACCATTTTGCAGGATGTCTCAAATCATTTTGAGCAATTACAGCCGTTATCTGTCCGAGTCATCCTGGTCTCTAAATAGTCGATGCATTTGCAAATTCTTTCCTTCCGTTCCGATGACCTTTTGGTCGAATAAGCACACTAATCGGTAAGTTGAGGTACTTTGTTGCCTCGACATATATGTTGGAACTATTATTATGACCCTAGGTGTTTAGGAAGTCACCTAGCAATTTAGCAATGCTTTTGTATTCCCAGTGTGATGATTCTGGCCATCACTTTCGAAAGCATCCCGTGATGCCATTTAGTAGTAGGTAATCTACTCCTGAGTTTCTGAATCCGAGATTCATCCTACTTCATGTTGTTAGTATTTGCTAGTGCCTTTAGGATATTAGTAACCTTGCGACAGTCCTCGAGGTCCGTGGTATTTCCTTCTTCCAAATACTACGAACCGTTCATGGCAGAAGTTCCTTGTTGAATCAAAACATCACAATAAGAGTGCTCTTGAGGAGTTCTCCATTCATAATTGTGACTCTGCCAGTTCTACCTTCTCTGCATGGATTATCCGGAAGAAATGTTGAGTTTGCTCGACATACTAATCCATGCATCCACAACTCAGGAAGTTACATGTTCCTCTGAGTTGCCCTCTTCAGTTGCATTCTGACCTTCATCTATCAATTGATAGCCAAGGGTATGTGTGCATTTGTGCTCATCGATGCCTATTATCCTTGTGGTCCGTCAAGCCATTCTATTCCGGAATGACTAGGAGAAACAAACTCCAGTACCTCATCCATTTCTAGGATTAGGTCAAAGCAGTTGTATTCCGCAGATCAAAGTGCCATCCAGCTTTTGATTCTGTTCTACCCTGAAGTATTGCCATCTTATGTCAAGAATGTCATGGGAATTGCACAACCTCTTAGGAATTCTTGACGCAGTGATACTTCTCGCCATCACTATTCATTCCTCGGTTCCGTGTTGATGCAACCGGAACGCCGACAAAGTGAATTGTGATGTGTGAAGTCAATACTCCGAGCAACTCGTTGCTTGGTAGTTAATGGACAATACTCTCATTCTTAGCGTGTTGGTTATTGAATCATCGTCCTAAGATTGATCGTGCTACCTAGTCCTTATTTTCGGTGCACTCTTCGATTGATGAGTTAGAATCTTGTCAAGTCCTCACTCATCTGATCATATCGTCTTGTCTCAAAAGCAAGATTGTTCTCGAGCTTAGTAACATACCGGTGGTTCGTGACTTTCCAAATATCTTCTTGGAAGTGTTACCGGGTTGTTTCCTGACTGTTATGTTGGGCTCGTGATCAAGTTGGTTCCTTGTGAACCACCCTTCTCCAAGAATCTGTGTTGGATACCCCGAGCTAGTTGGTTAAGCCACACAACAACTTGGAGAGTTGGAAGATAAAAGCTTGCCTGACTTAGTTCGATCCAAAGGGATATTCTTGTGTAGTGTGTGTTGAAGAAAGATGATATCTTCATCGATTGGTCCTCGTGATCAGTTGTTGGACCTATTGTCCTACCAATTCTTTGATTTGAGTATGGGCCATTGTCAAGTCAAATCAGAACCAACGATATTCGTAATGTTGTCTTACTCGTGGTTGATCCCTCGAGCATACACCATTATACCTTTTGGTCTGACCAATGCTATCACCGTGTTCACATGATGGTGGAAGTCCAGTGATATGGAAATTCCGATGAGTTGCTGTTGAGCCCATCAGTAGCATTTTGTCTCCCCCATGAGTCATGTTGAACATCAACCTAGTGTTGGAAACTTGTGTAAGCATTTCTTCGTGTTTCGTTCATGAAGCATATGTTTGGATGAAAGTAGTGACTTCCTCTAGTTCATGTGCATCCGATGTAAGTTGCCGCCATAAACTTGAGAAAGGTTTGTTTTGCCTCCTGTGGAATCATCCCAAGTCCGTCATGCATGTGCAAAATATTCTATGGTTTGATAGACTGATCATCTTCATTCCGTATGTATCCCTAGCACACCAAGCCACTGATTGATTTGTTCAAGGAAAAGGAGTTCTTTCATAAGAGCTAATCATGACTTATGTTAAGACTTCGATATCCTCGATGATGGTTCCCCCACCCGAACTCGGTAGTGTTTTATTATAAGACTACCATGTGGTCATGCTTGTCTAGGACAAACATGTTCACATGTTTGTAGCAAAACCAGCTCATGTTTTGGAGCTTGCTATCGTAGTTCATATCCCGAGAATCTCGCAACGCCATCTCGTCGAATTGTGTTGCAACCCTTCCTTTTCAGACATGATGAGTCTGAAATATCCTAACACCAACCAGATCTGAATCTCAGGCAGATATGATGGTTGGAACATTCGAACAGTTGCATTTCGTTCCCAGCTTGTACCCCATTGTGCCAAATTCTATGGGCTGCCTTCTTAGTAATTTCTGTTCAAGATCATCCTTAAAAGAGGACTTACCATGGGTCCCCTCCACCTTCGATGATAAGCAAAAATCATCCATTGCGTTGTCTTCAACAAGGTAGTCCACATCATCCATTCTAGTCCGGGTGTACCATTCCTTGCATTCCACCAAATAATCGCTTGTGATTGCCTTAGGTTGGTATAAAGAGTTTCAATGGTCTCTATATCAAAAGTAATTCTTTTTGCCACTTAAGAGAATAGCTCTTTGCGTCACCTTTTTCGAGGTGCCCCGTTACGGGATCATGGTAAATATTTCCTCGCCACCTTGACACCATCCACCATCTCCCTAAGCGTGGAATTGTTGCCACCAATCAAACCCCGTTGCTGTTCTCCCATCTTTTTCGATGTATTTTGTGCCTCAACTCAAGATGTGTCACCGTCTCAGTCCGTGGGTTGATCATGTTTACTTAATCTTCGAGAAGATCGAATCACGTAAGGTTCCCCCCTTCTTTCTGTTGTCGTGTCGGGTGAAGATCTCGAAGACGTCAAGACTAAGATGATGGAGTAAATCAACATTTTCGAGAAGGGCAATGGATCATGAAGATTGTGATAGTTTGTGACTCCCCTTCTCCCTCTTACCTCACGTCTTGAATCTCGCGGCGAGATTCTTGTTTAGTGGGGGTGAGTTGTCACAGCCCTAGAGCTTGCTTGTAACTAGTAGCATTGCACCCATGCATCATGTTTAATTTCCATGAAATTTGAAATGGGGATGATCAAGCCCTAGCACTAAAGCAATTCAAATAGGTTCAAATTCAAAAAAATATTTTCAAAAACCCAAATTGGTTTGCAAAAATATTCATGATTAATGGGAAAGGGTGAAACCCATATCCAGAGATGATGGATATTTTTCCAAGGCATTTTTGGATTTTTTTGAATAAACCATATTGTATTTGAATTGGGGCATTTAAATACTATTAATATTTTTAAATGCTCCAACAATTCTGAAAATAGTTAAGGGCCTCTGTAATAATTCAGTTAAATGCCACAATTATTTTCGGATTTATTTAAATGATTTAGTTTAAAACTAAATCAAAACCAACTACAAAAAAAATAAACAGGATGTAATTAGAGAAAGAGGAGAGCTCACTGGCAGCCACTTACTCCGCCCTGAACCGCCCGGCCTTCTCCCCTCCCTCGCTGCCCAGTTGGTGGCCCAGCCCACCAACCGCCACGCCGCTCGTCGCCTACCTCTGCCAAGAGGGCGAGAGGAGGGACACTGGCGACCGCGCCGAGCTCGCCACCTCCTCCCTGCCTTTGCCTGGCTCCCCCTCGACGCCCGGAGATGCCACGCGCCTCCCCGAACCCCCTCCTCCTCTTCCTCACTCGCTGTTCCTCTCTTTCCCCCTGGCCCTCTTCCCCGAGCTCACCGAACGGAGCTGCCGCCACCGACGAGCTCCACCGCAGCCACCGTCCATCCCGTGCCTCCCCGATGGGTCCAGGAGGACCGCCATGGCCTTCTGCGTCATCTACACCAACCAATTGGACCGCGGGAGCCCTGCATCGCCGCCCACGCGTCTTCCCCCTTCTCGGCCACCGAGGATCGCCGCCGCCAATTCACCGTCGCAGAAGCCTCCCCGAGCTCGCCAACCCCTTCGTTCGATCCGCTGTGAGCTGCTGCGTCGATCCCCTCTCTCCCCTGGCCCTTTTCCTCTCGCTAACGCCGACTTCCACCGGAGCCGATTGCTCCTCGCCGCCGGCCATGGCGTAGCCGTGGCCACAACCGCGCACGCTCGCTCCCGAGCTCACCACCGCCCTCACCGCACTCACAGGGGCGCAAAACGCCACTCCACGCGCCTCGCCGTGCTCCCTAGCGCCGTGTTCGACCTCGGCCGAACTCCGTGGCCGCCTAGGTCGCCGCCGGCACCATTTCCGACCACCCCGACCACGGCTAACCCCACCAAGAGCTTCGGCTCCTCCCCAGCTCCTCCTAGATGCTCTCCGCGGGCCATTTGGTCGTCGGAGTGGCAAAAACCACTCTCGCCGCCGCGTCGGGCTCGCCGGCGGTTAAACGCCGGCAGCCGACCTTGACCTTGACCGGGTGGGCCCTGGTTGACTCTTCTGAGTCAATGACTGGTGGGGCCCAGCCCTGTTTAATAACTAGGTTTAGTTTTAATTAAAATCTAATTAAGCTAATTACTCTGACACGTGGGACCCACTGCCAGTTTGACCCGGACCAGCCCTGTTGACCTGATGACGTCATGCCAACGTCATGCTGACGCAGTAAACCCATTTTCTCGATTTAATATAATTCAGGAAATTTCAGAAATTACCCCAAACTTCTAAAAATCATATAAATTCAACCGTAACTCGGATGGAAATAATTTATATATGAAAAATGATCAGAAAAATATGAAGAATCTGTTTATGCCATGATCATGCATGTTTGAACAAGTTAACATCACTGAATAGGATGAATCATGATTAGGGTAATTTGTGAAATAGCATTTGGAGTTGGAGTTCAACCTTGTTTGAATTCCACTTCAACTAACTTGGATTATTATTGCATTAGGTGAATTCAGTACCTTAATATGACATGTCATTCATGTGAATGTGCATTGCATTGATTGTGTTCTCTCTTGTTTGCGGTAATTGTCCCTCCCGATGAGCGATGTACCGACGATGAGTTCGATGACACCGATGAAGAATTATATTATCTTGAAGTGCGGGCAAGCAAAACCCCTTGTTCATTCCGATACAATCCCACTCTCTCGCTCCTGCTCTATTTTATTGCATTAGGACAACATCGATTCAAGCTGTTACTTGCTGCGGTAGCTGAACCCCTTGATCCTTTGCATGACTGTCATTCCACAAGAATTAGATGAAACCCACTAGCATGAGTAGGAATTGTTTGAGCCATGTTGTGCCTACTCATTTATGCTTGTTGTCATGCTTGCTCTTGCTTAGAGTTGAGTCGGTCTCGATTCATCGGGAATGAATTGGAATTGTTATGAACATGTCCTATTGTGTGTGAGCTAAGTGTGTGAACACGATTTGGTAAAGGTAGCGGTGAGAGGCCATGTAGGAGTACATGGTGGGTTGTCTCATTGAAACCGTCCTCGAGGAACTGAGTTACGTGTTTGTGATCCATGAAACAGCTACTACCACGCATTGGGATCCTTAATTGACCCTCTCGGCTTCTTAACCACCCTTGTCCTCGGTCAGGGAGTTGCAAGTAGTTTCGGTGTTTGTAGCATGTCGAGGGCCGCACGCATAGCGCTGACCTTAGGGGTGGGTTGTGTTGCGGTAGGCACCGTGGCCCGGTGTACCGAGTGCCCGTTTGGTATCTCGGGAACCCTGCACACATCGTTCGGGGCTGTATGGGAAACCTCGGCCGGACTCCCTGCGGATGGAACCCGAATAGGCGATAAACCTGGACTAGGGACTTGAGTGTTTAGGTAGGCCGTGGCCGACACCCACGTTGGGCTTCCGCTTGAAGGTTGCCGAGTACATGTCGTGTAAACGGCGGTAAGTGGTGGGAGCGTGTGTGAAGAAGTACACCCCTGCAGGGTTTAATATGATCTATTGAATAGCCGTGTCCACGGAGAAGGACTTCGGGTTGCCTATATCGGTTCATAGACAAGTGAAAGTGGATACTCTAAAATGCGCAAGATAAGCGTGAGTGCTATGGATGGCGTTCTCGTGAGGGAGGCGGAGCGGGTCCATAGTGGTGTATCGATATGGTGAATGTGTGGACTCGTGTGCGCCACCTCAAAAGAGTTACTTGCAGTCGTAGTTCAGGATAGCCACCGAGTCAAAGCTGGCTTGCTGCGGTCAAACTCCACCACCCCTTTTGATAATGATGCATATGTAGTTAGTTACGATGTAAGTCTTGCTGAGTACAATTGTACTCACGTTTGCTTATTTTATGTTTTGCGAGAGGCGTCGGTCTCGCTAGTAGTTCGCTTGGACTTGACGTTTAGCTTGTTACCTCAGCTACGATCTTGTGCCCTCGGCGGATCTGGTAGATAGTCGGGCTTCTCAGCCTTTTTCATTTATAGTTATGCGTACTCGGACATGATTAGCTTCCGCTTGTGCTTTGACTTGTATGCTCACGAGTGTTGGGTCATGAGACCCATGTTTGTAATATCTCGCTCCTCGAGCCTAATGAATAATATCTGAGTCGTAGAGTTATGTTGTGATGCCACGTCGTATTTACACATATTGAGCATATTGTGTGTATGTTTGAAATGCTTGGTATGTGTGGGATCCGACAAACTAGTTGTTTATCCTTGGCAGCCTCTCATATGGGGAAATGTAGTCTCGTGCCTCCGGCGATAGTAGTCCGCTACAGCCGGATCACGAGTCCTGCTAGCCCAGCACTACTGCTTGGACACTTGGTGGCGGCATGTGTTTCGCCGTTCCTATATACGTCCCTTCGGGAAATGTCACGCGGTGTTATTCGGAGTTCTGCCTAGCTGCTACAGCCGGGATACGGAGTCTGTTAGCCAGTGCTACAGCCCGAATACATACGTTGATGACCGACATGCTCGATGTGATTCATGTATGCCTGTCCCCATGGGTTAGTGCCGCTTTGGGTTCACGACTAGCCATGTCGGCCCGGTTCTTTGTCATATGGATGCTAGCGACACTATCATATCGTGAGCCAAAAGGCGCAAACGGTCCCGGGCCATGGTAAGGCGACACCCGTGGGAATACCGTGCGTGAGGCCGCAAAGTGATATGATGTGTTACATGCTAGATCGGTGTGACTTAGGATCGGGGTCCTGACATTGACGCTCATGGCCCGAAGAAGCTGCTCCTCTTGGCAACTGCCACCGTGGCGCTCGGTTCATCAACAACCTGAAGCCCGGTGGTGGCGAGCGCCTCATCGTCAAACACCTCCCCATCGGTTGGCGCCCTGGTGCTCGCCGTCCCTGGGAGGTGGACGAACAGGTCGTCGCCCACCTTCAAGTAGTTGCCCGAGCCAGGGGCAGCGGAGGGGGAAGGTTGGTCGTCAACCACCCCCTCCCCGGCGGGACCCTTGCTGGCCTCCTCGGCAGCGGCCTTGCCGGCCTCCCCGGCAGGCCCCTTGGCGGCCTCCTCAACGGCGGTCTTGGTGGCCTACTTGGCGGCAATCTTGTCGGCCTCGAACTCGGCGTCCTTGGCGACCTCCTCGATGACGATGTCAGTATCCTCCCGGTCCGCCGAGGAAGGGTCTGGATACCAAGAAGGGGAATGAGACGGGGCCAAGGTCAAGGTTCGAAAAGAAGAAGAAAGAACAGGGAGGGGAAGCAAACAACTTACCCACACCGGGCTGGGAAGAAGTGGCGCCCTCCCTGCTAGCATTCGTTGCCGGGGCAGAACCACCGACGCCCAAGCTCACCCCCTCCTCCTCCATACGCGTGGGCTTGGTGGTGGATGCCCTTGGCGGGGACGCCCCTCTGGGCGGCATAGTTGAGGGGGGCGGCATGTTGGGAGTGGCCCTCGGCGGCTCCTCCTGCTGCCGTTCTCCTCCTGCAAACCCGGCAAGGTCAGCATCAAGAATTCACACACCAATGTTCATCCGTGAAGGAGTGAATGATCAACTCACGCTGGGCGCTGAAGCAGGGGCTGCGTCGGGGACTGCTGTCCGGACTGCTCTCCACCAACATGGGCGTGCGCGAAGTACCCACCACGGGCTTGTCACCCGTCGAGGCCTTGGCCCTCTTCGCCACCCTCTGGGCCAGCGTCTTCGTGTCCCTGTGAAATAACATCAAATCAAAGGACGATAACACAGGCATAAGGTCAGGAGATGATGGGGGGCGAAATACTTACTCGTCCTCCCCCTCCACTGGCTTCCTCTTTCTTTTCAGGCTAAAAGATCCGAGGTCGAATTCAGCCTCCAGGGTGCTGTCCGAGAGAGGAGGAGAAGGAGATGGGGTCTGGTGCCGCTTGGACGAGGAGGAGGCAGTCGCCATCTTCTTCGCCACTGTGGCCTTCACTGTCTTCTTCGCTGTCGCGGCCTTCATCGCCCTCGTCTGGCGCACGAGCTGCTCCTGAGCCGGTTGCCGCTGCGCGGTCCTGCCAGGCCGGACCAGCTTGCCGGAGCTGGCCCGCCGTAGGACGTGTCTCTTCCCCGCGGACGGAAGGTCGTCCGCTTCGGCTTCCTCTTCGGGCAAATTGTCGCCCGCGTCTTCAATAAGGGGGGCCCCGGCGCCGGCGCCGCTGGCCTCCCCGGCAGACTCCGCCCACTGGGCGAGCTCCTCCTCCTCCGCAGCTCGTCGGCCTCGTCCTCCATGGTGCCGGTGCTGACGGCCTCCTTGGCAAGCGCCACCTCCGCCGCTCTTGCGGCGATGTGGTCCAGCTCCTCCTTGGTGCGTCGCGGATGAGCAGCGGCTAGTCGCGGACATAGCCCTCCGGAAAGTTGTCGAAAAACTCTTGCACCTTCTCTGCTGGTGGCTCGCCCTAGGCCAGGTCGAGGCCGTGCGCGTTGAAGTCCGGCATCATGGAAATGATAGCGGACCGACGAGAGTTGTTGCTCAACGGGACCACTCCCGCCGGCAACCCAAACAGGGGCCCCTTGACGGCCTTGCCGGTCTTCGTGGCCCTACCGGTCCTCTCAGCCCAGCCGTCGTTGTCCACATTGAGCTGGAAGAGCCTCTGGCAAAAATGGGCATGCCCCAGCACCGTGAAGTTATGCTTCAAGCAAGGGCGGAGCCTCATGACATCAGCCGCATTCCTGAAATCCCAAGATGGCCTCCCCTTGTTGTGCAGCGGGGCGATTCGCGGCGACGGATGAAATCGGCCCCAATCATCTCAAGGGTGAGCTCGACCATGGTGAGGCGATGGATCCTGGTGGTGGCAACCATGAGCTTCTTGTCGTTGGCGTCGAGGTCACTCAAGTCCTTGTGGCGGGTCTGCGGGCTCTGACGAACTCGGCAGAACTCCTGCAGATCCTCCTCCCTGATCAAGAGCCACCGGCCCCGCCACTCGTCCCACCTCTCCTTCTGGGCACCCTCCGGGTACGTGCCCTTCTCCTGGCTCCTTCGGATCGAGGTGATGCTCCCAGAAATGGCGTCCCCTGGCTGGATGCGAGGATAGAAGTAGTGGCAGAAGAGCGCCGTGCTAGGGAGCACTCCGGCAAAGCCCTCGCAGAGATGGGTGAAGAGGGCCATGCACGCCACGGCATTCGACGTAAAATCGAGTAGGTGAAAGCCGTAGGTGTGCATGATGTTGTTGAAAAAAACAGAGAAAGGGGGGCAGAGCCCGCAAGAAAAGTAATCGACGAAGAACGGATACCAATTTGGGCCGGCCTTGGCGAAATCTGCAGGAACGATGTGCGTGGCAGGGTGCCCTGTCGTCTCCCTCCCCCACAGGGGCTTGAAGTAATCCCTGAGATGGACCGCATCGACCGTCGAGAGGAAATAGACGTGTTGCGTTCGCAACACCGCCAACTCGCTCTTCGGCGCCTCTTTCTCCCCGACGTCCTTGGCCACACCTTTGCCTTTGCCTATCTTGGGCGCCATGGCGACTGAGAGGGGATGGAGGATTAAGGGCAGTAAGGGCGCGGCGGCGGCGAGCAAAGGCAAGAGCTTGAGGAGGAGAAGGGGGCTGCAGTTCCGAGATTGGAGAAGGCACAGGGGGTAAATGAGCAGCGCGCCTGCGGTTCCTCCTTTTTATGGGGAAGGCACGGGCCGCCTCTTTACTATTTACCATGATGTGACACAGGCGTGCTGCAACCGCCCCACGCACAACCCCCACGTCACACATTCAACGCAGGTCATGGGTAAGCGCAACTGGCGAGGGAGTTACTGCGGTAAAACTCCGCCACGCGCGCACCCGCGCACTGTTCTGGGCCTGACCCAATAATGCCCCACGCTTATATGTGGCCCAAGCCCGTGGGCTCCTGTCGGTGTACAAAAGTAGGGGTCCTTTTTTGCACCCCTTTACTTGTGCGCGGGCAGTCGCAGCCACGCACCCGCAGCCGTGCTTGGCGAGATAGAAGAGGAAGCAAAGTCACAAGACTACCAGAGCCATGCTCAAGACCAGAAGCATGAAGAGCAGAGGGGCAAGGTGAAACTCCCCCGGCAAGGCCCTTGCCGGGGCGGCCTTCACGACCGCGGCAAGAGCCTTGCCGGTCCAACTTTCCCAACACCAATGGGGCCGCCACCCTTGAGTCTAAAAGTTCCAACGCCATCAACCACATTGGAACCAAGGCTCGGGAGGCGCCCCCATGGTGGCATGCAGATCTTTGTGAAGACAAAGGGCCTGCGAGGACTAGGTAGGAACCAGAAAACAAGACAACAGCGAGGCTCCTTGCCGAGGATGCCCACGAGGCCCCGACAAGACTCTTGCCGAGGGCGCCCACAAGGCCCCGACACGACCCTTGCCGGGAATATCAGCAAGACCGCGGCAAGGCCTTACCGCCCCGTCGCCGCCCCAGCTCAGCGGCCGACCCACCAACTAAGCAGGTACCCACGTGGCAGTACGTGGCTCTTAAGCCAACTAGTCAATCACCTACGTGGTGGCATGCAGATCTTCATGAAAACCCTGCCACCACACCATCTCAACAGCATGCCAGCCTACATGGCGCTGCATGCCTCGTTGGCCTGGACGCGTGTCAAAGCAAGGCGAAGCGGCGATGGACGGGACGGGCCTCGTTCCCATCCCCGGTAAAGTAAGATGACACCTAAGTAGCACATTTAATGCGTTTTGTCCTACGGTGCCAGAGATACACTCGACTACTGTACAACTTTCCACCTCTTGTGTGCCACTGTGGCAGCCCCTTTGACTATAAAAGGAGGCCCGCGGCGTACTGAGAGAGGATTCGGACTTTTTGGACCCTGCACGCTTTGTAGCTAGTCCAAGAACACCGGATAAACACAAGCCAACAGGAGTAGGGTATTACGCATCACTTGCGGCCCAGACCTAGATAAATCTCCCGTGTTGATCTCTTAAACCCGCTCTTTCCATAGCCCCGCGCCCGCCAACCATAGAAGGGATTCCCCGTGATCCCATAGGTGTCGTTTCCACCGACACTGAGGGAAATACCTACCGCCGCTGTGCTGCATCATCCCTTCCTCTTTGGGGAAATACCTACGTAGCTTCAAGCGACATGAAAAGGAATTTCTAGCGCCATTGCTGGGGAGGATCTTCAACATATACCAGGTTCCTAATCACAAGTCTCATCTCCTCGCAATTTACATTATTTTCCATTTGCCTCTCGTTTTCCTCTCCCCCACTTCACAAAAATTTGCTGTTTTATTCGCCTCTCTTTTCTGTTCGCCATTTTCTTGTCAGATCTATTCTTTGCTTGCAACCATGAGTGATTTTGGTATGGCACTGACAGATGATGGCCTAACTCCTAAGATTGGACATATGGGCAATCTGGATGCTAAAACTTTTATCTTGGGGCAAGTGAACATTATGGGAAAAGAACGTATCCAAGAATTTTTCAATTGTGTTGGAAATCTGAGTCTTGATGATTCTCCTATACTTAAAACTACTAGATCTTATGTGGATGCTATTTCAGCACTACTTCTGAAACTTGAAAGTAAATTTATTCGTACTCTTCCTACTTTGCAAAGATTGTTTTTTGAGCTTCCAGAAATGAAGAATCCTAGAGCTAAAAACTAGGCCACTCTCATTCTTATGAATGAGTTTGACTACATAATACAGGAAGCTAGGGAAATCTTTGATTTTTATGGTATGAATCGTGAAAAACCGTGATTGATGAAATTATTTACAATAGTGATTATGCACTAAGGCCTTTGCTTGGGGATAATAAAATCTTTGATGAGAATCTTAAAAAGGAAGTCCCCTTTCTAGATATAATCCAACAAGTTTTCAATAATGTTAATCAACATTACTCTTGGATTGTTGCGGGAAATCAAAGGGGTTATGATGCAAATCAACTAAGGATTGCTAAAGTTTCCATGGATGATATGTTTTATGTTTTGTTTACAAAATCCCATGATGGAGACACCTCTAAGAAAATTAAGAAGAATAAAGATGACAATACTTAGATCCTTGCTTTATGCCTAGCTAAGGGCGTAAAACTATAGCGCTTGTTGGGAGGCAACCCAATGAATAAAATTTATTTTTGCTTTTTGCATTCCGATCTTGAGTGTTTGCACAATTATGCTACTGGTATGATTGTGTTTTTTGTGTTTTAATTAGTGTTTGTGCCAAGTAAAGCCTTTAGGATTTTCTTGGGTGATAGTTGTTTGATCTTGCTGAAAAACAGAAACTTTGGTGCTCACGGAAACAATTGTTAAAAATCACCAGAACATGATAAAATGCCAATAATTTTTGCAGAAGATCAATATACATATTATCCTGGTCGTCCTAATTTTTCAGAATTTTTAGATTTACAGAAGTATTCGAAAGAGTCAGATTGCTACAGACTGTTCTGTTTTGATAGAATCTGTTTTCTTTGTGTTGTGTGCTTATTTTGATGTCTCTATGGTTTTCTTTGATGAGTTTTTGCCATAGAAAAGTTGGAATACAGTAGATATAATACAAAAAAATATGAATTGGTTTGATACAATACTTATAGTGGTGGTTTGCTTTCTTATACTAACGGATCTCATGAAGGTTTTGTTGAGTTTTGTGTGATTGAAGTTTTCAAGTTTTGGGTTATCTTATGATGGATGAAAGAAGGATAGAAGAGCCTAAGCTTGGGGATGCCCTGGCATCCCAAGCTATTATCCAAGAATGAGCAACCAACTAAGCTTGGGGATACCCCCGAGTGGCATCCCCTCTTTCTTCTAACGACCATCGGCATTTTACTCGAAGCTATATTTTTATTCGTCACATGATATGTGTTTTGCTTGGAGCATCTTGTAAGATATGAGTCTTTGCTTATTTTATTTTGTGTTTTAAATCATCAATCCTTGCTGGACACACCTATTTGAGAGAGCCAAAATTTTGTTATGACTTATTAAAATTGCTCTCTATGCTTCACTTAAATCTTTTATGAGCTATGGACTTGCTCTAGTGCTTCACTTATATCTTTTTGAGCACGGTGTGCTTAGTTATTTTTGAAGAAATGCTCTCTTGCTTCATTTAGATTTATTCAAGAGCTAGTAAACTTTTTGAAGAAATTCTCTCTTGCTTCAGTTAAATTATTTTGAGAGAAATAAAAAAAATTATGCTCATGATCTTCACTTGTATTTGTTGGAGCTTATGAAAAGCAACACATGAAAATTAGTCCCAAAGTGATAGATATCCAAGAAGGATAAGTAAAAAAATTCATGAAGATCATTGGACAAAATAAACTTGATTTTTAGTAATAGTTTTGAGATATGATGATGTGATATGTGAGTTGTATTGATGAGTAATTATGCTTTAGTAAGAATATTGGTGTTAAGGTTTGTGATTCCCTATGCAAGCACGAAAGTCAATAGTCATGCAATGAAATTATATCCTACTTGTGGTGCATTATTCGATGTTAGTTATGCTTAATGCTTGCTTATGAGGTTATTCGTTTCTTGGTTGGTCGCTTCTCAATCTTTTGCTAGCCTTCATTTTGCACCAAGTACGATCTGTAATTGTGCATCCAAAATCCTTTAAACCAAAGTTGCCACATGAGCCCACTATATCTACCTATATTCGGTATTCTTTTGCCGTTCTAAGCAAATTTGCATGTGCCATCTCTAATTTTCAAAATAAACTTCTCTTTTGTGTGTTCGTTTCGCTCGCGGATGTGTTATTTTCACAATGAGTGTTTATTCACTTGTCATTGCACGAGAGTAAGGCAAAGGTTTTAGGGATGCCCAGTCCCGAAATGCAAACATGAATTTGCTTTATGTTGTCAAATAATAATTCCTTGGAAAGTGTTGGTATGGAGGGCAACCGTGGATACGGCTAGCCATGGAAAGTGAAAGTATAGTGGAAAAAGGAATAAAATTTATTTTCTGTTTGGGAACCGCCTATGATATACCTAGCATGGAAAGTGTTGGGAACTCTAAGTCGTTTTCATTGGTGGGATGGATACACCTCCCAAAAAAAATTTATCTCTAATTTTTCGCTTTGAGCTCTCGCACCTCTACATATCTCTACTTCCCTCTGCGAAGGGCCTTTCTTTTACTTTATGCAATTTTTATTTTGAACTTGAGTCTCCATCTTCTCTTATAAAAGCACCAACTAAGAGGCAATATGATCATACTTCAGTATTGGGTGTAGCTAATATGCGAGTGTGTTTCATGAATGGATCAATGTTTGAGCATGATAGGCTAGGGATAACTTATTTTAGCATTGATTTTTTTGGAAGACACGGTTGCTTGTTGATATGCTTGAGTATCTAAATTATTATGTCAAAACTAGACTATTGCTTTGAATCACATAAAAGTCCAAATGTCCATGCTATAAAGAAAAGAATCTGATATGACATGATAGACAGCACTCCACATCAAAAATTCTGTTTTTATCACTTACCTACTCGAGGATGAGTAGGAGTTAAGCTTGGGGATGCTGATAAGTCTCAAACGTATCTATAATTTTTTATTGTTCCATGTTGTTTTATTATCAATCTTGGATGTGTTATAATCATTTTATAGTCATTTTATATCATTTTTTGGTACTAACCTATTGACATAGTGCCAAGTGCCAGTTGCTGTTTTTTTTGCATGTTTTTGACATCGCAGGAAACCAATATCAGACGGAGTCCAAATGCAACGAAACTTTATGGAGAATTTTTTGGATCAGAAGGAACATATTAGGCCCTAGCTATGCTTGGGGGAGTCCCGAGGAGGGGACAACCCACCAGGGCGCGCCAGGAGGCCCGGGCGCGCCCTGGTGGGTTGTGCCCACCTCGGGTGCCCCCCGGACCGCCTCTTTGCTCTATATATACCCCAATATTCCAGAAACCCTAGGGGAGTCGACGAAATATCGATCCAGCCGCCGTAGAGTCCAGAACCACCAGATCCAATCTAGACACCATCTCACATGGGGTTCACCACCTCCATTGGTGCCTCTCCGATGATGCATGAGTACTTCATTGTAGACCTACGGGTCCGTAGTTAGTAGCTAGATGGCTTCCTCTCTCTCGCTGAATTCTCAATACAATGGTCTCTTGGACCCTGGGGACATTTAGGACCTTGTCCGCAATAGGGGCACCGAGCTTGTCGGCAGTAGTGGCATCTGTGTTTGCCAGCAACTTCTTGCAGACTTTGGAGACGTCAAGGCCCGGATTGTGATGGAAAAGGCTAACCAACATGGTATAAAGTATGCTACGGGGGAATTGCCGGGACTCGTTGGCAAGGGAAGCATTTCGGCCTTCATGATACAGCTTCAGTGCTTCGATCAACCGTCGAAAAACTTGGTCAATCTAACACTGGCGACCTCATGCTCAGTAGTGGGAAAGCTCCAGCTTCTCATGTCCATTTTTGCGAGCTGAGAAGTGACACACTCCGCTATGTCAACCAACTTGTCCGTCCAGAGGGAGTGCATCTGTTGCAGTTTATCAAGATGGCCCTCGTCATCATTTCGAAGATTTCTTCAGCAACTAGCTTCTCCGCCAAGACTTTTCCCGCTCCTTGGCAGATTCGAGGTTCTCCTCCAGGCCGGCAAGTTTGGAAATCAGGTCCTGGACCACGTCATTGACAGTGGCAAGTTCTTGGCCCTCTGATAAGAGTTGCATCTACAGCCCCTCTAGAGTGAGGGCTGTTTTCCTCGCCTCGGCATTGAGGGCCTCAAATTTCTTGCCACTGGCAATGAGCTCTTCCTTCAACTTGCCCGCCTAGGCCTCCACATCTGCCTTGGTGGAAACAACAATAGCGGCTTCGTCAGCAACTTCTTTAAGCTTGGTAGCACTTCCCGAGATTTGGCTCTCCATGGTTTTCTTGTGATAGTCCACCAGCTTCTGTGTCCGCTGCCTCACGAGCTCCTCAATCTCCTCATCTTTTCCCCGAAGAGTGGCGGCAATGGTTTGCTCCCGTGCGGCGAGTTCCTTCTCGTTGGCGTTAAGCAGCGCTTCGCGCTCCGTCAACTTGCTGTCATGAGCTGATGCCTTCTCTCCGGCGGCAGCTAGCCTCTCCTTCTGGTGCCATAGCTCGCAGGATCGATATTTATACCACATGCGCAACTCTTCGGCTTTCTCCTTCAGCTGCTGACCAACTAGATCCGTGGATTTGCATTCTTCTTGGGTTTGCATCCACCTCTTTGCCTATCTGTCTTGGACGCCCTTGAACCCCTCAGCCATGGCCTACAAGAAGGCAAAGTCTTACTATTCATGGGCAATGTCATCGGCATTTGTGGATTTCTGGGCCAAGGGGAGCAAGATTTGCGCAATATCTTCTATGAAATTTGGCCCCGCGGCTCTAGATGAACTGGGGGCTCCATGTCCATGCAGAGGAATGCTCAATCTAGCGTCACTTGGCGGGTTCCGCGAGTGGCAGCTGTTGGTGTTTGTTTGACAGGGGTTGGAGTGGCAACCGCCGGAGGTGCGTCATCCACATCCATCTTGGCGGGATCATACCCGCTGCCATGGGCTCCTCTGATCCTGTAGGGGATTCATGAAGGTCCCTGACAACCTATTTAGCTTCCTTATTCGTGGCAATCTTGGTAGCATCCTCGGCGGCAGCCTTTGCAATATCCAACACTGTCTCGAAGACCTCACTTCCTTCTGGAGAGACTGGGTCTGCTGATCAGGGACACAAAGATAGTGTTCGTTTTGCTCACGGAGTGGTGAGGGGTGGCTAATATTTTCCATGCTGGATGTGTTATTCTCACGATGAGTGTTTGTTCACTTGTCATTCAACGAGAGTAAGGCAAAGGTTTTAGTGAAGCCCAGTCCCGAAATGCAAACATGAATTTACTTTAGGTTGTCAAATAATAATTCCTTGGAAAGTGTTGGTATGGAGGGCAACCGTGGATACGTCTAGCCATGGAAAGTGGAAGTATGGTGGAAAAAAGGAATAAACTTTATTTTCTGTTTGGGAACCGCCTATGATATATCTAGCATGGAAAGTGTTGGGAACTCTAAGTCGTTTTTGTTGGTGGGATGGATACACCTCCCAAAATGTTTTTATCTCTAATTTTTCGCTTTCAGCTCTCGCACCTCTACAAGTCCCTACTTTCCTCTTCGAAGGGCCTTTATTTTACTTTATGCAATTTTTATTTTGAATTTGAGTCTCCATCTTCTCTTATAAAAGCACCAACTAAGTGGCAATATGATCATACTTGAGTATTGGGTGTAGCTAATATGCGAGTGTGTTTCATGAATGGATCAATGTTTGAGCATGATGGGCTAGGGATAACTTATTTTAGCATTGATATTTTGAAAGACATGGTTGCTTGTTCATCTGCTTGAGTATCTAAATTATTATGTCAAAACTAGACTATTGCTTTGAATCACATAAAAGTCCAAATTTCCATGCTATAAAGAAAAGAATATGATATGACATGATAGACAGCACTCCACATCAAAAATTCTGTTTTTATCACTTAACTACTCAAGGATGAGTAGGAGTTAAGCTTGGGGATACTGATACGTCTCCAATGTATCTATATTTTTTGATTGTTCCATGCTGTTTTATTATCAATCTTGGATGTTTTATAATCATTTTATAGTCATTTTATATCATTTTTGGTACTAACCTATTGACATAGTGCCAAGTGCCAGTTGTTGTTTTTTGCATGTTTTTTACATCGCAGGAAATCAATATCAGACGGAGTCCAAATGCAACGAAACTTTACGGAGATTTTTTTGGGAACGGAAGGAACATATTGGGCCCTGGATGTGCCTGGGAGGAGTCCCGAGGAGGGGACAACCCACCAGGGCGCGCCAGGAGGCCCAGGCGCGCCCTGGTGGGTTGTGCCCACCAAGGGTGCCCCCCGGACCGCCTCTTTGCTCCATAATTACCCCAATATTCCAGAAACCCTAGGGGAGTCGACGAAATATTGATCCAGCCGCCGCAGAGTCCAGAACCACCAAATACAATCTAGACACCATCTCAGATGGGGTTCACCACCTCCATTGTGCCTCTCCGATGATGCGTGAGTAGTTCTTTGTAGACCTACGAGTCCGTAGTTAGTAGCTAGATGGCTTCCTCTCTCTCGCTAAATTCTCAATACAATAGTCTCTTGGAGATCCATATGATGTAACTCTTTTTGCGGTGTGTTTGTTGGGATATGATGAACTTTGAGTTTATGATCAGTTATATCTTTTGATATCCATGAAAGTTATTTGAGTTTCTTTGATCTCTTTTATGCATGATCTCTGATAGCCTCGTATTTCTTCTCCGATATTTGGGTTTTGTTTGGCCAACTTGATCTATTTATCTTGCAATGGGAAGAGGTGCTTTGTAGTGGGTTCGATCTTACGGTGCTTGATCCCAGTGACAGAATGGGAAACGACACGTATGTATCGTTGCTACTAAGGATAAAACGATGGGGTCTATCTCTACATAGATAGATCTTGTCTACATCATGTCATCGTTCTTATTGCATTACTCCGTTTTCCATGAACTTAATACACTAGATGCATGCTGGATAGCGATCGATGTGTGGAGTAATAGTAGTAGATGTAGGCAGGAGTCGGTCTACTAATCTTGGACGTGATGCCTATATAATGATAATTGCCTGGATATCATCATGATTATTTGAAGTTCTATCAATTGCCCTACAGTAATTTGTTCACCCACCATTTGCTATTTTTCTCGAGAGAAGCCACTAGTGAAACCTACGGCCCCTGGGTCTTCTTTCTCATATATTTGCTTTGCGATCAATTTTATTTGCTATTTTTATTCAGATCTATTAAACCAAAAATACAAAAATACTTTGCTGCACTTTATTTTATTTGCGATCTATTTATTTAATCTATTACAATTTTCTCCCGTCAACACGCAATTTCTGGCACCGTACCCGAAAGGGATTGACAACCCCTTTAACATGTCGGGTTGCGAGGTGTTGTTATTTGTGTGCAGGGGCTGTTTACGTTGTGTTGCTTGGTTCTCCTACTGGTTTGTTAACCTTGGTTTCATATCTGAGGGAAATACCTACCGCCGCTGTGCTGCATCATCCCTTCCTCTAGGGGAATACCGACGTAGCTTCAAGCGACATCACCAGTGTCTCTTCATCCCTGGAAGATACGAGAAAATTAGAACAGAACAACAGTTGAGCAAGTCGAAGCTTGGTTAGAAGGAAACAAAGAATTACTCACTCATCATCATCAGATTCGATGAGGATTTTCATGTTGTATTGAGGCGGCGGGGAGTCTTCCTGGCTCTATTAACGGCGTGCAGTAGCGAGTTTAGCGAGTGATAAGCCTCACCCTCCCCGGAAAGATCCTCCTTGTAGGACGGGGGCTTGAGCTTGGCTTGCCGAATGGACTGCTGGTGTATTGTTTCCTAGCACCCTGTCTTCGTGGTCGATTTCCTCACCACAGGAGCATATAGTGTCGAACGCAACAAGGAGCTAAAGGTAGAACAAATATTCCCTCAAGTTCTATCGACCACCGATACAACTCTACACACACTTTACGTTTGCTTTACCTAGAACAAGTATGAAACTAGAAGTACTTTAAAGGTGTGATAGGATAAGTTTGCAAGATAATAAAGAACACGTAAATAAAAGGTAGAGGTTGTTTAGAAGAAGAAACAACTAAGTTAGTTTTAATAGAGAGCTTTTTGTCAAAGTTATTTGTCCCTAGGCAATCACTAATTAGACCGGTAATCATTATTGCAATTTTATATGAGGGAGAGGCATAAGCTAACATACTTTCTCTACATGGATCATATGCACTTATGATTGGAACTCTAGCAAGCATCTGCAGCTACTAAAGATCTTTAAGGTAAAACCCAACCATAGCATTAAAGTATCAAGTCCTCTTTACTCCCATACGCAAACTACCTACTTACTCGGGTCTGTGTTTCTATCACTCATGCCACCCACCATAAGCAAATCATGAGCATATTGCAAACCCTACAGCAAGGATCCCTCACGCTTGTGCGACATGAAGAGCACCATAGGACAGCACCAATAATAAAACATACAAGTCAAACCAATCATGATCATCAATCAAACCATTGGACAAAACGGATCTACTCAAACATCATAGGATAGCCATACATCATTGGGAAATAATATATAGTGTTGAGCACCATGTTTAAGTAGAGATTACAGCGGGTAGAAGAGAGTTTACACCGCTACATAGAGGGGGAAAGAGTTGGTGATGACGGCGGCAAAGTTGTTGGTGTAGATAGCCATCATGATGATGGCCCGGCGGTGTTCCGGTGCCACCAGGAGAGAGGGGGAGAGAGCCCCCCTACTTCTTCCTCTTCCCTGACCTTCCCCCTAGATTGGAGAAGGGTTCCCCTCTGGTCCATGGCCTCCATGGCGGCTGAGGGGCGGGAGCCCCTACGAGATTGGATCTCTCTCTCTCTCTCTCTCTCTCTCTCTCTCTCTCTCTCTCTCTCTCTCTCTCTCTCTCTCTCTCTCTCTCTCTGTTTCTGCGTTCCTATTTTCTGGCCTTTCATCGTTTCTTAAATTCCCGGAGATCCGTAACTCCGATTGGCTAAAAATTTAACACGATTTTATCTGGATATTAGCTTTCTTGTGGCCGAAGAAGGGCACCAACCGCCTTACGGGGTGTCCACAAGACCCTTGGCCGCGCCCAGGGTAGGGGGCGCGCCTCAAGGGCTTGTGGGCAACCTCGGGCATCGTCTCGCATTGATTCTTTTTCCGAAAAATCACATATATTCCAAAAAAAATCTCCATAAGTTTTTATCGAGTTTGGACTCCGTTTGATATGGATATTCTGCAAAACAAAAAACATGCAACAAACAGGAACTGACACTGGGAACTGGATCAATATGTTAGTCCCAAAATTAATATAAAAAGTTGCCAAAAGTATATGAAAGTTTTAGAATATTGGCATGAAACAATAAAAAATTATAGATACGATGGAGACGTATCAGCATCCCCAAGCTTAATTCCCGCTCGTCCTCGAGTAGGTAAATGATTAAACATATTTTTTGTCGTGGAATGCTACCTAGCATAATATTGATCATATAATCTAATCATGGCATGAATATTAAAACATGAGTGATTCAAAGCAATAGTCTATCATTTGACATTAAGACAATAATACTTCAAGCATACTAATAAAGCAATCATGTCTTCTCAAAATAACATGGCCAAAGAAAGTTATCCCTACAAAATCATATAGTATGGCTATGCTCCATCTTCATCACACAAAGTATTTCATCATGCACAACCCCGATGATAAGACAAGCAATTGTTTCATAATTCTAATATTCTCAAGCCTTTTCAACTTTCATGCAATACATGAGTGTGAGCCATGGATATAAAAGTATAGGTCGAATAGAATATGGTGGTTGTGAGGAGAATACAAAAAGGAGAAAGTCTCACATCAAGTAGGCAAATTAATAGGCTATGGAGATGCCCATCAATTGATATTGATGCAAGTGAGTAGGGATTGCCATGCAGAGGATGCACTAGAGCTTTAAGTGTATGAAAGCTCACAAATGAAACTAAGTGGGTGTACATACAACTTGCTTTCTCATTAAGACCTCGGGCATTTGAGGAAGCACATCATCAGAATATACAAGCCAAGTTCTATAATGAAAAATTCCCACTAGTATATGAAAGTGATAACTCAAGAGACTCTCTATATGAAAAACATGGTGCTACTCTGAAGCACAAGTGTGGTAAAAGGATAGTAAAATTGCCCCTTCTCTCTTTTTCTCTCATTATTTATTTATTTATATATATTTTATATATTTTGGGCTCTTTGGCCTTTTTTTTATTTTGGGCTCTTTGGCCTCTTTTTATTTTTGTAAGTCCAAAGTCTCATCTCGACGTGAGGGAATCATAGCCTCCATCATCCTTTCCTCACTAGGGCAATGCTCTAATAATGTTGATCATCACACTTTTATTTACTTACAACTTGATATGACAACTCAATAGAACTGATATATGATGACTATATGAATGCCTTTGGCAGTATACCAGGATGTGCAATGATCTAGCATAACAAAGATATCAAAAAACGGACAAGCCATGAAAATATCATGCTAGCTATCTTACGATCATGAAAAGCAATATGAAAATGAACGCTAAAGTCATGTATATGATGATGATGGAAGTTGCATGGCAATATATTTCGGAATGGCTATGGAAATGCAATGATAGGTAGGTATGGTGGCTGTTTTGAGGAAGGTATAGGGATGGTTTTATGCACCAGCGAAAGTTGCGCGGCACGAGAGAGGCTAGCAATGGTGGAAGGGTAAGAGTGCGTATAATCCATGGACTCCACATTAGTCATAAAGAACTCACATACTTATTGGAAAAATTTATTAGCCATCGAAGCAAAGTACTAGTATGCATGCCCCTGGGGGATAGATTGGTAGGAAAAGACCATCGCTCATCCCCGACCGCCACTCATAAGGAAGACAATCAAAAAATAAATCATGCTCTGACTTCAGGAATCACCAACCTTAACACACGTATTCCACCAATCCACAATTACTCACTAGCACGACTCTAATATCACCATCTTTATATCGCAAAACTATTGCAAGGAATCAAACATATCATATTCAGTTATCTACAAGTTTTATGTAGGATTTTATGACTAACCATGTGAATGACCAATTCTTGTTAACTCTCTAAATAGATATAAGTGAAGCAAGAGAGTTTAATTATTTCTTCAAAAGATATGCCCACGCTCTAACAAATATAAGTGAAGCAAAAGAGCATTCGACAAATGGCGGTTTTCTATGTCTAGAGAAACAGGCAATCCAAACTTCAAATGATATAAGTGAAGCACATGAAGCATTCTATAAAGCCGTACTCAAAAGATGTAAGTGAAGTGCAAAGAGCATTCTATAAATCAACCAAGGACTATCTCATACCAGCATGGTGCATAACAGAAAAAGGGAAAATAAACACAAAATACGCTCCAAGAATTTGAGCATATCATGTGACAAATAAAAATATAGCTCCAAGTAAAATTACCGATGGTTGTTAGAAGAAAGAGGGGTTGCCCAAGCTTAGTTGCTTGGGAGTCGTTGAATATTACCTTGGGGTGCCTCGGGCATCCCCAAGCTTAGGCTCTTGCACTACAAAAAAAGACACATCCGTGACATTTTGGGCCGAACATAATTTTTTCTGTCAGACTTATGACACTTCTATGACGATAATTGTGACAAAACCCGATATCATCATAGATGTGGTGGGGTCCTACTTCTATGACAGAAAATCATGACAGAAAATGGGTTTTTCGTCCTGGGCGGGCCGGAGATGCAGCTGGATGACATTCTTTGGGCCGTCCATGATGGAAATACCCGTGGTAGAAGCGAGGGCGAGGAAAATCTCGGGGTGTTCCCGGTTACAGTAGGTGGTCGGGGCCGAGCGATGCGCGTTTCTCTTGTACACGCACATGCGTGGGTGCGAGGCATTGGGCTCTAACTGAACCCGAGCGATTGCACTGCAGGCTACGCGTTACTGAACCCGAGCGATCGATCCATGGCTGTTAACTGAACCCGATCAAGCGATTCCTTCGCTACTGCTGCTAACTGAAGCCGATCGATGCGCTATTGCTGCTAACTGAAGCCGATCGATGCTGCCTTTGGATGAGCGATGGCGTTCTTTGAGGCGTTGGATGAACAGTTCCTGGTAGGGGTGGATGAACAGGACCATGTGGTGTTGCCTCTGGATGAGCAAATGGCGTTCTTTGGGGGGTGGATGAGCAATTCCGGTGGGGTGGATGAACTGGACCCCGTGGTGTTGCCTCTGGGTGAACAGGACCCCGATCGATCGAGCCGGTTGGGGCTAGATGAACAGGACCTCGTGGAGGGCTGGATGAACAGGACCACCCTGTGGAGGGCTGGATGAACAGTAGACGGTGGAGGGCTGGATGAACTATAGCCCGTGGAGGGGTGGTTGAACAGTAGCCCATGGAGAGAGCTCGTTGAACAGTAGCCGGTGGAGTAGCACGCGGTGGAGGCTGCATGAATAGGAGCCCGTGGATGAACAGTCGCAGGTGGAGGCTGGAGGAGGTCGACGGTGGATGAACAGTAGCCCGTGGAGGCTGGAGGGGGTCGACGGTGGAGATGAATAGTATCTCGTGGAGTCCTGTTTTGCGGTACACCACACCCCTCACGATGGACAGGACTCCCGTTTCGACCGTAGCACTCCAACACAAGTCCGTATCCTCTGTTTTGTGGTACGCCACACCCCTCCCGATCAATAGGACCCCCGTTTCGACCATAGGAGGTCCGTTTCCTCCGTTTCGCGGTACGCCAGACCCCTCCCGATGAACAGGATCCTGTTTCAACCATGGCCGGTCGAACACAAGGCCGTTTCCTCCGTTCTGCGGTACGCCAGGCCTCGTTTCCATCGGTTGTTCCGTCCAAGCCCTCCCGATGAACACGACGACGCATTCCGTTCCGACCCAGCCGGTTGGCTCCCCATGAACACGACGACGACGCAGTTTCTCCGTTGCGACCCAGGCATGTACACGAGCCCTGGCAATACGTATGCGCATTGGCCGCTGTACGAGACCCTTCCCGTATGTACGTACATGGCCATATTTTCTTTCTTGCACACTGGCCGCTGTACGTACGTGTACATGCTAAGTGCGCGCCTCTACTATGACATGTGCGCGCCTCTACATCGACCAGTATGTACATACACATTGGCGACCAGAATGACAACGCTACGTACGCTTCGACTAGGTGGGTCCCGACTGTCAGGGGGGCGAATCATTTTTTTTTGCCCGGACGCACTTCCTTGCTTGCGAAGATGTAGCTGGTGGGTCCCAGCAGTCAGGGGGAAACATTTTTTTCATGAAATAGGTGGCACGTCCGGTGGGTCCCCGCTGTCAGGTGGAGGAATAATTATTTTGTGCGTAATAAGGAGGCACTTCCTTGCTGTGGCCGTGGACCCAGCTGTCAGCCTCTCCACGTACAGTCCACGTCCGATGGAAGCCATTCCTTGAGCACGTTGACCACGCCGCGCCGAGAGCACCAGGGCGGTGGACGACAGCAAGGCCTAGGAAGGGGACGATGCGGAGCCGGGGAAGACGCGGCAGTGGATGCCCATGCGTAGAGGAGTATGAGGGTTCACTGGTTCGCTGCGGTGTGAGACTGCCGTCGCCGTAGAATAACAGGGGGTGTGGGTGAGTAGAGGGATGGCCTGGCCAGCAGTGGGAGTAGTAGGGGGCGGTGAGGCCTCCGCCGCATCGCAGTCGGCCACGGGAGGTAGGAGCACGAGGCACGACCGGTGATGGTTTGGGCGGCTGGAGCAAGAAGACCAGAGGTTGAAGAAGCACTACGGCCGTTGGATGGACATCGTACGGCCACTGGAGCTAGAATCGTGCATATTGACTAAGTTGACAAAGCCCTCCATCCCCATCAACTTAGTAGGCCCACAAGTCAGCCTGCCGCTATACTGGGTCCCAGCTAGCAGGGGGAGTATTCATTTTTTTGTGCGTAATAAGGAGGCACTTCCTTGCGTGCGAAGATATAGCTGGTGGGTCCAAGCTGTCAGCAGCAGTAACGTTTTTTTCGCGAAATACAGAGGCCCTTTCGGTGGGTCCCAGATGTCAGGTGGAGGAATCATTATTTTGCGCGTAATAAGGAGGCATTTCCTTGTGTGCGGCCATGGACCCAGCTGTCAGCCTCTCCATGTATAGTCCACTTCAGATGCATGTCGGTCGTTGACCACGTTGACCAGGCCGCGCCGAGAGCACCAGGGCGGTGGACGACGGCGAGGCCTAGGAAGGGAACGACACGGAGGCAGGGAAGACTCGGCAGTTGTTTCCCACGCGGAGGGGAATCTGTTGTCTGAGGTTTCTTGGTTCGTCTGCCGTCGCCGTTGAATAACGGCAGTGTGGGTGAGTAGAGGGATGGCTAGGCCAGCGATGGGAGTACGGTGGGGCGGTGAGGCCTGCTTGCAAGGCAGCATAGCCGCCTTGGGAAGGAGAGAGAGAGTAGTCCCTTGGCGCTTGTTTGAGCGGTGGAGCGGGAAGAGCAGAGATTGAAGAAGACGACGGCCGTTGGATGGACATCCAACGATCCTTGCTGTCGTCAACCTTTTTCGGAAAGCCTCAAATCATGGAATACATCATACAGCCCATCATCATTATTTCTAATAATTTACAGCCCATTTGCTAATTCTTAAGGTTTTTTGGAGCCCATATTCTTTTTGTTAGCATTACAGCCCATATTGTGGCCACGGTTAAAAAATTATACGAAATTTTGCATATTTTGGTGCGGTCCGAACTGTTTTTAATCCCAAAATTTCGAGTCACATTCAAACTGATTTTAAAAATAAATGTATATCAATATAAAATCCAACAAATTGTCCACGCATAAAAATCAATGCAATTTAAAATCTCGAAATGAAATAAAGAAATTTGAAACTAATTGCCGGTTTGATGTGTTTTAAAAATGTACATCCCATTTCTCATTACTGATAGGCCATTTTCTAGGCCAGCCGCATGAAGCTCTCCTCGTCTTGAAAGATTTGCAGCCCAACAGGCCTGACAAAGCGACTTACTTGGCAAATCACAAAAAAAATGGGCTGTGGCCGTGGACCCGGTATCGGCCTCTCCATCTGATACTCTTCCGATGGAAGTCGGTCGTTGACCACATTGACCACGCCGCGCCAAGAGCACCAAGGCGGTAGACGACGGCGAGGCCTAGGAAGTGGATGACACGGAGCCGGGGAAGACGCGGCAGTGGATGCCCACGCGGAGAGGAGTACGAGGGTTCACTGGTTCGGCTGCAGTGTGAGACTGTCGTCGCCGTAGAATAACAGGGGGTGTGGGTGAGTGGAGGGATGGCCTAGCCAGCGGTGGGAGTAGTATGGGGGCGGTGAGGCCTCCGCGGTAGCACAGCCGGTCACGGGAGGCAGGAGCAGGCGGATGACCCGCGCTGCTTTGGGCGGCTGGAGCAAGAAGACCAGAGGTTGAAGAAGCACTAAGGCCGTTGGATGGACATCGTACAGTCACTGGAGCTAGAATCGTTCATATTGACTAAGTTGAAAAAGCCCTCCGTCCCCGTCAACTTAGTAGGCCCACAAGTCAGCCTCCCACTATGGTGGGTCCCAGCTGGCGGGGGGTATTCATTTTTTTGTGCGCAATAAGGAGGCACTTCCTTGCGTGCGAAGATATAGTTGGTGGGTCCGACCTGTCAGCGGAGGGAACATTTTTTTTTGCGAAATACAGAGGCCCTTCCGGCGAGTCCCAGATGTCAGGTGGAGGAATCATTATTTTCCGCATAATAAGGAGGCATTTCCTTGTGTGCGGCCGTGGACCCAGCTGCCAGCCTCTCCACGTACAGTCCACTTCCGATGGATGTCGTTCATTGACCACGTTGACCACGCCGTGCCTAGAGCACCAGGGCGGTGGATGACGGTGAGGCCTACGAAGGGAACAACATAGAGCTAGGGAAGACACGGCAGTGGCTTCCCACACAGTGGAGAGTACGAGGGTTGACTGGTTCGGCTACCGTCGCCGGAAAATAACAGGAGGTGTGGGTGAGTAGAGGGATAGACAGGCCAGGGATGCGAGTATATGATGGGGCCGTGAGGCCTGCCCAGCAGCACAACCGTCCAGGGGAGGCGAGAGTAGGCAGTTCCGATGGCGCTGGTTTGGGCGGCTAGGGCAGGAAGATCATAGACTGAAGAAGCTCGATTGCCGTTAGATTGCCATCTAACGGTCTGACGCTGGTAGAGTCGATTGTTGACTAAGTTTCTTTTTTGAGAAACCTTGTGTACGCATGAACTTAGTAGGACCACAAGCCAGCCTCCAAATCCGTGGCAGACAACATAGAGCCCATTTGTTATTTTTTAATAATTTGCAGCCCATTTGCTAATTCTTAAGTAATTTATTATAGCCCATTTTCTGCCCAGGACCACTGTCAAAAAGTTCAACCTTATTTTGCATATTTCGGTGGAGTCTGAAATTTTGTAATCCCGAAATGAAAACATTTTTTTAAGAACTTATTGATTTACCAAAAAAGCCGTTTTGTTTTTGTAAGCAAATAAGATGTGGGACAATTGAGTTGGTTTAAAGGAAAACCAGTGGTAAAAAATCAGCGCTGGGAGGGAAAACAACAACAAAAATAAGGATGTAAATATGAAAAGGGAATTTTATGTATTTTCAATATAATGATACGTGTATATGAACTAGTAAAACTATAGGTAGAGATTAGAATACGGATGTGGGACATGCGTTTCAAGAGGAAAATAGAACTGGGCTGTGTGTTTGATTCAGTAAAAAAAAAACTGCGTATGCGGATGTTGTAAGACAAAATATAACTAACATATTTGGCGGGCCAAAGGCCGAGATACCTGCTGGATCTTTGTGCCCGTTGTAAATCATGGGCTGGGCCTGTTGAAAACAAAACCAAGCCTGGGTAGTCTACAGCCCAGTTGAAACTTGCTCGACCTGAAAAAACAATATACGTGCTCAATAAATGAGAGAATTCTGCAAGTACAGACTAATAACTGGGATGCAGCAGGGATATTCTTTTTTCATCGTGATAATAAGAGCATGCACTTGTTTCAAAAAATATGGGGAACTGGGAATTCGAACGGCAGGTGCTTATGATACCCATCAAATAAAAATCAGGTGCCTGAAAATTCGTTTCGATACAAATGATTCAGCTTTATATCCACGTCGACCCTCGGCATGATGGTTGGAAGCAAATGCCAAGTTCATACCAAAAGATCGTTAACATCAATACCAACTTCCGGACGACAAGGTAGTACAAGTACCAATACCAAACTAACTTATAATCTTTTTACTCCTAGCCCTAGTGTTAAATGCGGTAGAAAATCTTGCGAGGACAAGCTCCCACTCCTTCTCTTGCTCCGGTCCCGAGGTGGTACTGGTGCATCACACGATTGGTCCTCTGCTGGTCGAAGTTCTTGTTGGTGTGCAGCACCGAACCTTTTGCTGCCCGTCTCGCCGGCCGTTGACCATCACCGCAAGGTATTGCCGATCTTGTGCCACATCGCGTGCATGCCGCACTCGATTGTATCTTGCGGCGGCCCACGTGCCTTTTGAACACCTCGAATTGCGCTGGAAGAAATGCTTGCTTAGGCCACTCGATGTGATACCGGAGTATTGTCGAATACAGGTTTTGGTGTACGTAGTTGGCATTTTCATAACATCTTTGGCATGTTGCGTCACTTGTTTCACTTTTTATTAACTGTCAAATTGTAATTGCTTCACCGGTCTGCGTCTAAAAAGAAAAATAGAGCTATAAACAAAGGAATATGTTTGTGCAAGTAGACGGCCGATCGGTGTCTTACCTGGAAGTTTCTCAGGATGGGTGTAGCATATGTCGTGCTCACTTTGTCGATGGTTGGTATGAACAAATCGATGAGAGGTGAGATCTCGTATTTATCGGCAAGACTCACTTTGGCCTCAAGGTGCTCGATCAGCTCCTGATCCGTGGGATCAAACTTGACGCCAACCGGCAGCACCGACCAATCCTTCTTCGACTTGCATGGGTTAATTCCAGTTATATGGTACTCAATGTATGATCAATTGACTCTTTTAAGTGAATGATGAAAGATTTCGACAGATAAATGGTACTCCAAATCTGAAGTCCAGAATACTCGAACACGCCGCCAGGATTCTTGTGTCACCTCACGCGCAGTGTGTTGTCACGTCAATTCAATGTGTGGACATGATGAATAATTTGACCGACGTATACTAGTACTGCTACTGTACTACTTACTAGTCGTATTTAGTGTCACATTTTAACCATAGGTTTAACTAACAAGTACGCACATCATCTCCATCATCATTATCAGTACATCCTGCGTAGGTGAGTTAGGATGCACTTGATCCCAGAAAGGTGTCTATCCTTCAAACCAGAGGAGTGCTTCAAACTAACAACAGTACATAATATCCAACAAAAGAGGGTCATGCTACAGCAGCATAATACATGGCTCAGTCTACATATCAGTACGAATCAAGTTGTGCATACTTGCTGTTGGCATGAACCACATCACCGCATGTCGGGTTTGCAAAAGGCATCCATCGCATGGATGCTTGATGTCGGTCACACACTGAAGATTATTTGGCAACAAGCTGTGTCGACGAATCTCTGGATATGGTGATTCATGAAACCCATGGTATGATGTGTAAACACAGTCCCCCCTGGCAAATGGAAGTTGCATAGCACGGTAATCATCGCCGGTGATATGATCGATGATTGGTTGGATGATCGGATAATTGAGCCCAAGGAACATGGACTGGTTGCCGAGGCTATAAACCCGCCTCCATTTGAATACGTGTGGCCCAACGAAGCTGGGATCTTTCTCGAACACGAAGCAGCCATAGCCATCAATGTCACGAACGCCCCAGGCATTGTACTGCATGTGGTTTGATGAAATGGTTTGGTCAATTTGGTACGTGCAAATGAGCATCAAATGACCACCGTCAGCTGAACGAGCGATAAACCACCACCCATCGACTGGTATGATTCCAGGTCCTGGAATCATGAAGGCCAGCGCATTTGCGTCTGCTACAACAATTCAAATTGGAGACCAAAAGGACAAAAATAAACAATTATGTTCAGAGTATGTGTGGAATTAAGATTATTATAACAGTGACACATATCATAGACAGAGAATTGCAATGTCGTGGTCATAATCATACCCCAAGTTAAAAAAAATAAGCCAATGTCTTTCATATTCTACCAATATATCATGGTTCAAACATCATGTAACAATGAGAGGAAAATAGATATGACAGGGCCTACTCATATTCTACCATAGCACTTACTACAGTTATCATATCAACTCTAAGCAATAACATGCGTTGTTATAAAAATCCTAGAAATGAGAGTAACATATAGCAATCATGAGGTTATACTCATAATATCTATTCTAACAATCATTAGATACCAATTGTTTTCATATCAACTCTAACAATAACATGTGTGGTCATAAAAATCTAGGAATTGAGAGGAACATATAGCAATGATGTGGTAATAGACATACTATATATTCTAAATTATTAACAATGAACAGGCAGTCATATTCTTAAGGTAAAGATGAGATGAGATAGAACAATTACACGACGATAGATTCCACCAGTATAGGCAGCCAATCTGTGCGTTGACCGCATAAACGGTGCCATCATGCACTATAGCATCAGACAGAAGTGTTGGGTAAAGAGGATCGACGATGAGCCATAACCATGTATGCCGACCGGATTCCAGATAGACTAATCCCATGTTGAACACGGCAATGAGCTTGTAATCCATCTAGTCTTCTAATGGTTGGGCACTTCGCAGATTACAACCTTCAGCAAACAGAGGTCGAGCCAAAAGCTTGACGCGTCCCATGCATAGTAGGCAGGAGTGTCCGGCGGGCCGCGAGGCTCGATGGCGGCAGTATCCAAAGATGGAAGGGTGATCTCTCGCTGGGTGTAGATATCCCCGAGACACCACGGACTACCAGATTGGTGGATGAGGACGATCCAGTTGGCCTTCATGCCCGCCCAGTAGTGTCCGCGCATGAAGTACAGGTGGACGGGTAGTGGTAGCATGTCGAGGGGCACCACGGCAACCTCCGTAGGATCGTCAAGTCGGTGTCTGGGCCACCTGCGAGGATCGAGCATCAGCAAGCAGGGTGTCTTGAAAAGAGTCGGCCGGTTGCAGACGAGTAGACGGTACAAAGAAACCGAGCATGCGGCCAGACGGACGATGCTGAGTAGGTCCATACGATTACATATCTGCTCCAAGAGAACATCGGGGAGGGAATTCCAATCGCGGCTCTGCGTGTCAGTTGGTTCTGCCATTGGGGTTTTCGGTGCTTGCCAGCCAGCGGGGAAGTGGATTCGGGCGGGCGAGCGAAGAAGCTTCTCCTCGTGTGGCCGAGCAGTGAGCAGGGGGGATATGGTACGCGCGAGCTACCATGGAAGATAGCGTGGCGAGGCGGCAAAGGAGCGGGGAAATGGTGTGCGGCCGACAATGGGGAAGAGAGGAGGAAGAAGAAGAGAGGAGGAATAAGAAGAGAGGAGGAAGAAGAAGAGAGGAGGAAGAAGAAGAGAGGAGGAAGAAGAGTGGAAGACGGGGAAGAAAGTGCATTAAATCTCAATTCTACTACTACTACCAGGATATACCGTCCTTGGGAGCGTAAATAGTTACACCGATGACATGTGGGTCTACCACAAGAGGGCCCATATGTGAGTTAATGGAGGACAGAAGCGTGCTCTACTGGTAAACATGATGGAAGTACTGGGTAAGGCTGCTTTAGTAACACCAACACGTGGTTCAGCTTATTAATTAAGTAACCCATCTGCTGCAGCGTGTATTGTCACTTCACTGCGAAGACTAGTTGAATAGTTCTCTCTGACCGAGATGGGGAATAATGGATCGCGAAGACTTCCTTTCTACATTATCCCTGTGTCTCTACACTCACTTCACTCATTTTTCTCCATACGTAGTCACTTGTTGAAATCTCTAGAAAGACAATACTCCGTATTTGGGAACAAAGGGAGGATTTTACTCCGTATTTGGGAACAGAGGGAGGATTTTACTCCGTATTTGGGAACAGAGGGAGTATCACCATATGGAGGGAACAGAGGAAGCTTGAAATATGAACATGCCAATGGGAGGGAGTAAGCCCCATGCATGCATGCATGCAACATGCAACACTCACACATACACATGGACGCACGCAACACTCACGCACCCATGCGGCACACAGCACACGATGCAACACACACGCTCACGCTCAAGTGCTCAACCTACTCCCTACGTCCGTGAAAGACTATACATTTAGAGATTTACACATTGACTAGGGCATAATTAACGCCCAAAAGTAGCAGACTTATGTGTGCATGCGACCATTGAGAGAAGAAGATTAAATGAAGGTCATTGCATGCTGTAATTAAGGATAGACATGTAGCCTATACCTAGAGCACAAGTTGGTGCATTAGTCAATCAATATCGATTTAGATTAAAGGCTAAATGCATTTGAAGTGTAGATGTACTACACTCTTTGTTTTTTAGCTGATTTCTTTGCTCGCTGGCCCAGCATGTGGGACCCAAAAACCAGGTGACAATTTAACCAGTCAACAAAGTGCCACGTCGACTATGTGGCCGGTCAGTAGGGTGCAATATGGTGCTCTACGATGAGCTAGTGATCGTATAATCACCGCAAAACTATATATAGTGACCGTAAAGAGCGTATTGTTACATACATTGACCGCCAGTGTATTTTTCTCGTTTCAAATTAAGCCATATTAACTGGAAAGGACGCAGTATGGACTAGTACTATTAATGCTTTGATGTGTCCCATCAACTCGCCGAACGAGGAGAAGCTTGCTTACTACGCCTCTCCCTCGCCCACGCGTGCGGTGGTTCGCAGGATGAGGAGAGGGTTTTGACTACAGCGCCCTCTCCCTCTCCCTCTCCCTCGCCCTCGCCCTCGCGGTGGACGTGCAACAGTTCAATCAGATGTCAGATTGCCAGAAGCATAATGTGTACTATAGTATCATCATTGCTGGACCTTCCGAAGAGGCGAAGAGCCAAGTGCAAGGTTCAGACGAGTACGAACTGTTGAACCTCCCGAAGAGGCAAAGAGCCAAGTGCAAGGTTTTATAGGATTTGTCGTCCTAGTAGGAGCGTACTACAACTATAGCGAACGATGCTACTGTATGATGCCGCCACGTCACGTATATCCAAAGATGTGCCACCTTTTTTTCTCAAAGAGCATGTTGGAGCCCGTGCAACAACGACACAAGTTGCACGTACACATAACACATTTACTAGTAATAAATTCTAAAGGACAAATGTCAGTATGCCACACAAGTACATCTCCAATTCATGTGATAAATTTATGCACGACTAGTCTACATATATTCATAGCGCTACCGTTCACAATTTACCGTACTCCACTTACACGTTATAGATGGGCTACATGTCCTCCTCCAGGTTCCAGTTCCAGGTGTTCTTCATGGATGGCACGATCCATAGCAGTGGGCAACAGGAATCATTGTCGCAGGTTTCTAGTCCGGTTCCACATGATGGAGACTCATCCAAGCTGAAGCGGCATAAATCAAGGATAGCGTGTACCAGCATGTCGTTCATCTGGCGGTGCGCACTGAAGACACAACCATGCTTCATGAACAGCAGGCCTTCCGTGTCGTGCACAGAAGGTGGCATCCGCTTCACAATGGGGTAGCTGTCCACAATGAAGAGCGAGTACTCTCCAAGAGTGTTCCTCGGCACCCACGTAGCATCACGGGGGTCGAACTCGGCGCCGTTCATTTGGTACACGCGACATCTCAGATCTGGACACATGGTGACGTACATAGTCAAGGTCCATGCATAATAATGTTGTGCTCAAATATGGCGGTCGATGTCTTGTGCAGCAAATAGTACTACTCGGTATAGAGGAAGTAAAATAACCGGCTTATTATATATAGCCACTCTTGGCTACACGAATGAGATAGTAAGACATGGAAAAACAAAAATGGTGGCAGCTAGTGGGTTCAAGTCTTCAAGGGCCTAGCTAGCTATACGCGTCCTCCAACGTAAAAAGTACTCCTCCTAGTACATAAGTAGAGTACTAGTACAACAATGAAAGAGAAGGCGAGAGGGTTAAAAAATGGAATACCTAGGTAGATGGTGACGGTCCGATCGTGGTAGATTGTGTGACCATGTTGCACATCAGTGGTACCATGGGCAACGACTGCTAACATAGTTGATCCCAATATGCCAAAGTCAGATACAAGGTTCCAGGTTAGACCGAATCGCGGATGCAAATGCACATCCAGGATCGGCGATCTTATTTTGATCGCGGGATGACTGGTCCCTGCAAAATAATGGAGTACCGTTAGGGATGCAAATGATGGTTTGTGCATTCCGTTTGTAATCTCCCATACCGTAGGATGGCAACCAGATGAAACAAGTCCCCTGGCTTGTCACCACAAAGATGCGGCCTAGATGGCGCACGGCGTCTTCGAACGTGTAGGGGTACAAATCTACCGCCGCCAACATGCGTTAGCCTCTGCCGTTACTGCCTCTTGCATTGATGGCAATCCTTATGTCGAACACCGCGATGAGATAGTAATCGTCGTAGCCGCGTTGCTTTGTCGGCGGGTCCGCAATTGTTATCTTCTTCAATCTCATGTAGGCATCATCATACGTATTCAAGCCTAGCCAGTTCGGAAGGCCGATCCCAATGGTGGAGAAGGGGTCTACCGAAACGACCGCACTGCTGTGGATGTTCTGCAAAATGATGGTGGTATCCAGCCGGAGGTATGCAAGCCAATCTTTGTTGGCACCGACCCAGACCTATATATAAGACGGCGGGCAGCGGAGACGGGATGGAAATGGAATAACAAAGTACTACATGATCGAACTCCATTACTGACCTGCTCATCGGACAAAATCCGACTACCTCTCAACGTCAGCAACTCTAGCAGAGTCAACGTGCAACCATGGCCAGGGAGCGGTGGACTGTTCGAAGGATTGTCCCATAGAAGAACCTTCTCCTCGAGGACGCATGGAAGACCAACAAGCATGGCCTTTTCCAAAGCCATTTTAAGCACCGTCTTGAAAAAGTTGGTGCAGGAAGCACCGAGTCTTGCGGCAGTGAGGACGTCGGAGCAGCGTGCGATTTCTCCCAGAGGATCGTCGTACAAGGTCTCCCGGCCCCGACGAGGAGGAGAACCGCCTGGCGAATCCATGGGAGCAGTGACGAACTGCCTTCTCTTCGAGGGGAGGGGAACTAGCGAGGAGGAGATAAGAGCGTAGTAACCGCAGGGCCTCATTCCTTCCAACTGTAGATCGTTCCTTAGCGAAGGGGTGAGGCTATTATTTACTACTAGTACTAGCATTATGGGACGTTATGGGATTGCATTATACTGTAAATAATAGCACTAGTAAGAAATTTTTGGCACTAGCTAGTAGTTTTTGGCGTGGATTAAATTTTGGGTATGTTTTTGCTATTTTTGGTACACGCCAACTAGTGTCAAAGAACGTCTTACATTATGTGACGGAGGAGTATGTACTCGTACTGTAACAGTACTAGTACTACTTTATCAACTAGTAGTGCGATGTACTGTACTTCTAGTATAGTGCACCAGTTTTGAACTCTTGAATCTCAGGGCCAAGGAGCTACAGTTGGAAGTGGAGGGTACTATTGTTCTCTAGAACCATCACTGTACTATCAATGCAGGGAAAGTACACCTGCGTAGTGGCCTAGTGGGTACTCTCGGTGCTCTATTCAGCCGCTCCTCTCACGTAGTTGGCCTACTCAGCCGCTCCTCTCACGCACACACTAGCAGCCTGTTTATCAGCGACGGTTACTGCAGGGGCAGAACATTTGAGTTTTTTGATACAATGAGACTAGGCTTTTCGCTTCCATTTGTGGAGGTGTAATGGATCTCATCGGAATTTGTTAGTAGTTCCTTCTTTATGAATAAGATGAAGCAAAGATTTTGGCTCCGTTTGAAAAAAAACACGTCAAGATGAATTTCTTTTATAGTAGAGCCAATAATGGAGTGAAGTCCATGCGTGCAACGCCACAAGCTACAGAGTAGTAGTAGAGCACTTTACGTACAGAGCCATATTGCACAGTTCCCAATGCCCCGCCAGGATTTTCTGGCTCCTCGGGCTTAATTGGGAGGCTCTAGTTTAAATATGCTACTAGCTGATGAGGAAGCTGCAAGCGAGGTGCGGCTAGGGCGAGCACGCGAGTCACGAGATGCTGGGAAGGAAAACCCGTTCACGTGGCTAGGCTATCCAGTGCACCCAGATTGTGGTGCCGCACGTCCGTTTGACTTCAAAACTCAAACTACCCGTGTAAAATATTGGCTCGCAACAAAGTTACTATTTAAAAAAAGGCCATCGTGCGTTCGGCCGGGATCGAACCCACAAAATGAGGTATACACTCCCGCGACCACTAGTAGTACTCGTTGGAGTACAACGCAACCTAGAATCGCCTTTTGTCGCTAGTAGTACATTGTTCCTTACAAGAAACCCCTAATAATGCAAGAAACCACTTAAGATAAGACTACCTTATCAACCATTGTACATGCTCTTACCAACCAGCCCTGCCAAGAAACGACTATTCTACGAAGTGCCGTTATGGGCATGTTTCAACCCATGGCCCTGTTTGGATACATTTGTTGTCAATCTAACCCTGCCATCCAAACACCACTTTGGCTAGAGTTAGTTCAGGGTTAGAATCTAACCTCTGACTTAGAGTATCCAAACAGGGCCCATGCCGCCCATTAAGTCAACGCCTTCTATTTGACCAGGCGTTATGACTTGTGGGACCTACATGTCAGTCTGCACAAAAATCCCCGAGTGACCTCCTACCTCCGGCCCGTCCACCTAGTCATCCTCGGCCATGGGACGCAGCTACCGCTGCCGGCAGAAGGCGAGGTCAAAACCGCCGGCGGTGCGGAGCCCATCTTGCGGCAGCCCGGATGCCAGCTCCGTCCGGCGCTCGCAGCCGCTAGCTAGCCAAGATAGCTCCATCCAGCTGCTTGTCTGCAAGGTTTGCTAGCTAGATTGGCACGGCAGCGCGGCGGCTTGCTCACGCGCGCGCCGCACTAAGGTCAGCCATCTAGCTCGAGCGAAGGCCGGCGCGGCGGCTTGCTCGCTCGTGAGTCACGCTCGGGCCAGCCTGCCAAACCGTGCGGAGGCGGTAGCGGCGTCGCGGCCCGTCCGTGAGCGGCGGCCAACTCGCTCATCACCGGCGCCACCGAGCGAACATGCATCGATCTTGTTTGAAGTAATGTTCAGGAAAAATAATGATTTGATGGGGAATAACAGGATAGAAGGTCAGATGTGGGTCCCTCATGTCAACGGTCTAGCAAAATGTGTTGGTTTAAGCAGACTCGTCAGCACGAACGTGTGGGCCAACCCTGTCATAAATGGGTTTAAACTAACCTAATCGGTAGGTAGTAGTTTTTGGCATGGATTAAGAAATTTTGGGTATGTTTTTGCTATTTTTTGTACAATAGATTCTTCCTAGGGCTGGTTGAAAGTGGTAGTTTTTTGTTAAATACTCTACATATTGTAAGTAGGAGTGAAAGTTAAGCTTTGGAACCCAATAAGCGAGGCTAGTTACATAGTGCATATGTGTACATGATTGAAAGTAAATATTAACCACGAGTGACTAATATCTTGATGGAAAACTCGAAACTACGGAATACTAGGGGAAAATTGCATGGTTGGAAATACTAGCAATGTTCATGTGCATTGCAACAAATCATAATTAGAATAATACTTATTCACAAACTTGATACAAAACACTCTAATTTTGATATACATATGTTACTAGAGATATATTATGTTTCAGTTAGAATATATTCCTTGGGCTGTTTTGGTGAGGTCAGGGAGGGATGTGGTTGGTTTTAAGATACTAATTATGGGTTTTTCTGCAAATTGGTAGACAAGTGGGATGTTTGTGAGTAAAGGCAACAACTTACCTCACAGTCGTTAGATGTAGATCTAATGGTCACAAACGACGGATGGTAGACACACCATCATCACCAACTTAGTGTTCTGTAGGAGTACTAGCAAGATCCGTGCATTGCACGGAACATCAAGATGCATTTTTTATAAAAACACTCGTTGTGATTGACCCATGCGGGAGTAATCCCATGTGTAAAAACTAATGATATCTCGAGAAATAGGAGATAAGGTGAAGAGGAGTGGGGCGTGGTGGTGATTGGTGGTCGGACTGAGCGGAGGCGTGGGGATTGACGACGCCGGCAGCGGCCATCAGGCCAGTTTGTTCCAGAGGCTTCCTTTCTTAATTGCTCAATTGGAGATAAGGATGAACAAGGGAAGGCCTTGTCTACAAATGTGGAGAGGGGTGCGGGTATCTTTTAGTTTAATTTCCATCAGCCAGATATAGATCGGATGGTCTATATTGCAAGATGGCACGCATACCATCATCACCAACTCGGTTTTTTTATAAGAGAAGAAATATAAGTATGGAGATACAAACGTATTATCGATACTTGTTTCCGTAAACTAGCATCTACATTCTATTCAACGCCTCAACATGTGAGGCCTTAGCACAATGGCTTCTCGACTATCTAAAACAAAGGTTTTCCCATCGCCGATAAGGAGGAGGTGACGGCGGCGCGCTTTTTGGCTTGCTTTAGTCCTAGTAGTCATACTAGGTGGTCTAAGCACATGTAGATTTATTCTTTTTCATGTCTCGTGTTCGCCGTACTGCCACGACTGTTGATGAATAGACAGTAAGTTATTCACGGGGAAACCCTTGTTGAGCGTGTTTGCGAGAGAGAGAGAGAGAGAGAGAGAGAGTGTGCGTGTGTGATATGTCTGGAGACTGAGGCAATGATAACAGATTCTTTGTGTCTATGGTTTTGGAGGATAGAGAGAGACATGTACATGGGGCTTTGTGTTGTGTAACGTGGAGACACATATGCATAATTAGAGAGTGAGTGTGTGAGATACACATGCGGACATGGGGAGAGATGAGGATCCAGATTAATGGGTGTTTGTGTGTGTCTGTGTGTGTTTGTGCAGCGTTTGTGTGTGAGAGGAGTGTGTGTATGTGGAGTAGAGAGACCACTAATGATGTAAACCTAGTATAAGGGAAGGGGAATGGTGTGACATGTGTAGTAGCGGGATAGCATGGGTGCGGGCGGGGAGCAGACTATTTGGAAGAGACATCAATTGTGTGTGAGAGCGAGAGAGAGAGAGTAGCGAGAGAGAGAGAGAGAGAGAGAGAGAGAGAGAGAGAGAGAGAGAGAGAGAGAGAGAGAGAGAGAGAGAGAGAGAGAGAGAGAGAGAGAGAGAGAGAGAAAGAGCGAAAGAGAGGGGGCGTTTGTGTCCATAAATGGCGTATAGATAGGGAGACAATGTTGATGTTGTTTGAAATTGGCCTAGTACGGAGACGCAAGGGAAGCGAGTCAATGTGTGTGTGATAGGGACTTCATGAGAGATCTAGAAGAGATGATGTAGAGAATAATGTGCGAGATCGAGAACGATGATACACTAGGGAGCTATGGAAAGAGTCACGACATATATGTATACAGGGAGGAGCTGGGGCGGGTCTGCATGTGAGAGATATAGAAAAAGGAGAGTGGTGCACAAGGAGACAAAGTGTGCTTGTTTTGCAGTGGGGGTGGTGTGTGAGGTGAGTGTGCGAGAACCACATAACTAGGGAGATAGACGTTTGGGGGCGACTTTTTTTGTGTATGGGAAAGATACACTCTACATAGTGCGTGTGCTTGGGAAAGAGAGATGCCGGGAGACCTAGCTAGAGAGTGGGGGAAGAGATGTGTGCATGCCCAAGAGACAAAGTGATAGAGACCTATATTGGGGTCCGGACTTTAGAAGAGAGAGGGGTGTTAATGTGCTCGTGTGTTGGTGTTTGGGGGAGAGAACGAATTCTCTATGTGTGTGTGTGTGGGGGGGGGGGGGCGATGCGGGGTGGGGGCTGGGCGACGAGGGGGGGGGGGTTGGCTTCAGATAAAGAGTGAGGTGTCTATATTTGAGGGACTTTAGCGTAATTGATATATACATGGTCAATAGTGTGTGCACTCAAGGTTGATCAATTTGTTTCACAGTTTGGACAATGAGATAACGATACTTTTGAACATGCGTGATATACTTTGATTGACCAGAATTACAAACCTAAGATTGGAATTTTCGAATTCGACTCCATCATTAGCTTTTGTAATTCATTTAAACGGAGGTACATTTTTAAGCCGGGATTTCGTGATTTCAAATTCATATATCAAACCTAGAGATATACACATACGGGCATGTTCAAACTTTATAATCATCCACTTTATTCATACACATACACATTTTTGCCTTTGTCATCATATTTAGGATAAACACATTTGGAATTTCATTTGAATTGGACCATATGATGGTATTTGCTTGTAGTAGCTCAATGATCCATATTTGAATTGAATGGACAATCTAAGTTTCGAGTTGGAGACATTGATTTTCAAAACTTGCACTTTTTTTGTGTGCAAAACAAACAAATTCTCGGCCATGATATCATAGTCGGACGTACAAGAGCGGAATATAATTTCAGGCGCCAAAAGCTTTCAAACTTCCCGCTCACATCAAAATATCTCGCGCCTGAAAGTTTAGCCCTGCGATATTCCTGTTTTACCCCTGCCACATGAACGGAAAAGGGCTGCTTTGGTAACTCCATTGTTTTCCCCTCTTTGCCCCCAACATTCTTCTCCAGATCCCCTCCCCTTCCCCTCCCCGACCCCCAACCATGGCAAGCCGCCGAATCTAGTCCTCCGCCGCAGCGGTGGACCTCACACCCCGACGGATCTACCTTCCGCACCTTGGAACCCCCAACTGCCAACTCACCACTTCACCGGAGCCGCTTCAACGACTGGCTTGTACACCGCTCCAGATCTCCTTGACCGCCATCATGGTCCACCGCACCGGATCTGCTTAACCGGCGCCCTCGTCCACCACAGTGTAGGCCCTTCATTGACTCCCTCATCCGTCCCTTCGCTAGCCCTTCATACAAGCCCTTGTCTGCCGCAACAGATCCGCCTCACCGAAAGCACTGTACAACGCGCCCACCGAAGCCTTCATCCACTGCACCGGACCCACTCCACGGACGCCATATTCAACTCCACCGGCCCTGCTTTACCGACGCCGCAGCCTCATCAGGTTATTTTGATGTGTACTCCTTCGGTTTTTCTCTTTATCGTGCAACTGTTCACTTACCACATATGAGCTTTCTTGTATGTCGACAAGCACCGCAACCGTAGCATCGGAGCCGCTTCAGCGACGACGACAGCCGGCCCAAACTCAACCACAACACGAGCACCATCGACGATCCTTAGCTATTAAGTATGCCAATGATACCCATACGCCGAGAATCGGTACTATTATCCAACGGGCGGCGCCTCGTTCACTTTCTTAGCATAAGCACCGCACCTTTGAATTTCTTGAGGCATCATTCAGTTTTTCATGAGACGCGTTATTCGCTTGCATCAGAGGGCCATACTTACGGCGATGAACATGTTACATGTGCTAAATTACATACCAGTGCACATATAGTTAATATGCTTTAGTTTTGTCCTAAGTATTACTCTACTTCGTAGATATCACTGCCTACTATTTTACTTCTTGCATGCTATATTTATGATAATGGTGTTGTTCTGATGCCACCTGTTGGTTCCATCAGAGAGCTTCATGTTCTCTATGATTAATTACACATCAGCAAACTAGCATGTGGTTCCGCTCGTTTTTGTTTGTTTTACCCTACATTTTCTGATGCTAGCTATTACATCACTGCTACGAGCCTCTGTTCATTAATTTTGTGTGTGTTCTTGATCTTCCCAAGTTGCATGAATAATTTGATGCTTGTATTAATTATGGAGCTGCCAACCCCATCAAGCAAAATATTTGTTCTTTTGGGGCTGGCACCTCGAACAAGCATAAAAATAGAGGGAAGCAGATATATTGTCGTGTATGCACACACCCTTCTTTCATTAGTTTAGATGAACCATTGATGATCAATTCAAACCAGTGCATGCGATTAAAAATTAATTTTACCTAAATAGAGGGTGTAGAATAAACTACATCAAGTATATTTGCAACCACGGGATGCTGACGATATCTTCAAAGAACATTGCAACAGTAGCGAGGCTTCACAACAACATATGGTAAGCCAGTGTGTTTTAGTACATGTGAAATGTAATACGTGTGGGCTGCTTTCTTGGCTTGTGCCCTCAACCTGTAATCCTATAGAATAACAAATAGTTCAGTAGTCTGCTTTGCTGTATTGCTTGATTCGAATGCTTGTTTGTTACTTGTTACGCTATACCTGAGTTGGCCAATATGTCAGTAGTGCGTGCTATACTTTCGTAAAGAAATGCATGCCTAGTTCATTTGAGTCCTTAACTTTTCCTCTGAACTTCATCACAAGACTGTCTTTGTAGTTTATATGAGGCCACACTGTTAAGTGCTTTCTCAGATTATTTCAACTGCTTAGATGCCTTGGCAACTTAAATATAGCGGTGGTACACTCCCTTTCAACTAGGGATGTCAACTGGGTCCCATTTAATCCCGATTAAAGTCCACTAGTGGTATGATAGTTCAAAAGAGTATTTGTTTTTTGAGGAAAATGAACCAGGGAGCTAACAAAAACTAACTAGATGGGACTGGCGGATGTCGTTTATTTGCCACTTACATCCCTAGTTTCATCTTACCATTTTAATTTGTTTTCGACTGATGCTGCTTCGAACCATTTAAATATAGCTTGCCATGCTCGGCAATAATACGTATGTCGTTTACCATGTAAGCTTACTGCCTGGATCATGCGATAAATATCTCTTACTTATGTCCAGCGGAAACCTTTCAGGATGCTGTTCACACTAGGACACAATGTACAACCCCAGAATCTATTTGTGGAAGCAGTGCGCCATCCATGTTACCAGTTGGTAGCAGTTCAGAGGCAACACCGCCGGAGAGCAGTCTGAGCATATATATTATAGTTCTTGAGGCTCTACTAGAGGCAGAAAGAGATGGTGTGGCTGCCATGAATGAGGTAATCTCGATCTTGAAGCTGGAAGTTATGCAATTAAGTGCACGTGTTATGCAAGCAACCCAAGAATTGGAGGAAGTAAGAATGTTGCATTTGAAGACGGAGGAGGTCTTGCTGCTTCTGCTATTTGAAGCCCAGGGTAATCCCAGTTCTTCTTTAGATAGCAGTTGAAATTGTCATTAGATTACTGTACTTGCATGTTGTGTCATGTCTCTGAATGGATTATGTTGTAAGACCCCCTACGTAGTCCATGTGTTGTAATGATCCGAATTTTTTAGGCGAGGTAATCCTCAGTACTTCTATGATTGACATAAGGTGAACTGTTTTTCGTGTGAGCATATTGTATTGGATGAAATAACTGTTTGACTCAAAGTGTATCCATCCTACTGAATTCGAAGATCACGACATTTCTAAATCATAATCATATATAAAGGTGGAATGAATCTTTGTTGTGGTTTTGAAGAAATAAATAGCAAAAGTAGAATTATCTATGGATATTCGTAATCGAATAAAAATTGGATTTGGATTTAGTTGCCAGGGCCCAGGTGTTGGGATATGCGGTAGGGTGCGTCGACTGCAAATTAAAAATTCCTACGCGTAGAACATCCAGGAACATGCTACGGGAGATGGATCACAGTTCGTTACCACTAGGCGTTTCACTGTTAGGATTTACGTTTCACTGTTAACCCCGATGGCGGATGACCGACCGGTAGGGGTAGATCGTGTCACAACCTCATCGATCCCGATTTACAGAAAACATAGCCTCAACAATCCACATGTGCAGTTGATCACATCAACCGTGCACATAGCCTATCTCTTCAAGGACAACAGATCTCATCTGCCGCCTCCACATATCTAATATGCATACGATCTGAATCCAAATCCTATAACAGAGGCTCTGATACCACTGTTGGGATATGCGGTAGGTTGCGTCGACTGCAAATCAAAAATTCCTACGCGCAGAACATCCAGGAACATGCTACGGGAGATGGATCACAGTTCGTTACCACTAGACGCGCAGTGCCGTGCAGCGGAAGAAGAGTTGGGGCAGCGCGTCTGCGTGGATCGTCTCCTCCTCGTTCGATCTCCTCGGCGGCGGTCGTCCGATCCCGTCACGAGTTCCCGGAGCGCGCAAGTGCACCGCCTCTAACGGTATCCCGCGTGCGGGAGGAACGTCGTCGCGGCGGACTGCTAGGTCCGATCACACGATCGGCGGCGAGTGGAGGTGGCTATTCGCAACACATGCAAATCCTAGTCGCAGCGCCAAGCGATCAACCGCTGAGTGTGCCGCACCTCCACTTTATATAGGCGCCCATCGCGGGCTCAACACTTGGGCCTCGCCACGGACCCTAAAGCCCAAAGTCTATTCGGTCACGTTCCTAGTCCGATTCGGATCACATCCGACCAAAGGTCCTACGAATCGACCTCGAGGTTCCTTCCCTTGCCGCCGACCCCTTAGGTTCAAGTCGGCTTGGTCACAGTTCGGATCACCTCCGACCTGTACGGTTGGTAGCGACCTCTAGCAAGGCATGCCGACCACCAAGCGACGATGAAGCTGGTTAAGCGAAACCTGCATAACGTGTCACACTTCATTCCCTTTGCCGCACGATATATGTTGTCGGGCTCAAGGCGAGACTGTCATCCTTGTGCTAACCCGACCTCTTTCTCGTTCGGTGATACCGACCACAATCCGGATTATCTCATAATCCTTGTCACATGGCCATGCTATTCTGGTCGAGACCACACGAGGGCCCAGAGTATATCTCTCCGATCGGAGGGGCAATCCCATCTTGCTCGACCATGTCTCGCGGTATGGGACTGGACAAACCGAAACCTACCTTTGTAACTACCCGATCACGGAGTAGCGTTTGGTCGGCCCAAAGCAAGTCTGTCACCATCCAGTACATGCGCCACTCAGGTCTTAGGACATAGGCGTATGTTGTACTAGAGACTCACAGATGACATATCGCTGCGTCTCATAGTTGGGTCATTCGACTCGGACCTTATTCGACTCGGATCCGACTATGTCGAATCTGACCAGACCTTTCCAAGTCCATATTATCCGGTTAGCATCCAATGCTCCATGACTAGTGAGATCGAGCCATCGACCGTGTCATATGCTAGTCTAGTCGGCTTGGCGTCCACACAGCCCTTTCGACTAGGGACCTTTTAGGACAGTCATCATACAATGCATAGTCCCACAAACAAGTCACGTACTTGCTGATACACATCATTGATAATGTCCAAGGACTATCTTTATTCATAAACACATAGGAAATATCATCATACATGATTGCCTCTAGGGCATATCTCCAACACCAGGGCAAACGTGAATGCTAATTCTCCCAAGTTTTGAACGAAGCGGCTAAACACCCACTATCATTTGTGGGCTTCCCAAAGCAAGTGTTTGCGAGATGGAAATTAATGTCTACCCCTGACACTTGACATCCTTATCGACCAGATTTACATTGCTATCGATAGGGGTAGACTAGTAACTTCAATCAGATGTGACACGACGGCCTCTGAGCCCAGGACACGGTGGGCGCCAAATGTGGGCGGCAAAACACATTTGATTCAAGCTCGTCCGAAAGACATGTGTCTGTCCCTCCATTTCCCCATTCATCCACGGTGGGCGGCAAAACAAACTCTCCTCGTCTGAAATCGATGTAGGCTAATATTTTAAATAGGGGCTGATGTGTAACTTCCCTCAGACGTGACACAACCGCCCTACCTGTCAGCCCCATTCATACACCGTGGGCGCCAACCGTGGGCGGCAAAACACCCTCTCCTCGCCCGAAATCATTGCCGGCAATATTTGGGAGATGCGAGATTACCGTCCTATCCCCAACCGACGTGATGTCCGAAATTTTAAACGGGGGATAAGTTCGTAACTTTCCCACATTTCAGACAAGCGCGTCCCAAAGTTTGAGATCCCCCCTCCCCCTCCATTTCCCCATTCATACACCATCGGCGCCACGACAACCTCCCCACTGCGGCCAGCCTCCACCGTCCGCCACCCCATCCTCCACCTTGCCGGAGCCGCTACCCCTACCCCGTCGTCCACTGCAAGAGATGGACGTCTCTCATCCACGGCGCCAGACCAGGATCCTTTCATCGTGTCGTCTCGCTTCGTCGGCGCCATCGTCCACTTTGTCGTTGCCGCTCCTACGACCGCCTCGTCCACGGCAACAGGATTTATCCCCCGACCCGGCCGTCTGCCATCTAAAGTCTTCTTCCCCGCCGCCAACAACCATCGCACCCGCATCACCCTCAACGTATCAGCAGGGGCCTACACGACGTCGCAAGAGAGGTGGTACTCTTCCATATGTGCTTAAGTTATTGATCTCACCCGGAAAATAGATCTTAAATTGTTTACTATACTTTTCTTGTCCGTACCAAATCGTAGTGGCTAGTTGAATGCAAACATTCGTTGTGAAGTAGCTTTGTCCGGTTTGCACCTTCAGATCCGCCATGTCACGGTCACTATACTCGTAAAGCTATGGTTTCCCCCCTTTATATTCACTACCATCATCGTAGGTGCTTCACTGCTTCGTGTCGTGCTAGCACTGCTCCTCAAGACCTCAACTGATCAAGCGAAACAACATGCCACTCATAATTCCAAAGCTTACGTGTTGAAATACGAATCTGATATGATGCTCATATTACTAAAACAGAGAACGTTTAATTGGTCACCTAATGTTCCTATATTCATTTCGAAAAGCATGTGCGCCACCCACTGGTCCAGCTAGTTCCACTTTCCTGATTTTACTCTTGATGCTTAGGGTTTTCCCCTTTTATCTACTCTACTATGATCTGCGTAGGTGCTTTCTGTCATACTAGCATTACTCCACCCTTCAAGCTAAACAACACAATGCTCAAAATTCCAAAGCTTAGTTGTTCAAATATGATTGTGATATGATACTGATATTAGTTAACAGACACATTTAATTGGTTAGCTAAAGGTCCAACTTGAGTTTCCAAATGCATGTCGTGACATATAGAGAGACAGCAGAATTGCATTTCTTTGTCACTTGTTGACTGTACTTTCTTGTCCATACCAAATCTTAGTTGTTATTTCAAAGCAAATATCGGTTGCTAACTACCCTTTGCGTGGTTTGCAGCTTCAGATCTGCCATCCCACTACCACGGTCAACACTATACTCATCATGCTTATGGTTTCCCCATTTTATGATGACCGCGATTAGCCTACGTGGTTCGTGTCGTAATAGCAGCGCTCCACCTATCGAGCTAAACAAGCTTAGTTGTACAAATTCAGATCTGATATTATGTTGATATTAGTAAAACTGAGAGATGTTTAATTGGTCAGCTAAATGTTCCTACTTTAGTTTCAAAATGCATGTGAGCCACATATGGAGAGACCGGAAGGAATAGTATTTCTCGTGCGCCACGGTTCATCATGGTGGCCAACCGACATTGTATAGAAAGACTTGTAATATCTTCAATGTGCTTGCTCTTACGCTCTTCTTTAAGATGATCCTCTTCTCTTGCGGTCGATTGCTCAGTCGAGTTATTCTCCTTACTATATTTTGAATCACAGTCAGTCGACTTGTTCTTCTTTACTATATGTTGAAGCTGTCATCGCAAAGTATCATCACTTCGGAGCTCTCATATTTTGAGTAGTAGGCCACATTATATTAATGCACACAACAAATTATAGCATGCATGGCACCACTTAGAAGAATTGCAGAGATAGCACAAAGGGGTTCTGAGGAGGAAGTATTGGATTAGAATCATACGCATTACAAAGATAATCTCACTTGTTTTTATGTTTTCATGCATGTCAGGTATTGAACATTATCAAAATGAATATGAGAATGGGCGCATGAGAGGAATATTGCGGAACAATCCACTGGCTAACAAACTTGGCATGGTCGAGGATGGCCTATCTTATTCACCCATCAAGGTGCATGCTCTAACTTGGCAAGGTTGTTTTGGTCGCAGATATTTTGCATCTGACCTCTTGCATTACTTCTACTTTGTTACACCATCTGCTTAGTTTAAGCATCATATATGAGTATATGCCATACCTATCCATTTTCTGTACCTATTCCATGTATCGTCATACTATGTTTTTCAGTCAAATGTTGTTCTTTTGTAATAGATGTCCAAAAGGAAGAGGGTGATTGCAGATCCTCAAGGAGTACAAACTAGGTATTTGGAAAAGGTAGTGATACCTGTTAAATCAGATAGATCAACTGCCACAGAAAACATAGGCCCAACTGTAACAGACTTTACCCCTACTCCAGTGGCCAAACCCTTATTAGAACTGCTGACAGCCCAGCGTCAGGTACTGTCTATGATATCAATTCAAAATTTTGAACTCCTAAATTTCTGCATGTGCCTTACCTTCTCTCTTGTATGAAAACTAATTTCAGATGAATCTCCTTGCACTAGTAGAAAACAGAGCTTTAGCGCCGGTTCGTAAGGGCCTTTAGTGCCGGTTATGGAACTGGCACTATAATGTGGGCACTAAAGGCCCCCCCCCCTTTAGTACCGGTTCGCACGAACCGGCGCTAAAGAGCCACCACGAGCGTGAGCTCACATACAGTAAGGGGACCTTTAGTACCGGTTGGTGTTACCAACCGGTACTAAAGGTTTTTTTTTGAATTTTTTGAAAATTTTGGAAAAAAAATTGATTTTTTTTCGATTTTTAATTTTTCTGAATTATTTGATGATTTAGTCTCTAATCACCTCTCTTAAGCTGCATGCAAGTGTGGATCACTCATTCCAAATCATCTAACTTCCCGACCGGTCACCCATCCCTCTCACTACTCCAGCCCGAGCACGCTTAACTTTGGGTTCTATTCTCCTTCGTTTCGAGTCGCACTTGTTGTTTTCCGACAATAGTAAGATGTCAATCCTATTAACCCTCGGGAGTTTAGCTTGAGCATGAAGTCACACATTTCACCGTTTGAGTTTGAAACTATTATTCTAAAAAATAGTAATTATTTAGTAACGCTAATATTTCTTGAATAAGTTTGACCATAGTTTGACCATAGTTTGACCAAAATTCAAAAATTGAAGTAATTATTTAGTAACACTAATATTCTTGAATAATTATGTAGTAACATTAATACTTCTTGAATAAGTTGTTTGACCAAATTTAACCAATTTTTTTAAAGAAACTGAAATTTGACCATATCTTTTTTCCTTTTGAATTTGAGGATTCTAAAAATTCCAAACAGTAGTAAGGTGTCTCCATCGGATCGGATTTTCCCTACAATTGTTTGCAAAACATGTCCAAATTTAAGTTTTTAATTTTCCTAACTAGTAGATGTAGTAATATAACTACATCTCAAGAATTTTATTTTTGAATTTTTATTATTTTCTTTTGTATTTTCAAAGCGGAAATGGCGATATCTGGGGTAGGGATTGAAAATTGACCTTTAGTACCGGTTCGTGCCACTATAGGTCAAACCCCTTTAGTACCGGTTCGTGGCACGAACCGGTACTAAATTAACCTTTAGTACCGGTTTGTGCCACGAACCGGTACTAAAGGTGATCATGGCCCCGACCGGCCTTGACTGCCACCACCCCTTTAGTACGGTTCGTGCCACGAACCGGTACTAAAGGTTCAACACGAACCGGCATTAATGCAAATCCGTTCGAACCGGCACTAATGGTACCATTAGTACCGGGCCAAAATCAAACGGCACTAATGTGCTTCACGTTTGACCCTTTTTCTACTAGTGTTGCTCAAAGGATCATAGGATCTCACGACAATACTAGGCTCTGCATTGCTCTTGTCAGTACCTCTTGCCCTTTGTAAGCATACTTACACTCATTGTTGTTTGATTATGTAGCATCACTGTAAATGTTCGCTTCTTTATCCTCCCTTTGCTTGAAATTATAAGATCTATATTTACTCTTAGATAAATGTAGAATTAACACAATGCTTATGAAGATTTGGATTGCTCATGTAAGTACCTGTTGTCATGTACTCCCTCTGTATCGAATTAATTGTTGATCAATTGGATGTATTTAGAACTTAATAGTGCTAGATACATCCATTTGAGCGACAACTAATAACGGACGGTGGTGGTATTACTGTACATGCATCGCGAGATAGTTGATTGTCTAGCATTAATTTGCATCTTATCTGCCCTGCCCTCCACTTTCTCCAAATTATCATATCTACATTTACTCTTACCAAAATGTTGAATAAAGCCAATGCCACTGCACACGTTGATGTCTGCATTCCTCTTGTCAGTACCTTTTGACTTGTAACGCTGTACTTAATTAATTGCTATTTGATTATGTATCATCGATGCACTTTTGAGCTTCATTATCCTCTATTTCTTCCAATATTATTTGATCTATATTTACTCTTTGCAAAATGTAGAATAATGGCAACGCTTATAAAGAATTTTCTTTGGGGAATTTATTGAATTATCTTTCCATCAACATGGAGAAGGGCTTTGTCCAGCCCGTGTTGCCATGTAATGTAAGTTCATCCTTCTCAAGCCTTCAAACTTTGTTCTAGTATAGATTTGGATAGGCATCATTTCCTCCACTGTTGTTTACATCTGGTTGGATGTTTGCAACAACTACCAGTTTTAAATTGTAGTTGTAAAAACATGTTCCTTATGCAGAATAGATCCATTTATTTGCTTATATAATTGTGAAACCTGTTACGTGTCTCCTTTTTTCTCTTTTAGAGTCGTATCTCTTATGCCAGGCAGAACTTTAGGAAAGATAGTGAGCCAAACCATCTTGAGGACAGCGAGATGACCCCAAGGTCCTGTCTTGATGAAGACTGTGAGTTGAAGCTACTCACCAGCAGGTGTGAGACAACCTTTGTGCATTCGCTGCCTCAATCAGTTTGACTTCTTCAGTCTCAACTTAAAGCGGAAAGGCTTGCTTCAGCTCAGCTCCGACTTGAAGTTAAAGATGTAATGAAGATGTCAGGGGACTGCCTTGCACACTATGGTGCCATACAACTAGGGATGAAGCATCTATCATTGACACAGCTGAGGTCTCATCAGCTTGTTCGGCTGCTTGAGGGGCCCGAGCTTTCCAGGTCTAGTGCCTTCTGAAGTGCTCTCAGTTTTGTATATGCTTTTGTCAGCGCGTTTATATGCACTGGTGGCGACCTTTGATGCCCAATGTATGTAATCCGCGGTCATGTTGCGCTTTATTATCACCGGTAGCGAACTTTGATTCCCAGTGGATGTAATATGCCATAATTTCTTTGTTGTATAGTGTAGGTTTATCCTTTGGTCGGTATGATGTAATTTAGGCCGGAAGGTTCAGTGGATCTCAGTGTTGTCGGTCTTCAGGCCAGCCCGTTACTCATATGGGCCAAAACGTGGGCCTATAAGCATCTTGGGCCATTAGCAGGTCTAAACCTATAGTAGTTTCCCGCCTTTAACAGGCCATGGGCTACATATTTACTGTAGTGACACTGGGCTTTCTACGGGCCGTAGAAACAATGGGCCTTCTACGGTCCGTAGAAACAATGGGCCTTCTACGGGTCGTAGAAACAATGGGCCTTCTACAGGCCATATCATCAATGGGCCTTAGACGGGCCGTATGATCGATTGGCCAAATATGAGCCAGAAACAAACTGCATTATGGCCGTAAACGGGCTAGAGTTGGAGTCATCCGTTCATGGGCCGACCATAACGGGCCGTCGTTAATAGGCCGTATTTGATGACGCTATGAAAACGACTAGCGATTAACGGGCCACAAATGGGCCGATCAGTAACCACGGGCTGAATTTGGCCCAAGTGAAAATGGCGATGAACGGGCCATAAGTGGCGAATCTTTGAAATGAGCCCAAGAACAAATGGGTCCTGAGAAGGCCGAAAGATAACATGGGATGCAAACGGCCCAATGGATTAATGGGTCGTTAATGGGTATAAAGTGATACACTGTTCATTACGGGCCAGCTTCGCCACGGGCCGTTAATGGGCCAAGAGTTACAAAGGGCCTCATATGGGCCGAAAGACGTCATGTGCCATACATGGGCCGGAACTTAAAATGGGATGGAATCATATTGGACGGCCCAGATGACGCTACTGGGCCTAATCCGGATAGGTTGTAACGGGCCCTGGGTTAGCGGGTTGTAAATGAGCTATATGCGAACAGTCTGTTAACATGCTTTCCGTGGGCCGGCCCACCACCTTTTGACCAAGTCAAAAGGGCCGGCCTTTTCACGGGAATGGGCCTCTGTTCGGCCGTGCCACGTGTCGACGTATCATAGGCGCCTTCGGTCCAATGAGTGGATGACATCTGTCCCAACGGTGAGCCGACACGTGTTTCCTCCAGCCAATGATGATTTTACACGTGGAAAATCCCATTGGTCAGGGCTGTTAGCGGGTTATCGGATCCAAAACTGGACCCGATAGCTTAACAGCATTCCGTTACGGTGGATGCCACGTGTCGGTCACCCTTGAAGAAAGCACTTCTGTGACGCACGATTTATCGTCATGGAAGTGGACACTTCCGTGATGATAATTTTGGTAATGTCATGGAACACTTCTCTGACGAGACAGGTATGACTATCTTGATTCTGTCATAAAATTGTCATGGATGTACATGCATGACAAAAAACGTGACCTACTGTGACAAACACGTATCATCAGGGAAGTGTATTTTTTTGTAGTGTTGCCACTCCTTATTCCTTCATCCATCGTGATCTTACGCAAAACTTGAAAACTTCAATCACACAAAACATAACAAAACCCTCGTGAGATCCGTTAGTATAATAAAGAAAATCACTACTTTAAGTATTGTTGCAAACCAATTCATATTTTACTTTTGCATTATAACTACTGTACTCTAACTTCACCACGACTTATATCACCGACACAATCCATAGATTCATCAAAACACGCAAAGCAATGCATCAAAAACAGAATATGTCAAAAACAGAACAGTCTGTAGTACTCTGAACATTAACCATACTTCTGTAACTCCAACAATTCTGAAAAATTAGGAAAAATAAATAATTTGCATAGAAGTACTGTGTAAAAAATTCAAGAATTTATCACGTTCTAGAAGCTCAGATCAACTCTATTACTGAGCGTAAAAGTTTATGTTCTTGCACCACACATACCAAAAAAGTAATCTAATCATCCTAAAGGAAGATCTTGGCACTTTTATAATACAATGTATTTGTACAAGGGGATAATTATTTTTGTTGAAAAGTTCCTATAATCAAGGTTCACAAAGTTTACATGGGCATGAACAAAGTTCAAGGCTAGCTCCCACTTTACCAATGCTCGTCTTTCTCACTTTTTATTTTCTTTTTGAAAAGGTTTTAAGTTACCATGTATATTTTTTTGTTTTTAAACTTTTTAAAATCACACAACAGAATAAAATGACTCTCTAAAACTTCTGGGTTGTCTCCCCGGCAGCGCTTTCTTTAAACCCATTAAGCCAGGCGTATAGTTCTCAAGTAATTGATCCACCCGGATCCCAAGGTATACCAAAGCCAATTTTAATTAACAATGATTTGTAATTTAGTAGTGAACACAAAGTAATATATATCATGCAACAATGAAGTCTAACTCTCTTCCTATGCATCGGCATGACATAAAAGAGCAATACATGCACATCAAGTAAAGGCCAATACATAGTATATAAAGTTTCTTGCAATTTTATCGTATTGGAAACATAGAGAGGCGGAGATGTAGTTCCTCTCTCATAATAATTGCAAGTAGGAGCAGCAAGAACATCATATTATATTTATCAAAATCATCATCTGTAATGGTAAAACGCAACCCATCAATATAATCCTTAATAAGCTCAAACCTCTCCGGTATAGTGTAGTTGGGATAATTATAAAAGATAATAGGACTATCATGCGTGGGTGCAGTAGCAAAAATTTCATTCTTAACATAAGGAACTATAGCAAGTTCATCTCCATAGCCATAATTCATATTGGCATCATGGCCACAAGCATAGCAAGCATCAAGTTCATCAAAAAGGGATATTTCAAACGAATCAAAGGGATCGTAGCAATCATCATAGCATTCATCCTTCGGTAAGCACGAAGGGAAATTAAACAATATATGGGATAGAGAGTTACTACTCTCATTAGAAGGTGGGCACAGGTGATAAATCCGCTCTTCCTCCTTTTATTCTTCGCTCTCCTCCTCATCTTTTTCATCCAATGAGCTCACAGTGTCATCAATTTCTTCTTCCATAGATTCCTGCAAAATATTAGTTTCTTCTTGGACAACGGAGACTTTCTCAATAAACTCATCAATATCGGCATTATATTCATAATTCTCATAGCAATATTTAAGTATAGCATAATTTTCAGGTCTTTAAACAACATCATCAAGATTTTCACACTTTTCAAACAAGGATTCAATTTCATAAGCACCCTTAAAAGCAATGAATTCTTCTATTCATTCCACATCATAGTAATCATATATACCATTAGCATAAGAAGCCAAGGTTTCATTATCATTAAATTTACATGAAAAGGGAAGGTGTGGGGCCTTCAACCTAGAGCAACAAGTATAATCATATATCAAGCATAAATTCCGAGCATACCAATGAAACATATGAATTTGATCCCATAATAGTTTCCCTTTTTGTGTCAAGCGATAATCCCTAAACTATTCACATTGATCCAACATGTCTCCCATTATCAAGTTGAATGGGGTTTTCTCAGGATTATCAAAGTAGTGTTTAATAATTTTCACATAAGGAGCATCGAGGGTTTTCAGAGGTTCCCCATCTCCATGAGTAGCAAGTACACCTAATTTTTTTTTGGTATTTCATGTTCCATATCCATAACTAAAGATAGAGAAGAACTTAGAACAGAAAATAAAAACTACTTAGTGATAAAGCAAACAAGCACACACACGAATATTCACCCCACACTATTGCTCCCTGGCAACGGCGCCAGAAAAAGGTCTTGATAACCCACAAGTATAGGGGATCAATTGTAGCCTTTCTTGATAAGTAAGAGTGTCGAACCCAACGAGGAGCTAAAGGTAGAAAAAATATTCCCTCAAGTTCTCTCGACCACCGATACAACTCTACACACACTTTATGTTTGCTTTACCTAGAACAAATATGAAACTAGAAGTACTTTGTAGGAGTGATAGGATAGGTTTGCAAGATAATAAAGAGCACGCAAATAAAATATAGGGGCTATTTAGATGAAGAAACAACTAAGTTAGTTTTAATAGAGAGCTTTTTTTCACAAGAAAGTTATTTGTCCCTAGGCAATCGACAACTAGACCGGTAATCATTATTCCAATTTTATATGAGGGAGAGTTATAAGCTAACATACTTTCTATACTTGGATCATATGCACTTATGATTGTAACTCTAGCAAGCATTTGCAACTACTAAAGATCTTTAAGGTAAAACCTAACCATAGCATTAAAGTATCAAGTCCTCTTTACTCCCATACGCAAATAACCTACTTACTCGGGTCTGTGTTTCTACCACTCACGCCACCCACCATAAGCAAATCATGAGCATATTGCAAACCCTACACTACTGCAGGATGGTCCAAACGCGACACTACGATCAGAGACCCTTCGACGAAACTATGTGCGATGCCATAATCGCAAACGGTGGTGTAAAAAACCGTCAAAAAATGTGCAAAACATTTGCGATGACGGATGTATCAAACACGGTTCCGATTTTAGATTTGTGTGCGATGCAGGGCATATGGTTTAGTTCAATTAACTGTTTGGGATGAGGAGGAACAAAATAAACGGGCAGCCAGATGAAGGTGTGTGCGATATACAGCGTACGGTTCACTAGGATGAACTGTGTGTGATTAGGCAACACAATGGAAACGGTTCAACTGAACAAGATGCGTGTGATACGCGGCAAACAGGCCCCTAATGAGAAATGTGTGCGTAGACCAATAATAACAAAGACGATTGATGCTAAGAAGCTGCGTGATTTGCTCTGTCTACAGTAGAATAACATGTATATATATAACTGAAATAAGCATCCAATTACATAAGTGACTATACAGATCATTCGCACACACCTCAATAAACAATTGCATGCATTCTAAAGTAGGAGAAACGATCGTCTAGTCATCTACTTCTTGTGTCGCTCCCGCCACTGCTCTGTGGCTCGACCCCTCGTCTGGGGTAGGAAGAAGACACTTCCTCATGTCAACGATCCGCCTGTACATCTCGTAGCTTGTGTAAGCGTCCATGGCCGCGTACTTGATATGTTGTTCATCCAGTGCCTCATGCCACACACTGTGTCAGGCGTTCTTGTCCTTATTGCTCTCATTCTTCATCTTCATGTAGTAGGGGTCGAGGATGGCCGAGGCGAGGTCTACCAGGGAGTTCAGTTTGTTTTTGTCGCTGCCCCAGACCTTGTAGTGGTGCTGGATGTTGACAAGATTCGGGCATTTCAAGTCCAAAACCTTGAGCACTTTTAGATCATTGGTGGTGTCCACCGCAGCGAAACTGTAGTCGGAGCTGTTGATAAACCTGGAGAAACGCTCGCAAGGCCTTGTGGCAAGGTGTTAGTGGTAGACGAGGACGTCATTTCGCACACACAACTAGGCGGCGGCAACCTTCTGATCGTGCCGGCATGACCGATGGTGTACTCGAGGTCGAAGCCGACCACTCGGTACTTGTCCTCGGCAAGGAACTGCTCCATAGTTTGGATGGAGCTCTCCGCCGAGACTGGATCGTTCGTGTACACCACCAAGAGGGCCTTCCTCCTCATGTGGGTGTCCACTACGTGATGCGTGGTGAACTGCCCGCCATTGTCGTCGTCGGCCGCTGGGAGCGCCATTGGAGCCATGGGGAGCGCCATTGGAACCGCTGGATGTCCTCTCTGTATGTGTCGTCACGGGTGTGCTTATTGTGTCGTGTGACGCGAGAGATATAAGGTAAATGGCCGCATGAATAAATGGGGGCCAGGCGGCCTGGATTCACTTCGCGTCCGCATGGCAGTTTTTGCAGCGGGTAACTGCATCGTCGTGCCGCGCCCGGGGCAACCGCATGCACACGAACGTGTGCGGTCGTGCGCCGGCCCCAAAACCTGGCAGCGCACGTGGAGGGACGAGGGTAGAGCACCCGGAGGGACGCGAGAGCAGAGCGCGCGCGGTGGGATGCGAACAGAGCGCGTCGCGGGCGCATGAACCACAAGTAACCACACGCATAGAGCATATCAACACGCAGGAAATGGTCGCCTACAAGCCGGCCGACAATTGCGTCGCTGCGTATAGAGTGGCCGTGTGCTACCATCTCCGTCTAGTGTATAGTCCCCTTTATATACTGTGCCATACTTTGCCCTCAAATTTAACCAACAAAATGTTAATGCATGTTATAAAAATTATATAATTGGAAACTATGTTCAAATACGAATCCAACTATATAATCTTTGGTGACATGCATCCGTATTTTATTAGTTAAGTCATACTTATGAACCAGGACGGGGGTATAGTAGGTAATTAAATCACAAACTTTTTTTATTAACCGTATGTGTACGTGGACTTTTGTCCTCCTCTCGCACGTCTTGTCACCCCGCTGCCGCAGACGGCTTACAACGCAAGCTTGCGCAGCGCGTGGGGCGTTCTTTTGGCCAAACAGTGGCGCCGATGAATCATCGGTGAGCCCATTCCCGCGCAACCTTGCAGGTTCCCGCGCAAGCTTCCCGCCCGACTCGGTGAAATCCCCCAAAATCCCAATGCTTACCGGCCTGCTATAAAAACCTTCACGGCCGGCGAGTCCTGCGTCGCATTTTCCCATCCCTCCCTGTAGCTTATCTCGTCTGCTTATCCCACAATCGCCAATGGCACCGGTCCGTCGTCGTCGCTCAGCCACTCCGCTGTCATCAGAGGATAGCTCCAGCTGGGAGGCTACATCATGGCGGCGGCGCAGTCCCCGACATAGTGTAGTGCGTGTGGCGTCCCTGTTGGGTGTGCACGGAACACCCACCACACGCTCTGCCGCCGCTGCCCATCGGCAACTGTTGCCAACCGTCGTTGCCGCCACACCACCGTCGAAAGCCAGGGTCATATCCCGCTCCGCCGCAGCGGCCCAAAGGCGGAAGGTGGCCGTCGTGGCCGCCACCCCACTACCAGCCACCGTGGCCATCACCCGCTCCGCCACCGTGGCCTGAAGGCGGGAGGTGGTGGTCATGGCCGCCACCCCATCGTTGGCCGCCGTGGCCGCCAGCCCAGCGTCAACCGCTGGGGTCATCACCCGCTCCGCCACCACCGCCTGAAGGCGGGAGGCGGAGGTGGATGCCCGCACGTGCGTCAGTGACCTTGCGCGCTTCACCGAGTTCCTGCGGGAGGAGGAGGAGCGCCTCATCGAGCATGCAAAGAGCCTTACCGCCGCCATGGCCGCGGCACACGCTGCCTCAGAGGCGAGGAATCAGGAGTTCTATGAGGAGAACCACCGCTTCGAGAGGGGTCGTCTGGAGCGGCGGAGGGCGTTCGAGGCGAGCGCCGCTGAAGCTGCACAGTGGCAGGCACCGTATTGCGGTTGCTCAGCTCGTCGGTAGGCTCCTCCTCCTCCGCCTCTTCTTGGCCTTTTCGGCGGAGGAGAGGCAGAAGTAGTACAAAGCCCCTCCGCAGTAGTAGTAGTATTTAGGGGCTATTTTGTTCAGTTCATCTGACTATATATGTAGTGGAACTGTACAACGTACTTAAAATTAGCTAGTATATATAGTTGAACTAGCAATTTCAGTAAGTGGTTGGTAAAAATTGGGGAAAAGTTTGGTCGGTTCAGCTATCGAGTTGAACTATTTGTATAAATTAAGAATGTCTGCTTAATCTATGAATGAAATCTATGCTTAATTACTGAATTTTAGTTGCCAAAATTAGATACTGGTAGTGACTTTTAGCTTCATATTTTGACAAGTCGCGGTGTTACACGGTTGACAAATGGCAATGTTACTAGATCAACAAATGTCAATCTTTCGAGTTTGACAAATGGTAACCTACTCAATATGACAGATGCAAATCTTACCAAATTGTTTGTAAGTGATTGCACACGGGTCATCCAAAAGAACCTTTTGCGTTGAAGATATGCACAAATCCTACTCACTTTGCATCATGTCATCCCGGGATCGACGGGCGGGGCGCGGGAGGACGGTAGCTAGCAGCGGTGAGAGGTAGAGTCCGACGGTGGCGTCCCATGCCGCTGAGGGGGGGGGGGGGGGCGCACGGAGAGGAAGGCGGGCGTCCATGGAAGTCAAAGGGCTCGCTTCCCAGTGAGCCTGTGCAACGTACAGCTCACACGCTTCCCGGTGAGCCTACGCATTCGAGCACAACTTGCACGCCTCTCGGTCAGCCTGCGCACCGGACTGCGCTGGCACGCATCCCGTTCAGTCAAGGTCAAGCAACTTTCCGCACAACACCTCCTACAACCATTAAAACCAAGACACGTGGCGTTACGTGAATGGTTAACATGGCAGTTACTACAACCATTAAAACCAAGACACGTGGCGCACACGGTTTGAATTATACAAACATTTGAGATATTAAAATGGCAGCTATTTTTCATAATGCCTTTGTTGGCTGTCATTATTTGAGTGCGCCTTCTCTCAAAATGGACACGAAAAATACCACAGCATGTCGGGTGCCATTCCATGATAGCATGCCAAGTTTCATGAATTTCAGACGAGTTTTGGATTTACTAGAATTTAAAAATAAAGTATCTCAATGTTTTGCCGGCAATCAACGGTGCTCAGGTGTTTGAAATACATTCCCATTTCTTGCATGGGACCTAAGCATGCACCCAAGGACACAGATTTGTTTTTTCAACCAATTTATATGCACTAGACCATGTGCATATAGTTCAAATTTGAATTATGCACATAAATGCATTGAAAACTCAGTTAATGCATAAAAATGTCCAAACGAACCCCGAAAAATAACAAATATTGACACAACACTCCCGTTGTTCTATGTTGACATGAGAAATTTTTTGAAAGCAATAAGAGGCAATGGATATCGTTTCGTCTCCAAAGGTGGGACGTTCCCATCATGCTTGTTGTGAGAAGCTCTAGTTTGTGAGAAGCATATACCCAAACCTGCCCCAAATGGGACAAAAAATTTACCATGACATGTTGATGCTGCTCCATGATAGCATGCCAAGTTTCATGAATTTCAGAAGAGTTTTGGATTTACTAGAATTTAAAAACCAGGTATCTCAATGTTTTTCTGGCAATCAACGGTGCCCTGGTGTTTGAAATTCATTACCTTTTCTGGTATGGGACCTAAGTATGCACCTAAGGACACAGATTTGATTTTTCAACCAATTTATATGCATTGGAGCATTGCATGTAGTTCAAATTTGAATTATGCACATAAATGCCTTGAAAACTCAATTAATGCATAAAAATGTCCAAACGAACCCCAAAAAAGCACAAAAATTGACACAACACTCCTGTTGTTCTATGTTGACACGAGAAATTTTTGGAAAGCAATAAGGGGCAATGGATATCGTTATGTCCCCAAAGGTGGGACGTTCCCTACCGAAACCATCATGCTTGTTGTGAGAAGCTCTGCTTTGTGAGAAGCATATACCCAAACCTGCCCCAAATGGGACAAAAAATTTACCACGTCATGTTGATGCCGCTCCATGATAGCATGCCAAGTTTCATGAATTTCAGATGAGTTTTGGATTTACTGGAATTTAAAAACCAGGTATCTCAATGTTTTGCCGGCAATCAACAATGCCCTGGTGTTGGAAATTCATTACCATTTCTTGCATGGGACCTAAGCATGCACCCAAGGACATAGATTTGATTTTTCAACCAATTTACATGCACTGGAGCATGTGCATGTAGTTCAATTTTGAATTATACACATAAATGCATTGCAAACTCAATTAATGCATAAAAATGTCCAAATGAACCCCGAAAAATCACAAAAATTGACACAACACTCCTATTGTTTCATGTTTACACGAGAATTTTTTTGAAAGCAATAAGAGGCAATGGATATCTTTTCTTCCACAAAGGTGGGACGTTCCCTACCAAAACCATCATGCTTGTTGTGAGAAGCTCTGGTTTGTGAGAAGCATATACCCAAACCTGCCCCAAATGGGACAAAAAGATTTACCACGACATGTTGATGCCGCTCCATGATAGCATGCCAAGTTTCACGAATTTCAAACGAGTTTTGGATTTACTAGAATTTAAAAACCAGGTATCTCAATGTTTGCGGCCGAGTGACGGTGGCAGGGTGCTTGATTGATTCCCATTTCTTACATGGGACCTAAGCATGCAACCAAGAACACATATTTGAATTTTCAACCAATTTATATGTATTAGAGCATGTGCATGTAGTTCAAAATTAAATTGTGCACATGAATGCATTGAAACTCAGTTAATGCATAAAAATGTCCAAGCAAACCCCAAAAAATCACAAAAATTGACACAACACTCCTGTTGTTCTATGTTGACACGAGAATTTTTTTGAAAGTAGTAAGAGGCAATGGATATCGTTTCGTCCCCAAATGTGGGACGTTCCCTATCGAAACCATCATGCTTGTTGTGAGAAGCATATACCCAAACCTGCCCCAAATGGGATTTTTTTTACCACGACATGTTGATGCCGCTCCATGATAGCATGCCAAGTTTCATGAATTTCAGATGAGTTTTGGATTTAATAGAATTTAAAAACCAGGTATCTCAATGTTTGCGGCTGAGTGACGGTGGCAGGGTGTTTGACATTCATTCCCATTTCTTGCATGGGACCTAAGCATGCAACCAAGGACACATATTTGAATTATCAACCAATTTATATGCATTAGAGCATGTGCATGTAGTTCAAATTTAATTATGCAAATGAATGCATTGAAAACTCAATTAATGCATAAAAATGTCCAAATGAACCCCGAAAAATCCCAAAAATTGACACAACACACCTGTTGTTCTATGTTGACACTAGGAAAATTTTGAAATCGAGAAGAGGCAACGGATATCGTTTCGTCCAGAAAGGTGAAACATTCCCTATCGAAACCATCATACTTGTTGTGAGAAGCTCTGGTTTATGAGAAGCTTATACATAAACCTTCCCCAAATGGGACAAAAAATTTACCACGGCATGTTGATGCCGCTCCATGATAGCATGCCAAGTTTCTTGAATTTTGGACGAATTTTGGATTTACTAGAATTAGAAAAGCAAGTATGTCGACGTTTGCCGGAGAGCCATGGTACCATGGTGTTCGAATTTCATCCCCATTTCTTGCATGGGACATAAGCATAAACCCATGGACACATATATGATTTTACAACCCATGTTGGTGCACCGGAGCATGTGCATGTAGTTTAATTTTGAATTGTGCACCTGAAATGGCTAGAAAACCAATTCAATGTATAAAATGTTCAAAGAACCCTGAATAATTCCAATTCTTTTACGACACACATAGAGTTGCATGTTCACTGCAGATAAAAGGTCTAGCAATTCAAACACTGTCCATTGCCGTTGTGACCCCGTTATGTAATTCAAATCAAGATGAAAAATCAAGTAGATTGCACACAGTTTATTATCACCAACCGTGTGAGATGCGGCACAAAACATCCTGGAGCACCGTCAGTGTATATTATAGTACTCCTATGGCTTACGCGAGAAGGTGCATCGGCTACAGTCCACTGCCGGCATCTCAAGCACATTAGCTTGCTCCCCAAATATCATTTCACTGTTCAATCGTAGCCGGTGGAGGATGGGAACGTGGACCCGCGTCGTGAGTCGGTGGCCCACTCCGGCGAGAGTGCGGCTGCAGCCGCCATGCGCGTGCTAACAAGGTGCTTGAGCGCGGCCGCAATCTGCGACTGGGCGGCCAAGTAGCCCAAACAGTCGCAGTTGCTTCTCAGGTGGCGGCAGCAACATCTGCCTCGGGGATAGCAACTGGCGAGAGCGGCACAACAGCTGTCCGTTCCGCAGCGGCGGCCTTAACCCTGATGGAGGCCGCCCACAACCATGTCGAGGCTGCCCACGCCCAGCTTGTGGCGGTCACCGCACAAATCGAACGAAGCTTCTCCGACAACGGTCGGCAACCCACGGCCAAAGATTTGGCAACCGCTGAGAGCGTTTGAGCAGCCGTCCGTTCCTCCGCCGCATACCTTGTGACGACGGAGCTCGTCTAAGCCTAGATCGCGGCCAGCCATGCCTAGCTCGTGGTGGCCTTTTCCAAAGAGATGGCGGACACGGATGGCGAGATGCTTGCCGAGTATGGTGTGATGGATGCCATGGAGCCCCTTCCCGAGGAGACCGTCAGGCGCGAGCTGGACATGGAGGCAGCGGCGGAGATCGACGAGCACCAGCGATTGTACTAGTAGTCTTTTTTTGTATTAATTAAGAGCGCCGGTCTTTAATTTGTTAGAATAATGTTTAGGTCAGCTAGCTCTGTTTAATGGCTGAACTTGCTCGATTAAGAAGTGTGGGTGAGCTGTAGTCTCCTTTGTGTACCCAAATTATGCAATGACATGGATGACCACTATAACCATAGAAATTCGAACCAAAATTTTTGACGTTCAAACTCATCACACACGGGTTAAGCTATCTGAATCGTTTGTGATGTTCACATATCGTACGCAGTTCTGAATAAGGGACCATGTCTGATGACACTTTGCGCACTAGTTTTTTGGCTGAAGCGATTCCAAATTTTTGGCTTCCGTGGAAATATCTACCTCCCCGCCCCTCCCCCTTACCAAAATCCACATTTCGCCTGTTTCCGCCTACCTTTCTGAAAGTGCAACTATCCCTGGGTGGTTTTGGTAATTCCTAACAACATATAGCTCATTGAACTAATGCTACTTCAAGATGATTATTTCAGAAAGTTCAATGCTTGGCATGGACTAGGAATGTGGACCCTTAAAATGCTAAGGACACATATTGGCTCAAGCTCAAGACTCTACATTTTCATTTTAGTGATCCAAGATCACATTGAGTCCATACAAAAAGCTAATACTATTAAAAGGGGATGAGGTGTTGCTTAATGGCTTGGTTGCTCAAAATGCTTAGTGATATGGTCCAAAATCCCTCAACCATTTTCTCATTTCCACATATGTCTTAAACCAAAAGTCAAACTCGTCCCCACTGATTTAATCTATCCGGCGCCACCGAGTTAATATGACATAGCCATTGCCAGAAACCCTAGTCAGTTCGGTCTCACCGATAGGGATTTCGGTCTCTCCGAGATGGGATTGCAAACTCTCTGTTTCCCTTTATAACGGTTCGGTCTAACCAATATGAGCTATCGGTCCCACCAAGTTCGCAATGCAAACTCTCTGTTTCCCTTTCGTAATGTTTCGGTCTCACTGAAATGAGCGATTCGGTCCCATCGAGTTTGCCTAATACAGAAATCGGTCCTACCGAGTTTGTGATCGGTATCACCGAGATTACATCATGCCCTAACCCTAATGAAATCGGTCCCACCGAGTTGACATGTCGGTCCCACCGAAAATCCTAACGTTCACATTTTGAATTGAGTCTGTCTGATCCAGTTTTATGATTTGGTCCCACCGAGTTTGGTAAATTATGTGTAACGGTTAGATTTTGTGTGGAGGCTATATATACACCTCCACCCACTCTTCATTCAAGGAGAGAGCCATCAGAACGTGCCTACACTTCCAGCATACATTTTCTGAGAGAGAACCACCTACTCATGTGTTGGGACCAAGATATTCCATTCCAACCACATAAATCTTGATCTCTAGCCTTCCCCATGTTGCTTTCCACTCAAATCTTCTTTCCACCAAATCCAAATCCATGAGAGAGAGTTGAGTGTTAGGGAGACTATCATTTGAAGCACAAGAGCAAGGAGTTCATCATCAACACACCATCTATTACCATTTGGAGAGTGGTGTCTCCAAGATTGGTTAGGTGTCACTTGGGAGCCTCCGTCAAGATTGTGGAGTTGAACCAAGGAGTTTGTAAGGGCAAGGACATCGCCTACTTCGTGAAGATCTACCCTAGTGAGGCAAGTCCTTCGTGGGCGATGGGCATGGTGGGATAGACAAGGTTGCTTCTTCGTGGACCCTTCGTGGGTGGATCCCTCCGTGGACTCGCGCAGCCGTTACCCTTCATGGGTTGAAGTCTCCATCAACGTGGATGCACGATAGCACCACCTATCGGAACCACGCCAAAAATCTCCATGTCTACATTGCGTTTGCTCCCTCCAAACTCCTCCCTTTACCTCCATATGCAAAAAATTTACATTCCGCTGCTATACTCTTAGACTTGCATGTGTAGGTTGATTGCTTGGCTTGTGCTAAGTTGCTAAAATCTGCCAAGACTTAAAATTGGGAAAAGGATAGATATTTATTTGGTCAAGTAGTCTAATCACCCCCCTCTAGACATTCTTTCGATCCTAGTAGTGGTATCAGAGCTTTGGTCTCCATTTGCCTTGACTTCCGTAGCTTTTGGTGATCATAGCCTTGGTTTCACAACCTAGGAGAGTATGGCGTCTAGCGAGGGAAATTAACACCGTAGAGGTCCTTACTTTGATGGTACTAATTTTGCTAGTTGGAAGCATAAGATGAAAATGCATATTCTTGGACATAACCCCGCCGTTTGGGCTATTGTGTGTATTGGCTTGCAAGGTGATTTCTTTGATGGGAAGGAACCAAACCGTGAAGCTACCACGGAGGAGTTGAAGATGCTGCAAAACAATGCTCAAGCTTGCGATATCCTCTTCAATGGATTGTGCCCCGAAGAATTCAACAAAATCAGCCGTCTTGAGAATGCAAAGGAAATTTGGAATACTTTGATTGATATGCACGAGGGTACCGACTCCGTCAAGGAATCCAAATTGGATGTGCTTCAAAGTCAACTTGACAAGTTGAAAATGAAGGATGGTGAAGGTGTCGCTGAAATGTACTCTAGGCTTGCTTTCATCACAAATGAGATCGCCGGCTTAGGAAGTGAAGAGATGACCGATAGATTCATCATCAAGAAGTTCCTCAGAGCCTTGGATGGAAAATATGATACCGTGTGCACATTGATACAAATGATGCCCGATTACAAAGATCTCAAGCCAATGGAAGTCATTGGAAGAATTGTTGCTCATGAGATGTCACTCAAGGATAAGGAAGAGCTTCACAACAAGTCAAGTGGTGCTTACAAAGCCTCATGTGATACTCCTACATCATCAAGTGAGAAACAAACCTTCAATGAGGAATTGAGCCTAATGGTGAAGAACTTCAACAAGTTCTACAAGAGTAGAAGCAAGGAAAGAAGATCCGAGTCAAGGTCCTACAATGACAAAAGATCTTCAAGTTGTGAGCCCCCTACTCCAATGAGTGTGCGGCCCCCTACAAAAGAAGAGAACATTCACCCAAAAGAAGAAGTAGAAGAGAAGAATCACCTCCAAGGGAGAGAAGGAGTAGAGATGATCGCTATGAACGGAGAACCTCTCGCAGATGCAAGGATTCAGAAAGGAAGGACAAATCATCAAAGAGCTACACAAAACAAAGACATCAAGCTCACATTGGTGAATGGGTATCTGGCTCCGACCATCACTCCGAGAGAAGTTATCACTCCGACTTTGAATATACCTAAGATGAAGGTGTTGCAGGTCTAGCACTTGTGTCAACCAACTCCTACGACATATTTGACTCACCAATTGAAGGAATTGGAAGATGCTTCATGGCTAAAGGCCCAAAGGTATCACACCCCGAGTATGTTGATTTCAGCAGTGATGAAGATGATTTGCTAGGTGATGATGATTTACTTGTTGACAACTCTAGTGATGAAAACTACAATGAACTTGCTGTTAATCATGCTAATCAAGATAAAATGAATGATGATGATAAGAAGGAGATTTAGCATCTAACTAAAGAACTAAACACTCTTAAGTAAGCTCATGAAACTACCTTAGAAGATCATCGAGAACTTTTAAGACTCATGAGATGCTACGCTTTGAAAAGCTCAACCTTGAGCAAGAACATGGGTTCTTAAAAGCAATCAATGACGATCTTTGTAAGAAAAGTTCTTCTTACATTGCCAAGCATTTACCCTTGTCTACTTACATGCCACAAGTAAAATCTAGCAACAAGAGTAAGAAAGCTTCTTCTTCTAGTGGTAACAATAATCATGCTAAATCCAATGTTGTTGCTTCTGGTAGTTCTCTTGATTCCACTAATGATTCTCTTAGCCAAGTCACACTTGAGCAAGAAAATAGCTTATTGAAGGGAATTATAGAGAAATGTGTTTACAAGAGCATTGCCTGGAGTAAGCAATTTGAGGAAATTGTACGCAAGCAAGGAAGGCACCGGAAGAATCGGGGAATTGGTTTTTTTACGAAAGTTCAATGCCAATGGAGTTGAGTGGGAAGAAGATCAATACCCTAAGACGAAGTTTGTTCCTCAACAATAGAAGTATGATCCAAGGGACACAAGCTCAAGATGATCTTCCACCACAAGACCACAAGTAAAAAAGGAAAGGAAAAGCTTCAAGAGGAGATTGATGCATTTGAAGAAGCTCCTAAGGCCTTGGTCAAGTGGGTTCCCAAGACTACATCAAGTTCCACTTCGTCAATTACGACTACAACTCCAAGGATTCCCATCAAGATGATGTGGATTCCGAAGAAGAAGAACTAGAGAGTTCTTGAGAGTGACTCCGCCAACATACTTCACTCATATCATTTTGGCAAGGACAAGTGCAAACAACTTCCATATCTTGCACTAGTTCAAAGAGTCACAAACCCTCTTGTTGGTAAGACAAGGGACAAGGTAACCTAATGCACTCATGGACATCATCTTGTGTGAACATCACTCTATGTCTATGGATATCCTTGTTTGTTCCTTGTGGGACTAACCCGTGTAGGTATTGAAAGTGCAACTCACTCCAATGGATTGCTCCAAATGATCTACATCAACATTGAGCATCCACATCTTCAACATCTACATGAAGTCATCATCGACAAAACCCAAGGTTAGTTCATCCCTCTTAGGGGGGATATCACATCTAGGGGGAGCTTTACTCTAATAAATTGAGCTAAAGCAACTCTAATGGTGTGAACACAACAATGCTTTATGAAAAAGTGGTAACCCCACCTGTGCTTAAACGATGAGTATGACCTATGATCAAATGTTCTCATTTGACTCCTAAGTCAATATACTCATATATAGATGACCTAGTCATCGACAATTGCTTGATAGATGCTAGAGTGTTTGTGCATGCTTTGCCACATGTTTCATTTGCCATTTTATTGTGTGAGCATGTTGATTGCATATTTTACTCATTCGAGGACATCCATTTGTTGCTTTGATTGTATGGCCTTTTCTCTTTTGCCAAATGGATGGACAAGAATGCCTAAGAACTTCCTCTAGCTATCTATGCTTTTCTCGTATCAAACTCTATTCATGCTACATCACAAAGTATGATCAAGTCAGATTCGAACCACTTTGTGTGAGGAGCACTCGGACTCCCCGAATCGTCATAGACTCAAACTTCCAAAACATCTGTGTGCATTTCGGTCTGACCGATTCATTCACTTCGGTCGTACCGAGTTCACCGAGTTGATCTAGGTTTTCAATCTTGGTGCAACCGATTAGAACCTTTCGGTCACACTGAGTTGCAGTAACCGCTTGCGACTCTGCATCTCGGTGCCACCGAGTTGTTCCACTCGGTCACACCAACAGGGTCAGGATATATATACCGACGGGTGAGATTTTGGAAATTTCTTCAAAACCCTCCATCCCGCGCGTTTCCTTCTCTGCCACCTCGGGTCTCCGGATCGTCTTCTCATCGCCAGCGACATCCCATCGCTGGTCTCCGTCGCCTTCAACGGATTTCAACCTCGCCGTTGCCGCCGTAGTGAACTCACCGCCGAACTAGGGTATGCGATTGACTTTTTGTGCTAATTCCTTACTCCGATTCTTAGCACAATGCAATGCCATGTTCTATACCATGTATGAGATCAATCTATCCAGATAAAACCTCCATTAGATTAGGTTTGATTCAAAAATTTAGGGTTAGGTTTCTGCCGAACTCATCTCGGACCGACCGACTTGTGGAAATCTGTCTCACCGATTTGGCTTAGGCCATAGCACTTGCACTTTTCGGTCTGACCGAAAGTTGCAAATCGGTGTGACCGAGTTCGACTCTCTGTGAAACCCTAGCAATCTCGGAGTTACCGAACTGTGGCTCGGTCTGACCGAGTTCACTAGTTTAGACTCCAACAGTTGCTTCGGTGTCACCGATTTTAACAAATCGGTAGCTCCGAAATGCTTTCTGTGGAAAACTAAAACTAAGTTTTGACTCATTTGTTTTGCAAAAACTCTGCACTTTATGATGCTCATCCACTCTATCTCATCTATATCTATTCACAGGGTCTGCTATTTGTTTGTTTTGCCAGTATGTCTGACCAGAGTGATAACTAGAACAAATCAGAAGAGCAAGTGAACATGAGTGAGGGCACTAGTCCCTCTAGCAGCTATGATGATGGCAGTAGGAGCACTCCAAGAAATTTGCCCAAGGCAGCCACTAGGACAAGGAAGAAGAGAACCTCAGACTCAGAGGATGAGGACTATGTGGCCAGTGAGGAAGAAGTCAGCTCCAAGAAAAAAGTGCCAAAGAAGGAATATGCTGCAACTGCATCCACCAAGGCAGGATTGCACAAGAATGTACCAGCCAAGAGAGTTCCAATGTCAAAGACCAGGGCCTCCACTCATGAAACTATGGAGTTCACTCTTGAACCAAAGGAGGCTGGTGATGGCAAGAAGAGGAAAGAGAGGGTCAAATAAACCACTGCCAGAGTCATTGGGAGATATTCTATGATAAGAGATCCAGCTGAAGAAGAAGAGGAAGAGGAAGAGGATGCTGCACTAGCACCCAAGTCCCAGAAGCTGATGGGGGATGCAATTAGGTTTGGGGTTGCTGCTTCAAAGCCCAAGACTGCCCCCAAAGTTGCTGCTCAAGCTCAAAAGAATTCAAAGCCCAAGAGGAGCACAAGGAACATTCCAGCTGCAAAGAAGAACAAGGCCCCAGTGCCTGAGCTTGAAGAAGAAGATGCTGAATCCCAAGTGCTAAGGAATCTTAAACCAAAGACCCCAGATCATGATGACAGCCATCCAGTGGTAGAAGATATGAGCATCAGGAAGGATGCTGGTCTGAGATTTTGGAGACAGAGTGATCCCTATGCTGTGAGGAGGAGGACTGCAGTGGACTACAGGTTCCACACCAAAGAGCAGCAAGATTTCTATGAAACCATTCTCCTTGACAAGAAGCCCATAGTTTGTGACATGAAGTGGGCAGACTGAAAGTACATTGATGAAAATGAAGATCATTTTCCAGGTGTGCATGAGAGCTTCAGAGCTTGTGGTGTTGACAAGTTTGTGGGTCAGAAGCTGACAAAATGGAATGATGAACTCATCATGCAATTCTACTCTACAGCTCATTTTTATCCAGATGGTAGAATTGTATGGATGTCAGAGGGTACAAGGTACCAATCAACTGTTGATGAGTGGGAAAAACTGATATATGCTCCTGAAGAGCATGAAGATGACTTGGATATCTATGCCAAGAAGAATAAAGACCACAACTCTATGGCCAACATGTACAAAGAGATCCCAGACAAAGCTTTGGATACACATAGAGTTGGATCTGTTCATTACTTGTTGTCTGGTCTAGCTACAATCAACACTATATTGAGGCATACTTTGTTTCCCAAATCTGGAGATCACAAGAGGGAGGGGGGCTGCTAGCTATTTCACACTTTGCTAGGTGAACCTCGGTTGGGGGGGCATGCATTCATAGCTTAGGAATCCTTCGTCTTGACACGAGGGAGGGGCTGCTAGCTCTACTTCACACTTTGCTAGGTGAACCTCGGTTGGGGGCATGCATTCATAGCTTAGTATTCCCTTCGTCTTGACACGAGGGAGGGGGCTGCTAGCTACTTCAAGACTTTGCTATGGTGAACCTCGGTGGGGGGGGCATGCATTCATATATAGCTTAGGATTCCCTTCGTGCCGACACAAGGGAGGAGGGGGCTGCTAGCTACTTCGCACTTTGCTAGGTGAACCTCGGTTGATGGGAAGGGGGCATGCACTCATATATAGCTTAGGATTCCCTTCGTGCGGGCATGAGGGAGGAGGGGGGCTGCTAGCTACTTCGCACTTTGCTAGGTGAACCTCGGTTGAGGGGGAGGGGCATGCATTCATAGCTTAGGATTCCTTTCGTACCGACACGAGAGGGTGGGAACAAGCAAAACTGTGCGCTTTGCGAGAGAGGTGCCACATGGAAGTTGCATTTGGTATTATGAAAATCAAACCACCCTTTTGATACATAAATTTGGTTCACATGCAAGTGTGTTCGTGTTCTGACCCTCTCCCGCGTCATTTTTCGCCAAATTTATGAACATTAGATAAGTCGGATGACGCAACAGACACGGTTAACTCAAACTAACCGTGTGCCACGCGGTGCACCTGTCACGCACACATCCGCACAGTACATTGGGCTCCACGAGGCTCCCCTCTCAAAAATATCTGCCTGCTTCGAGGGTTTTTCTGTTTCATAACACACGGTTGTTATCTCCGGACCGTGTGCGATGTTTCTTGTTCTCAATCCCGCCTGCATTGAAAATATCTGCCCGCCTCGAGGGGATTTCTTTTTCATAACACACGGTTGTTGTCTCCGGACTGTGTGCGATGCACTATCATCAAAATTTGCAATAGCCCGGCATTTCACTCCCGCGTAGTAAAATTTTCAGTACCCGCGTCATTTCCTCAAACACCCTGCGCCCCCCTCCACACACACACACCAAAACCTCCTCGGGCGTGCGCGCGCACCCACACACACACCATCCCTCGCTCGAAACCCTAGCAAAGTCCCCGCCGCCGCCGCAAGGACTCCATTGTCAACATCTGCCGGTTTGCCTGCGGCTTACCCACCGATCTCCATACCCAGGCCGCCATGAGTTTTTTTAGATGACGCCTGCCAAACGCCCCCTTTCCCACAGATCCCCATCCCCATCCCCATCCCCCACTCCAGAGCGTCGCAGCCTAAGCCCGGCTACGCTTCCCGTGGAGCTCGAGGAGCGACTGTCCCAAAAGAGGTGTATAGCGGTCTCTTCGCCCGACGTCACCGAGGAAGCTGACGACCATTACTGGCAGCAGACACTCAAGCAGCGGGCTAGAGTATGCAGGCATGTCTTGTCCGCCGGCTACAACATCGAGGTCATCGACAGCGACGCCCAGAGGCGGGCTATGTCACAGGTTAAGTGGCCCACCCCAACCCCTCGGGTTCAACCGCCGTCGATCTCATCCATGGCCCCGCCGCTGATCTCCTCTGGGTCGCTGTCAACAATTTTCCATTCTACATCGCCATCGAGCCCCTTTTGTCATTTCTGAAGGACACGTTTTGCGACGCTGGCTTGGGATCCACAACTTCCAAGTCAGACCTCATCGACGATGACCATGAGGAGGGCACCCTCTTCGGCTCTTCCAAGGGGAAAGAGCCCATCTGCTCTTCCAAGGGGAAAGCTCCCGTCTGCGGCATGAGGGAGGGCACCCTACACCCATGCTCTTCCAAGGGAAAGGAGCCCATCTGCGACAACATGGAGTGCATCCAGGGTCCATGCTCTTCCCACGGGAACGAGCCCATCTGTGACAAGTGAGGAAACCCATGATTTGTTTACTTCAGTTGTTCACAATTTGATGCTCTATATGTGCAATTATTTACTATGCAGTACATTTCATTAATCCAGTTGTAAACATACCGATAGGAATGCATATATTTGCTTGCTGTTAAGCCTGGTATAGCTAGCATATGCCTCTTTTAAAGTTTTTTTATTGTTCGGTTGTTTGTAGTTAGCATATGTTCAGTTTCAAATGCTATATTTGGTTGTTCGTAGTATGCCTTGTTTATTTCAGTTATTCACAACGTGATGTTCTATATGTGCAAGTATGAACTATGCAGTTCAATTTCATCAGTACCAGTTTCAACAATACCACTATGAATGACTACATTTGGTTGCTGGATCTTGTAGTTAACACGCCTTTCCATTTTTATTTAACCATAACCAGTGTACTTAGACCGGCACAATACCAGTTTGAATGACCATGTTTGCTTGTTGTTAAATGTTAGGCCTGTTGCAGTTAGCACACCTTTCCACTTGTTTTGCTTTACTAGCGTGCTTAAACCCGCACACTGAAGCTAGCTTTTGGAGATTATTTTGTCTGCCATGTGTAATTTTGGTTGATGTTTAGCCTGTTGTGCTTAACATGCTCCTTGATGTACCTACACAGGACAATTTTGGGAACGACTGTTGTTTTCCATCGAGGTTAGTTTCATCCCATGGCTTATATCTGCTCACTGTTCAGGATATCCGTAGCTGGTACCATATAGGCCGGCGGCTGATAAGGGACTAATCGGTGAATCGGACTTTTAACTGAATATATTTTGAACCCATTTTTCCTTAGGTTAACTAGGGCCATATGTAATATATCTGAGGGTACATAGCAACATGCACTGTACTTAATGTCTAAATATGCAATCCTAGGCTACATAGCAACAAGAAAGAGTGTTACATTAATGTTCTAATGATGTCTAGATATACGTAGAAGAGTAGCAGCAACAACAGCAACAACACAGCCCTATTTGGATACTCAACTTAGCTAGAGGTTAGAGTTAGTTTCTAGCTCATTACTAACCCTGAACTAACTCCATCCAAAGAGTTGTTTGGATGGCAGGGTTAGATTGACAATAAATGCACTAGAAGAACTAGCTCCAATTAGCACCTCTTTGGTTGGATACTAGTTTTTCTGGGTGGGTTATAGATGCAACTAGCTCAAACTAGACCTCATGTTTAGATATAATTTAGGGCTATTTGAGCCCGAACTAGCTCAAACTAACTGTAACCCGTGGATACATCAGCAGATAATTTTTAAGAACGAACTAAACTCCTTCCGGCCCATAATATAATATGTTAATTCATCTAATATGTGAGTATATTGGATGTTATAAGATACTCCCTCCATTCCTAAATATTTGTCTTTTTAGAGATTTCAAATGGACTACCACATACAGATGTATATAGACATATTATAAAAGAGTGTTGTACTACTTCATTGTGCCATTGTTGTTTAGCTTCTAATATTAACTTGGTGCTTTTAGGTACATATGTCATTGGTAAAGATGTGCGTTTCGACCCTTCCTGCGTATGGGGCAATGAGATATCGATGAACCAGCATCAAGTGAGGAAGCCGATAAAGATTGTTAGTAAAATGGATCCAAAGATGGCAATTAAACTATTTGTTGACACTTTATCCAAGACAACAGCAAACTGCGGGATGGTAAGTAAGAACTCTGCAGCCTTTTTTTAGTGCCCATAATGAGTTGTGTTAGATGACAATGTCTGAAATCTTATTCCTTTGCGGTGGTTGCCAAAGCAGTTACTCAAGATTACCTCTCAAACTACATGATTGGTGGGCATGCAAAGGTTTAAGTATTTCTACCAGAACACGATGATTATCTAGATGTTTTCATGAAGACCGTGAAGGATGGGTGGTCGGCCATCACATGGGGTTGGACTAGAGTTGTGTGTGCCTTCTGCATGGAGGAGGGCACAATATGAGCATTCCGCTTCACCTTATTCAGCAACCAGAATATATTTTGCCTCTTTATTTACCGTCTTTAATAGTACAAGTATACAACTGTGGTTCATCATTCTTTATTTGGTTCTTATGTAATTCTTGAACATATGTACCTATGAATCGAATAATGCATTGGTTGTTTGAACCTGATGGATATGAATAAAGCTATAGCATACATTCAAATTCAAATCCAAATCCGGTACAATTTGGAAAAGCAGCAATTAAATTACGGTGCAATTACGCTCTCTAGGTTGTTACGGCACACAGGGTTGGTAAAACACAAACGTTTGCGATATGCACCATAATCCAAGACGGTTCATAGAGAGGAAACGTGTGCAAGCGTGTGTGATGTCAGACAATATCACAAACGGTGCGGGCAAACTAAACGTTTGTGTTAGTTGCCTTATCGTACACGGTTCGCAACCATGAACTATTTCTGATGAAGTATGCATCGTAAATGTTGCACCACATAATAGCGTGTGCGATAGGTGTCGTGTACGATGATGTTACGACGGTCCGACATTTCGTAATCCTGTCCAACACTTGTACGACGATTAGCTAATCTTCTTATCGGTGAACCATTTGTGATGGGCCGCGCATCATACTCGTTCTATAATAGTGAACCGTTTGTGATGGGCCGCGCATCGTAAACGTAGCACCACAGAATACCGACTGCGATGGCAATGCGAGCAGAAACGAGTAGGAGTACTGTAGGGGCCCTATCCCCGACGGTTTGTGGGTCTTGTGGGATGGACCCCCCCTATCGCCCACACTCACTTGGCGACGGTTCCAAATGCCGTCGCGGAAAGGGGTTTTAAACCATTTGTTTAGGACCGACGCGCACCAGTGCATGCATACGAATGCATGGAGTGACATGGCATTTTAATTCAAAAAATAGAAAAATGATCAGAAACACATGAAACCTTGGTTGATGTAATGTCATGCCACCAAGATGATGTGGTAAAGAAATTGGCATGTTTGATGAATGATTGGACACACACCCCTCACAAACCGAAGCAACTCGAGGTTCGTGGTTCCGAGAGGGAACAATGAATGTTTGATGATGAGGGGAGATAGCTTCCTCTTACGGCCTTCAAATTTTTTCCTACGTTTAACGTGCACTAATACAACTGTCATGTGAAAATTTGGTAAATTTCAGGGGTCATTTGACCTTTTAAAGACATTTAAGTGATTTTATAACCCTTTAATGACCGTAATTCAATTTTGAACTACATCTACATGCAACGTCTAACCATAATGGTTTGAAAAATCATATTTTTGTGTACTTGCGTGCGAGTTAATTCCATGTGCAGTAAATTCGAAGTAATTTTCAAACATATTGGTGTCAAGGCATGGGCAAATGCATGGAGTGCATGCCATGGCATTTTAATTCCAAAAAATTAAAAGAATGATCAGAAAAACATGAAACCTGGCTTGATTTAATGTAATGCCACCAAGATGATGTGGTAAATAAATTGGCATGTTTGATGAAAGTTTGGACACACACCCCTCACAAACCGGAGCAACTCGCTAGAAGGTTCGTGGTTCCGAGAGGGAAAAATGCATGTTTGATGACGAACGGGAGATAGCTTCCTCTTACGGCCTTGAAATTTTTTCAACGTCTAACATGCACTACTACAACTGTAATGTGAAATTTTGGAAAATTCTAGGGGTCATTTGACCTTTCAAAGACATTTAAGTGATTTTCTAACCATTAATAATCGTAATTCAAATTTGAACTACATCTACATGCAATGCCTAACCAAAACGGTTTGAAAAATCATATCTGTGTACGTGTGTGCGAGTTAATTCCATGTGTAGTAAATTAGAAGGAATTTTCAAACATATTGGTCTCACAACATGGACACATGCATACATATGCATGGAGTGACATGGCATTTTAATTCAAAAAAATAGAAAATGATCAGAAACACATGAAACCTTGGTTGATGTAATGTCATGCCACCAAGATGATGTGGTAAAGAAATTGGCATGTTTGACGAACATTTGGACACACGCCCCTCACAAACCGGACCAACTCGCTAGAAGGTTCATGGTTCCGAGAGGGAACAGTGCATGTTTGATGACGAACGGGAGATAGCTTCCTCTTACGGCCTTCAAATTTTTTCCTACGTTTAACGTGCAACTGTCATGTGAAAATTTGGTAAATTTCAGGGGTCATTTGACCTTCTAAAGACATTTAAGTGATTTTGTAACCATTTAATGACCGTAATTCAAATTTGAACTACATCTACATGCAACGCCTAACCAAAACGGTTTGAAAAATCATATTTTTGTGTACTTGTGTGCGAGTCAATTCCATGGGCAGTAAATTCGAAGGAATTTTCAAACATATTGGTGTCAAGGCATGGGCACATGAATGTAGTGCATGCCATGGCATTTTAATTCCAAAAAATTAAAAAATGATCAGAAAAACAAACCTTGCTTGATTTAATGTCATGCCACCAAGATGATGTGGTAAAAAAATTGGCCTGTTTGACGAAAGTTTGGACACACACCCCTCACAAACCAGAGCAACTCACTAGAAGGTTTGTGGTTCTGAGAGGGAACAATGCATGTTTGCTGACGGACGGGAGATAGCTTCCTCTTACCGCCTTCAAATTTTTTCGTATGTTTAACGTGAACTAATACAACTATCATGTGAAAATTTGGAAATTTGCAGGGGTCATTTGACCTTTCAAAGACATTTAAGTGATTTTCTAACCATTTAATGACCGCAATTCAAATTTGAACTACATCTACATGCAACGTGATGTAGGGCGGAACCCTATGTGGACGATCTTTCACGTTTGGAGTGGATCCTACGGGGAATCACGAAGAACACGCGGAAGCACAAAGGGGAAACACGGGGAAAACAAGAGAGAGAAACACTAAACCGACATAGAATCAATCACACGAGTGCTAGATCATCACACACATAAGGTAGCACATGGTTCAAGATCAACAAAGGAAAGGATACAACGGAACCGTTCTTCTCCGAGAGGAGGCCTTGATGTTCTTCCCTAAAAAGGGGTCTTGAATCCGCTTGGGGATCTTCTCCGAAGAGGCCGTGAACTCCGAGGAGAAGTAACCAAGTGGATGAGCAAAGGCTCTCACACAAATATGAGCTAATCCAATGCTAAACCTAATTAGGAGGTGGGGGAGTTCTATTTATAGTCTTAGTGCAAATGGGGGCGAAGTGAAGGGGTACATGGGCCTCATGCCCGAGCCCTGTGCGCAGACAGGTCGGTTGTTCCGGTCGAGGTGGTGGTTGTACCGCTGGCGATCCAGGGAGAGCGGAAGTACCGGTCGAGGAAGGCGGTACTACCGCCGGGGTCAGGTGTTGGCTTCTGCAGCTGGTCGTCGGGGTCCCCAGCGGTTGTACCGGTCGTGGGGCTGGTTGTTCTGGTCATTTGGGATTTACTGGTACATCCGGTGCTGTACCGGCCTTGCACCGCTTGATCACAGAATGGCGGCCGGTTGTCGGGCGGTAGTAGGCCGGTTGTTCCGCCCGGCCGGTTGTTGGGCGGTTGTATCGGTCCTTCCAGGTTGGGCCGAATGCTTCCTTGATCTTGATGTCCGTCTTGCACCGTTCCTTCTCCTTGGTTGCTTACCTGGTACCTGAGCACACAAAGCATCTCCGTTTGAGGTAGTAGCCATGTCTCAAGTGGGTCAAAGTGAAGTTCAACAAGGAGAGAGTTAACCTCGGATTGAATAGCACGTGCTCGAGCTCTCGTCGTGGGTCCTCGTGGGGTTGGATGTGTCGATGTAGAGTCCATGAGGATGATGGAAGGATGCTCCTCATCATCTCCCCTCCCTTGGGAAAGATCCGACCTCTGATCAAAATCTTCATCACCATGGAAAGGCGAGAGGTCTTTGACGTTGAAGATGTCGCTCACGGTGTACTTGTCTCGTGGGAGTTCAATCTTGTAGGTGTTGTCGTTGTAGCATGCTAGCACCTTGAAGGGTCCGTCGGCTCGCGGGAGAAGCTTGGACTTGCGTTCATTGGGGAAGCGATCCTTGCGAAGGTGTATCCACACGAGGTCTCCAATGTGAATGTCTTGGGCTGCTTGTTGACGTTGAGCTTGGACGCTAGTCGTTGTACTAGGCGCTCGATGGTGTGCTTTGTATCCTCATGCATCTTCTTGATGTAGCTTGCTCGTGCACTCGCATCCATGTTGGTGCGCTCTTGTAGAGGGAGAGGTAGAATGTCCAATGGGGACAATGGGTTGAAGCCATAGACGACCTCGAAGGGGGACTTGCCGGTAGTCGAATGTCTTGCACGGTTGTAGGCATACTCGGCGATGGGTAGACATGCCTCCCACTCCTTGATGTTCTTCTTGATTAACAGATGAAGTAGAGTGGATAGTGTCCGGTTCATCACTTCGGTTTGGCCGTCGGTTTGAGGATGGTATACGGATGAGAACAAGAGCTTGATGCCGAGCTTGGCGCATAGCGTCTTCCAAAAGTAACTCAAGAACTTGACGTCGCAGTCGGAGACGATTGTCTTTGGTACTCCATGGAGGCGCAAGATTTCCCTACAAAAGAGATTTGCAACATGTGAAGCATCGTCTATCTTGTTGCAAGGAATGAAATGTGCCATCTTAGAAAATCGGTCCACAACAACAAACACGGAATCCTTTCCATTTTGAGTCCTAGGCAAACCAAGTACAAAATCCATACTAATGTCTTCCCATGGTTGATAAGGAATAGGAAGAGGCATGTAAAGACCATGAGATTGAGCTTTAGACTTAGCTTTGCGACATGTATAGCATCGGGTGGTGAAGCGTGAGACGTCGCGGAACATCTTGGGCCAAAAGTAGTTCTTGGAGAGCGCGGCGAAGGTCTTGTCGCGTCCAAAGTGTCCCATGAGTCCACCTCCATGAGCCTCTTGCAAAAGTAGCAAACGAAGAGAAGACTCGGGAATGCATAGTTTGTTAGCTCTCATAAGATAACCATCCTTGATGTAATATTGTTCCCAAGATGTATGCGTCAAACATTTAGCATAATGAATAGCAAAAGATGGATCATTAGCATATAAGTCTTTTATGTGCTCAAAACCAATAACATTCAACTCAAGTTTAGTCACAAGCATGCATATGCGTGAAAGTGCATCGGCAACTACATTTTCCTTACCCTTAATGTACTTGATCACATATGGGAAAGATTCAATAAATTCACTCCATTTGGCATGACGCTTGTTCAACTTAGTTTGACCTTTTAAGTACTTAAGCGTTTCATGATCGGTATGGATGACAAACTCATGAGGTCTAAGATAATGTTCCCAAACATGTAGGACACGCACTAAAGCATACAATTCTTTATCATATGTGGGATAGTTAAGTTGAGCACCGGAGAGTTTTTCACTAAAATAAGCAATGGCTCGTTTTTCTTGCATCAAAACTCCGCCAATTCCGGTACCACTTGCATCACAATGAACCTCAAAAGTTTTATCAAAGTTAGGCAAAGCAAGAATCGGAGCATGAGTAAGCAAAGACTTGAGCTCATCAAAAGCGGTGGATTGCAAAGATCCCCAAACAAAAGGAGTATTCTTCTTACTCAAAGCATGCAAAGGGGCGGCAATAGTTCTAAAGTTTTTCACAAAGCGACGATAAAAACCCGCAAGACCAAGAAAACTTCACACTTGTTGCAAATTGGTGGGTTGGGGCCAAGTTTTAATTGCTTCAATTTTAGTTTCATCAACATGGACACCCTTGGAAGAGACAACGAAACCCAAGAAAACCACTTTGTCAACGCCAAAAGTGCATTTTTTCAAGTTCGCATAAAGGCTTTCCTTGCGAAGAGTTTGCAACACAGATTTTACATGATTGATGTGCTCTTTCATGGTTTTGCTAAACACAAGAATATCATCAAAGTAAACCACAACGAAGATTCCAATGTAAGGTCTAAGCACATGATGCATAAGACGCACGAAAGTTACGGGTGCTTCCGACAAACCCATAGGCATCACTAACCACTCATACAAGCCAAATTTGGTTTTGAAAACAGTTTTCCATTCATCACCTTCTTGAATGCGGATTTGATAATAGCCACTTTTAAGATCAATTTTTGAGAAAAAGTTGGCTCCACTAAGTTCATCAAGCATATCATCTAAGCAAGGAATGGGATGCCTATAGCGAACGGTGATAGCATTTGTAGGTCTACAATCGGAACACAAGCGAAAACTTCCATCGGGCTTAGGCACAAGTATAACAGGAACGGCACAAGGGCTTAAGCTTTCACGTACAAGACCGTTGTCGATTAGTTGTTGTACTTGCCGTTGAATCTCCTTGGTTTCTTCGGGATTGACACGGTATGGAGCTTTGTTTGGAAGTGGCGCTCCGGGGATGAGGTCGATTCGATGCTCAATGCCTCAGAGGAGGTAGACCGGAGGTAGCTCATCGGGAAAACATCTTGAAATTCCTGCAAAGAGATTGAAACACCAAAGGTAGCTCGTGAATGGTGTTAGTTTTTGGTTCTCCATCCTTGCACACACGGACAAAGTGCATCACACTCGATGGGTTCTCACACACTTCTCTCATCTCACTTTTGGTGGCAAATAGGATGAGGTTTTTCTCTCTAGGCGAAGAGGCGCTCAAGTGTGGTTTGTGGCTCTCACTCACTTTTGGGTGGGTCACTTTCTCACTCTTCTTTTCTTGGTGGGTGGCTTGCTTGTAGGCTATCACTTGACTAGGAGACATAGGTCGTAGCATATACTCCTTCCCTTTTATCTTGAAGCTATAGTGATTGGTTCTCCCATTGTGGATGACACCGCGGTCGAATTGCCATGGTCGACCAAGAAGGAGGTGGAAAACGGTCATTGGGACCACATCACACTCCAAAGTGTCCTCATATGCACCGATTTTGAAGGAGACTTGGACCGTATGCTCGACTCGTATAGTGTCGGAGTCACTTAGCCATTGAACCTTGTAGGGGTGCGGGTGCTTCCTCTTGACCAATTGAAGCTTGGAGCATAGTTCTTCACTTGCCAAGTTGTGACAACTTCCTCCATCAATGATGACCTTGACGGACCTTCCGTTGATGCCGGCCTTTGTGTGGAGGATGTGGCATCTTTGGTCGTCTTCTTGTTGATGTTGAAGAGTCAAGACCTTGGAGATAACGAGAGCTCGGCTCGAATCCTCATCGCAAAAGACTTGATCATCTTCATCTTCGTTCACTCGCCGGTGCATGGCCACTTGCTCAAGGGCTTCCATCTCCTCATCACTCATTGAGTCATAGGTGCCGTCATCGTTGAGGATCATGGTCCGCTTGTTGGTGCATTCGTAGGACTTGTGGCCTCGGCCGCCGCAAGTGAAACACTTGAAGGAGCTTGTTTTGATGGTCTCATCGGTCGGAGTAGATGATGAAGCACTCGGCTTGAAGTTGCTTGTAGTAGGAGGAGGACGACTTCAACTTGTCGAATTTCTCTTGTAACTCGACTTGTCGTCGTTGTTTGTAGAAGGTTTGGTTGATGTAGATGTTGGAGGAGGTGTTGAAGCTTGGTTGTTGGAGAAGCCGTAGGTCTTGGACGAGTACTTGGCGTACTTGAAGTCATCTTGCACTTGACATTCCACCTTTGTAGCTTGATGCACGAGCTCAATGAGGGTGGAGTATGGTTGGAAGTCGGCGATCTTCTTGATGGGATGATTGAGTCCATTCAAGAAACGTGCCATAGTTTGCTCATCATCTTCCTTGACATTGGCTCGAATCATGGCTATCTCCATTTCCTTGTAGTATTCTTCAACACTCTTTGTTCCTTGCTTGAGAAGTTGGAGTTTCTTGAAGAGGTCGCGGTTGTAGTAGGTTGGCACAAAATGTGCTCGCATGACATCCTTCATTTGAGTCCAAGTGGTGATTGGAGGTTCACCTCTTGCTTGTCGTCGCTCAATGAGTTGTTCCCACCATATGAGCACATAATCTTGGAACTCAAGTGATGCCATAGCAATTTTCTTCTCTTCATCGTAGTTGTGCAACCGGAAGATTTTGTCAACCTTCAATGCCCATGAGAGGTATTCTTCGGGTTCATTGCTTCCATTGAACTTGGGCATGTTGAATTTTAACTTTCCATAGCATTGCTCTTCATTGTGTTGTTGGCGATGGTGATGATGACGCCCTTGACGTGGAGGGTAATCATCCTCATGTTGCTCTTGGCGTGGAGGAAGTCCATGATCAACTTGCTCTTGTTGACCTTGAGGTTGAGGATGATCTTGACGAGCTTGTGCAGGAGCTTGTGGAGCTTGACGTTCTTGTGGAGGAGCTTCTGGAGCTTGTCCTTGCACACGCGGATGGTAGTTCCTCTCTTGGATTTCTTCTCGAAGAGCTTCCTCTTGATTGCGCCGTTCGCGATTGCGGTTGGCGATGGCTCGACTTGATTCTTGAAGGGCACGTTCCGCCTCAAGAGATTTCTCTTCTCGTTGTTGTTGTTGTTGAAGACGTTGAGCCTCGGCATCTTGTTGCGCTTGGTGTAGAGACGCTCGTTCTTGTTCTTCTTGGCGATGAAGACGTTGTCGTTCTTGAGCTTGAGCAAACACTACTTGGTTTGATTGAGGACGGGGGACTTGCTCATCGACTTGCTCTTGTAAATGCTTGTCATGTAGCGGGTTGCGAGATGCATGACGGTCTTGACGCGCGGATCGTCGAAGAGTGTTCGATGACGGTGTACTTGAGTCGGAGAAGGTGTCGTCGGAGTGTCGACTCGAGCGGCTCCGTCTTGAGTATGACGATGTATAATGAGGCCGGTTCACCAACAAGGCACGGATCTCGTCCATTCTTGCATCGTTCTCTTGCTTGTGCGAGTCGAGCTTGTTGTCGAAGTAGTCTCTTGTACGTTGCTCGGAGAGTCGCAAGTCGGTGGCCAGGTTGTCGATGCGGTCGCTCATAGCTTGTTGCTCTTGGTGTAACGCCCTTTGAGCACCAAAGAGGTGGCTCTTTGTGATGAATGATGACATGTCGTCGTCTTGCTCGATGAAGAGTGGGTTGGTAGAAGTACTTGGCATATCCATCATTTCAAGCAAAATGTGAGTGGTAGAAGGAGAAGAACTAATACCAATGTACCTTTGACCGATGTTGAAATTGAATCAAGGTCACTCAAATGCGGACAATGAAATTGCACTGTTGGTACCAATTCTTGTCGGTTCTCACACCTACACAAGTAAAAGCTTATAGTGGAGCTTGGTTAGGATCATGGCACAAAATTTGATGCAATTGAAAGCGAGATTCAATAATGTTGGAAAAGATGCACAAATTTGCAAATGCGACAAGTAGACCAAGCAAGTAGTGGTACACGGAAACACACATGCAAATAGATAAGTGGGATTGTGCAAACCAAAAGTGAGCCAAAATGTGGAAACCACGAAAATGCTCTTGTTGCACAATGCTAGAGAGACGCTAGCACGATTGCACAATAGGCGGATACGGAGCTTGTGCACAACCTACTAGGCAAAAATGCAACTATCTCTATCCCAAGTATGCTATATGTATGGTATTTCGGTGCAATGATCCAAGATGATCCAATATGACAATCTTAATGTAGTATGATGCTATGGTTCTTGCTCATAAGCTCTTTGCTTATCTTTCTCTTTGCTTAAAAGCTTGGGTGGCTCTTTCTCTTTTGAGCTCTTTTCTTATGCAAACTTCACGAACCAAGATAGCAATTGTGTATGCGATGACAACTTTGTGACACACAAGTGGATCCCAAGATATGCACCACTATGGTATGGTATGTATGCTATGGAGTATGATTACTAATGTGCACAAGTCACGTTGCCGGCAATACTCAATGGCTAGTCTTGATGGGTAAGCAACGCACAAGTAAGGCTATGTGGTTATCAATGCAATTGCGAGAGATGACAAAGATGTCGTCGAGGTTACCGTCCTTCACGATGATGAGTCCTTGGCGAAGATGAGCGGTGGTGATGTTGACGTCGAACCGTACCTATATAGCCGAAACACAATAGGACACGGGAACCACAACTCAAATTCTCAAAGACCAAAAGCAACAATGGTGGAAACAGAAAAGTGGTGGTGGATGGGGGATGTCAATAGCTTCTCAACGAGCTAAAGAACGCGAAAATCAGACTTCGGATGTGGAAGTTATGCTGAAAATGGTGAAACTCAGAATGCTGAAATTGGCATGGGCGGTAGTACCGCTCAGACGGGCGGTTGTACCGCTCGAGGTACTCAGCGGTGGTACCGCTCGGAGGGGCGGTTGTACCGCTCGTGTCGGGATTCAACACAGAACGAAAGGGACGCGATTTTGTAGCGGAAATAGAGGATTTCGGGGGCAAAATTAGGTGGATTTCGTGGATGGAAAGAGGTGGGGAGGGTGGGGAAAGCTAGATCCACACGCAGCAACACAAATCCATGGACCAAATCCAACAAAATTTCATCACACCAACAAATCACAAAAAAAATTGGGGGCTATTTTTGGTGGGGATTTTCGGATTTAGGACGAAAACAACAAAATCAAGCTAGAAAACACGGGGTAGGGGCTCCAAAAACATGACCAACGTGGCTCATGATACCAAGATGATGTAGGGCGGAACCCTATGTGGACGATCTTTCACGTTTGGAGTGGATCCTATGGGGAATCACGAAGAACACGCGGAAGCACAAAGGGGAAACACGGGGAAAACGAGAGAGAGAAACACTAAACCGACATAGAATCAATCACACGAGTGATAGATCATCACACACATAAGGTAGCACAAGGTTCAAGATCAACAAAGGAAAGGATACAACGGAACCGTTCTTCTCCGAGAGGAGGCCTTGATTTTCTTCCCTAAAAAGGGGTCTTGAATCCGCTTGGGGATCTTCTCCGAAGAGGCCGTGAACTCCGAGGAGAAGTAACCAAGTGGATGAGCAAAGGCTCTCACACAAATATGAGCTAATCCAATGCTAAACCTAATTAGGAGGTGGGGGAGTTCTATTTATAGTCTTAGTGCAAATGGGGGCGAAGTGAAGGGGTAATGGGCCTCATGCCCGAGCCCTGTGCGCAGACATGCCGGTTGTTCCGGTCGAGGTGGCGGTTGTACCGCTGGCGATCCAGGGAGAGCGGAAGTACCGGTCGAGGAAGGCGGTACTACCGCCGGGGTCAGGTGTTGGCTTCTGCAGCTGGTCGTCGGGGTCCCCAGCGGTTGTACCGGTCGTGGGGCCGGTTGTTCCGGTCATTTGGGATTTACCGGTACATCCGGTGCTATACCGGCCTTGCACCGCTTGATTACAGAATGGCGGCCGGTTGTTGGGCGGTAGTAGGCCGGTTGTTCCGCCCGGCCGGTTGTTGGGCGGTTGTACCGGTCCTTCCAGGTTGGGCCGAATGCTTCCTTGATCTTAATGTCCGTCTTGCACTGTTCCTTCTCCTTGGTTGCTTACCTGGTACGTGAGCACACAAAGCATCTCCGTTTGAGGTAGTAGCCATGTCTCAAGTGGGTCAAAGTGAAATTCAACAAGGAGAGAGTTAACCTCGGATTGAATAGCACGTGCTCGAGCTCTCGTCGTGGGTCCTCGTGGGGTTGGATGTGTCGATGTAGACTCCATGGGGATGATGGAAGGATGCTCCGCATCACAACGCCTAACCAAAACGGTTTGAAAAATCATATTTTTGTGTACTTGTGTGTGAGTTAAAAAATAATCAGACGATGTAAATATCTGGTGTTCAAAAAAGAAAATGTAAAGATCTGGCAAGACAACCGGCCCCCACATGATTTTCACTCTATCTCGCGGCTCGAGGTTTGGTAGGTGATTGGCCGGGATCATTATTCAGACACGGTTCTGTATTGGAAACCGTCAGCTATTATGTTCACACACGGATTTGCTGCGGGAATTGTGTGTAATTCAAACTATAGTACTCGTAAATTCCGGCGACCGGCGTGTGTAGTGTCCCCGTCGATCTAGATTCCGGCCGCCAATAAATACTGCCTTGCTCACGTCATCCCACCTGCATTCTCATCTACATCCTCCCCTCGCTCGCCCTCTCTCTCTCTCCCAAATCTCTGCCATGGCGTCGCCGGTCTGCCTACGTGCCGACGAGGAGTCGCCGCCCCCCGAGGACGCTCACTCGATTAGCAGCGACGAGGACCCCTACGCGCTGCCTGACGAGGTTGCGCCGAACCCCCCAACTTTGGATTGGTTTTGGGGCCAGTACAATCTTTGTCTGTGAAGGTCGCTGCGGCCGGCTGAGAAACCACGCAAGTGGCGTTCAAGAATGAGATGGCGGAGGAGGAAGCCAGGTACCAGGCGGCCTCTGAAGCCCGTGATGCCGCCTGGAAAAAGGAGGCGGCGGAGCTTTGGGGGCGGGCGCGTCGTTGTGCCAAGGAGGTGTACGAAGACGGGTACTTCACGAGGAAGGTCATTGTCGCTGGGCACCTCGTCGCTTTATGGAGGTGGGCCAATAAGCTCCAGCGTGCCACCGCCGAGGAGCTCCGGTGGGCACCCAACAAAATGGCAAGATTGGTCGCGCGCGTCCGCCAGCAAGAGGCAGATCGATACGTCAAGCACTCCAAGGCGGAGGAGTCGTAGTACTGCCTCCACACTGGGAAGGCGCCGCGCACCAGGGAGCTGCTGGCGAGGGGCTACCGGAATACTGTCCCTAGGAGGGATTATTAGTTTTAGTATTGTTTGTTTTCAATTTTATGCATTGTACCTAGTAGTTAAGTATCATCACGTATATGTGATGATATTATATATATATATATATTCATTCTATGATGATCTAATGAACAATTATATATATATATATATATATATATATATATATATATTATCAATTCCATTTTCTATCTGTTTTTGTATACTTTGAATCTAGTTGTTATCATCCACATATACAGAATGGAAAGCGTATATACACACATTAAACAGAACATATAAGAATGAAAAACAAAGTACGCACATTGAAACAAAGCAATAAACAGAGCAATACTATGATTGCTGTGAATACATAGCTATCCACGTCGAAACGACTTTCCAAAATAAAACGCGTCCATGAGACCATGACCAGCAGCCCTTGCCTAGGGTAGCTCTTGGCTCTGCTTGAACTCGTGCAGGTGTTCGTCCAGTGGCCGACACGCTCGTGGTACATCTGGAGCGCGATCTCGAGCTCCAAGTTGGCTATTTCATCGAAGATCACCAGCTCGAGGATGCGACGGCCATGTTCCTCTACTGCGCCCAAGTGGACACCTGGGCCAAGGAGGCGGTCGAGCCTATGGACCAGCGCGTTGGCATCCAGCGGGCCGGGGACAAGGTGAACGGCGGCACCCACGTGAACGGCGCGTCGGGCGTCCGGTGCAAGTACGGCGTGGCCGACCTCTGGTACAACTACGGCACTGAGGGCCTCTGCCCACTCCTGGCGAGGAATGGGGGTATTGATGGGACGTGTACCCAGCTGCGACGACGTGTCGACAGCAGGCAAGCACCGATGGATCCGCTGTTGTTGTGCGGCGTGCCGCGCCTCTCGCTCTGCGGCGCTCCAACGGTCTTGCCGTGCGGTGAGCCGTAGCCTATCGGCGCGAACGCGCCTTGCTTGCTCTGCAGCACGCCATCGATCATGTTGTGCGGCGAGCTGCAGCCTGTCGGCGCTGACATGCCTATCTTGATCCACGGCGCTCAAGCGCCATGCGCCAAAGGTCTGCTCAACCCTGGCGATGACGCGCATCACGGTGTCGTCCATCGCGTTGCCGGGGAGCGCCTCGGCCTCGACGGGCCGTGGCACCTGCTTGTTTTCCTCGTCGACGAGGTTGATGGTAGAGGCGGCACTTTGGTGGGTTGGCATGCTTGGAAAAGGTGGATGTGCTAAAGGCTGCGCTTGTCGCCTCCGTGCATCGCGCGCCCCCTATGCGCAATATAGCAGGGTGGCGGGAAACAGGTGAGGAAATGGCGGGAAATGGTGGCGTGTTCATAAAACGCCATCAATTAATGGAAACTTAGCATCGAGCTAGCACAAGTCATAGATGATGATCAAATGAACACGGACCACACTAGGGAACCCGTCGGTGACGAATTCATCTATCCCAAACGGTTGAATACTAGCAAGCATTTGCCCACACAACACACGGCCTATTCCATCACAAATAGGTCAGATGGATCAACTGTATGCCATGTATCACACATTGTCAAAAAGTAATGCGGTAGACCTTCTTTAATTAACATGTGTTAAAAATAAAAACAAGGATTTGAGGTTAAATTAGTTGAGGAATGGGGCATTTCGGTCATTTGACGAAATGACCCATCCCATCGCCTAATTTAACATCGACACAACTTACCATCCAGTCACCCATCCGATGGCTGCTCCAGCCTGAGCACACTTAACTTGATAGTTTTCTTACATGAGCTACTGGTGGAACAACTAGTCCTTGCTGATAGGAATGCCTCTTCACATCCTTATGGAGTATCCTGATGATCGCCCGTCCCACAATGTCCAATAGATGTTGTGTAGACAGAGCATATCACATACGTCTTATTAGAAGCAATCGTCTGCGTTATTATCGGGTCTTAGCTCACATTTCTGATTACAGACCTGTTTTCCGCGTATCACACACATCTTGTGATATTGAACCGTTTCTGTTCTCTTGCCTAATCACAAACAGTTCATCCGAGTGAACCCTATGCTGTATATCGGACACACCTTCATCTGGCTGCCCGTTTCTTTTGTGTTGCCTAATCACAAACAGTTCATCCGAGTGAACCGTATGATGTGTATCGCACACGCCTTCATCTGGCTGCCCGTTTCTTTTGTGTTGCCTAATCACAAACAGTTCATCCGAGTGAACCCTATGCTGTATATCGCACACACCTTCATCTGGCTGCCCGTTTCTTTTGTGTTGCCTAATCACAATGCACACGCCTTCATCTGGCTGTTCGTTTCTTTTGTTCCTCCTCATTGCAAACAGTTAATTGAACTAAACCGTATGCCCTTCATCGCACATGCAACTAAAACCTGAACCGTGTTTGATGCATCCGTCATCGCAAACGTTTTATACATTTCTGACGGTTTTCATACACCATCGTTTGCGATTATGGCATCACACACAGTTTCTCGAAGGGTCTCTGAATGTAGTGTCGCGTTAGCAGCATCCTGCAGTTGTTAGCCCATCATCAGTTCGAGCCCGTTAACAGCCTGCTATATATTTGGGCTCAATATCGGCCCGATGTGGTTTCGTCCTGTTAACGGCCCATTCAAGGGATGGGCCAATTTTTAAGATGTGCATCTTTCGGCCTTTCAGCGACCCATTTAAGTGTTGGGCCAATTTATGGCCCGATGTGTCTTTCAGCCTGGTGACAGCCCATAAGTGAGTTGGGCCATTAGCAGTCAAACCTGAGTTTTGGCCTTTTAACGACCCATGCTCTTCATGGTCCAATACGAGCCCGGTTTCTCTTTCGGCCTGATAAAAGACCACAACGCAGTTGGGCCATTTACAGTACGACCTGACTTTCGGCCTCTTTGCGGCCCATGCTCTTCATGGTCCAGTACGAGCCCGCTGTCACTTTCGGCCTGCTAAAGGCCCATAGTATAGTTGGGCCATATGTAGCCTGACCTAGTATCGGCCTGTTAATGGCCCGTGAAATCAAATGGGCCCGCCTGTTGCCCTCTTCGATGTCGGCCTGTTACGACCCGGGAGGTAAGAGGCCGACCATTAACTTTCGTCCTGGTAACGACCCATTAACTTAATGGGCTCATTAACTTAATGGGCCCACTAAAGTTCGTACATGTCTTTAGGCCCAATTAGATAATTTGAGCCCATTACAACGAGCAATCATGCATAGGACCAAAACCGATCAAGCAAAGGTATGGCATACAGGGAAAAACGTTGCACATCCAACATATATTACAGGAAATTACATCCACTGGGCAATCAAAGATTGATGCCAATGCAAATAAATGAACAGAACCTAACGATCTACAATGTCACAATCTGCAACCTCGGCGCGGATGATGCCTATAAGCATGTGGGCAAGTTCTTGCTGCTTTGCTACACTGTCTCTGAAAACATTGATCAGTTGTTGTTGTGCACAAATGTGCACCTCTGATTCCTCCACCATTTCCATCATTGCTTCAGCCATTAATTGGTTCACAAACATACATTTTTCCGCTGCATTCGAGATGAGGAAACCGAATGATTCGGATGGCGATTTTGGCAGGCTTGTATTATTGATAGTGGAGAGTGTCTTGACCACTGCATCATAACATAAATTAGGAGGGGAACCGAACAGATTAATCAAGAGTTATTGCCATATTACCTGGCCTTGATTTATTGGAAAGAAACAATGGGGTTGCCTTGCTGTTTTCAGAATTTGTCTTCTTATCTTCAACAGCCTGCACCAAATTAACACACTAGCATTGCTATCATTGGCCAGGTCAGATAATAGGAAAGCAACATTGACACAATGAACGTTCGGGCAACCAGACCACACCAGCCTACACAAAATTAACACAATATGGCATATCTATCGTCATCCAGGTAAGGTAATACGAAAGCAACATTGACAGAATGAATGAATGGGACCAGAGTTGTAACATCCCAAATTTTCAATTTGGAATGTTATACATAGGTCATTCATGCATATCATATTTTATTGCATTTTTGTTTGCGATCCTCGAAATTCTAAGCAACTCAAGGACCCGCGGAGAGAGTTGGAGATTTCACGATTTTCATATTTGAATTTTATCAAATATTGAAACAAGGATCATTTTGGTTTTAATGATTTTTCTCACCGAAAATATTTCAAATTTAAAATATATGAGAGGAGATAATATGACTTCTCCAAAATAAATGAAATATTGGAGGAAAAATATTAAAATCAAATAAATATTTTTTATTTGGATTTTTATTGTTATTTTTTTGAACTAGGAAAAATACGCGTTTTTCAAAATTGCACAGGAGGCCCAAATAAATGTTCACCTTGTCCGGCATATTTTTAGAGGACGGCGAAAATTTATTTCGGGATTTGTGGAGTCTGTTTAGTATTTCTTTTCTTCGGTTTTCTGTGCATTAGAATATTTTTTTAAAAAAAGTTCGAACCGACTTATGGGCCGTGGGCGACCCGGACTCCCGCCGCCCCGGGCCTTATAAGCCGCGCCCCCGACCACGCAGACCAGCACCAGCCCCGCCGCCGAAACCCTAACCCTAACTCACACTGCACACAAGGCATGACGCCGACCTCGCCACCCGTCGCCACGACCCCGCCCGCCGCTTACCGCCGCCTCCCGAGTTGCCGCCGCCGCCACATCACGCGTCCCGAGGTAGCCGCCGGTTTTCATTAGAAAACCGTATGTTTTTTTAGAAACCCACGTTTATTTTATTTTAGATTGGTTTTATCTTTTTTTCGTCGGTTTATTTATTTAGCAAACGTTCGTCCGTACGTTCGTTTTAGCGAACGCCATTCACCCGTTAGCCGCAGACAGCGAACATTCGTTCGTTAGCCATTCGTCGCTTTTTTCTTTTCCGTGGTTTTTCCGCGATTATTTTCGATCATGATTTCTGCCCTGATTTTCGTTTTAGTTTATCTTTTCGCTCGTCTCGAAGGCCTCTTTCTGTTTAACCAACTTGAACAAGATTTTGGTACTGTAAAATTTGACTTTAGTCCAGATTAGTAATTGGATCTTGTTTCTTTCACAGTTTGAGTTTCGTTGCTCCGTTTGATTTGATTATTTTTGCAAACCGGAGTTCTTCAGTTGAAATTTCTGGTTAGATCTCCTTGTTTGAGTTTTACCCGTGCATCTTTGGTTGATTGCTTATGTATTCTATTGTTTGTTTGCGATAGAATTCCCGGAGTGCGAAGCATGCTACTACGAGTCACTAGGTTTTGCGGATCGTCAGCAAGGCAAGTAACACATTGATCATACTCTTTTCATACCTAGTTTTTATGCATTACTTGCAACCCTCAAACATTGCATGATTAGGATGTGTTTAACTTGTGGGTTTGGGAAGTATTTGATGAGGTAGAACCTATTGCCCTGTTTTATTATCAAATCCTGGGAGTTACTTCTACGTTATGCTTATATTGCCATGCTATGCTCGTATAAGTGGATTGGGTTTGAGTGTATCCATGACAGATGTGATATTGTTAATTAATGGTTCAACTTAAGGTGGCAACTTTAATACACATCTGGGTGGATTGTTTGTTTTGGGCACCTAGGGAATTCAGTGTTGTCCTATGAGACCCCGGGGATATATCGTGTGATCATCCTACGGTCCGCCACCCAGGCTCAAAGGGATCATAAGATTTTTCATGCTAGAAACTTCCGTGTGCAGCCACAAGCCATTATGGGCTCTGGCATAGTTGAGTATGTTGTGTGACCTCTTTCAGTGGAGGGCTAGCAGATGTAGAGGCAAAGTAGGTGTAACTGTCCACCCAGAGTAAAGAGTTAATGCTTCTGAAATACTGTGTCTCGGACATCCGTTTCTCAAACACCATGTAGTGCGAGAAATCCAACGGAGGAGATCAAGTCTTGTGGGGAAAAGTGCGCAAACCTCTGTAGAGCGTACAAACTAATCATGGTTAGCCGTGTCCCCGGTTATGGACATCTTGAGTATCTGGTACTTGAACTATTGATTTGATCTCATCACTTTAAATTAATTTGTTGTGTTGTTAATGATTACCTTAATTGGGATTGAGTTGGAGGAACCTTCTCAATGATGTTTCAACCACCATGATAGTTAAATTAAATTTATTCCTTTGTTGTAGGAAAAAATTGGCTTTTCGCAAAAACAATATAACCTTAGAGCCTCCACCAGCCATATATGCATGTAGTGATAGCATTTATCTGTTCATTGCTCTACTGTGTTATATTACCAGCATATTCCATGTGCTAACCCATTTTCGGGCTGCAACGTGTCATGTTGCAGACTTTTCAGACGAGGAGTAAGGTGCGATAGGTCGTTTGTCATGCACTCAGCTATGCCGTTGGAGTTGATGGACTCACTTTATCTTCCAAGCCTTCCGTTGTTATCGTTTTAGATGGCCTTAAGCCATATTTATTGTAATAAGTTCTATTGTGAGACATTCGATGTAATAAGTGTGTGATTGCTACTCTGTTATAAATCCTTCGAGTACTGTGTGTGTCAGCATTACCGATCCAGGGATGACAATGAAGCACAGAGACTTGACCGTCTGAGGTCGGGTCGCTACAAGATGGTATCAGAGCACACGCTGAATGTAGGACACGACCACTAAGAAAAGCCATAGGTCACTCTTCTCTACTCATTTCTGACTCCTCTCCATTTTCTACTCTTTAGGATGGCAGACTCGAGGAACAAGTTTGCACAACCAGATGAAGACACTCCCTTTGGACGACACTTGAAGGAAGTCACTAGATACCTGAACATTGGAATACCAAGCTTCACCGGGACCTACACCGCTACTTTACCAGAAGAGGAGCACTGGATGATTCGAGTTCAAGTTCCAGGAAGGACATTCATGCCAGTCACTGAAACCTATAGAGTTTTCCTTTGATGCCCCAACCTGGAGTCTAGGAAAGAGCATGGCAGCTCACATCGCCATGGGGCGCATTGGCGAAGTTTACCAAAAGGATCTCAAGTATACTATCTACTAGATATGTGGGCACCGAGATGAGCAATGGGAGATAGCCAGCACCAGGAGGGACAGGTCCATTGCAGCATTCATCCTGGAGCTAAACCAGCACATTCGACGCCAGGAGAACCAGATGTGCCCAAGCATGATAGATTTTAAGAAGGCGATGACAAGGATCACCGAGCTTGAAGAGGAACTCAAGTCTACACATGATGGATATGAGGAGGAAATGACGATACTCGTGGAGAACAATGACGACCTAACAAGGAAGCTAGGAGTTTTCATGGGAGACCCCGCGACAGGAGGAGAGGACGACGATTCCACTTGCCCAGAGAACTACATCATCATCGACCGCACCTACTACGACCCCAATGATAGTGATGATGATTATGAAGACGAAGCTGGAGCGGATATCATGGAGTCTTGCACCGATCAAAATTTCTAGATGACCACCATATGACTAGTAGTATTTCCCCATGTATATAGTAGTAGTCTGAGCACTTCTGTAATGATAGTTCTAGACTGTTTGTATGCCCTTGCTTGAGTGATTGAGTGATACGATACGATTGTGTTTGTCTCATGTGCATATGGGCAGTGCTTTATCACTAGACCTCTTTCTATTCTAATCTCTCCCCTCTAAACCCATCAGATGCCTCCGAGACGTGACACCGGATTTGTCTTCCCACCTGAGATCACCCAGTTGATCCAGCAGCAGAATGCCTTGATGCAGATATTAGTCCAGAACCAAGGCAACAACAACAACAACAACAACAACAACAACAACAACAACAACAACAACAACAACAACAACAACAACAACAACCCTCCTCCAGTTGACAACTTAGCCCGTTTTCTGAGGTTACAGCCGCCGGCGTTTTGCAGTAGCATCGAGCCCATAGTTGCGGACGACTGGTTACGCAAGATTGGAAGGGAGTTGACCACGGCAGGTTGCACTGATGCTGAGAAGGTGCGTTTGCCGCACACCAATTGGATGGACCAGCAGCGTCATGGTGGGAGAATTACACCGCCACTTTCCCTATAGCCAATATCACTTGGGATCAGTTTCAGCAAGCTTTTCACACCGCCCATGTCTCAACTGGAGCTATGAACATGAAGAAGCGTGATTTTCGCAACTTACGCAAGGGAAATCGCACTGTGGCTCAGTACGTAGACGAGTTTAGTAAGCTGTCTCGCTATGCCCCTGATGATGTGGCCACAGATGCCGCAAAGAAGGAGAAGTTTATGGAAGGGTTGAATGATGAGATGAGCATGCAGTTGATGGTGGCAACATTTAACAACTACCAGGAGTTGGTAGACAAGGATCTTATGATTGAAGGAAAGCAGCAGCAGATTGAGAGCCGCAAGAGGAAGTATGGACAAGGAAATTACAACTCTAGAGCTCAGCAGAAGCCTCGTTTCACCCAGATCTCGGGAGGACTTATCCATAACCATGGAGGCCACACCCACAATGGAGGGAGTTCTCACAACCACAATGGCCCCAAGAATGGAAACGGGAATGAAGCAGGTAGCAATCAGAACCGCTCTAACCCAGCCACACCCGCCAAGAATGATCAAAGTCACATTACCTGTTTCAAGTGCGGGAAGACTGGGCACTACACCAACGATTGTATGGAATTGAAGAACGGTAATGGAAATGGAAGCGCTGGGAAGAAGCCCAACCCTTTCAACAGGGGACAAGTGAACCACGTGAACGTGGAGGAAGTCGAGGAGCGGCCAGATGCAGTTATCGGTAAGTTTTTGGTTAAGTCTTTTACTGCAATCGTTCTTTTTGATACTGGTGCATCGCATTCATACATATCAAGGGGATTCATGGATAAGTATAAGTTGCCCACTAAGCTACTTAGGACACCTATGTTAGTAAGTTCGCCAGGAGCGGAATATATGGCAAGACAAGGATGTTTTCAGATGTCATTGACCATTGGAAGCCATGTTTTCCCCTTAGACCTGATAATTTTGGAGTCACGAGGATTGGATGTGATACTAGGAATTGATTGGCTATCGATGTATGGGGGAAACATCGATTGCGCCAATAAGTCGATTTTTCTCACTACCCCGGAGGGAAAAAGGATCAAGTATGTATCCAGGCATACGTCAAGGAGAACACAAGTAAATTCCCTCTCAGGAGTTGATCAGGAGGAAGTACCTGTTGTGAAGGATTACCCTGGCGTGTTTCTAGAGGAATTACTAGGCATGCCACCGGATCGAGACAATGAGTTCTTAATAGAACTATTGCCAGGCACCGGGCCTATATCGAAGAGACCATACTAGATGCCCGCAAACGATCTGGAGGAGATTAAGAAGCAGATTAAGGAGTTATTGGAGAAAGGTTACATTCGACGAAGTTCATCACCATGGGGAGCCCCAGTACTTTTGGTCGAGAAGAAGGATGGATCGTTAAGGATGGTGGTTGATTATCGTGCGTTGAATGAAGTAACAATCAAGAATAAGTACCCACTGCCGATGATTAATGATTTGTTTGACCAGTTGCAAGGAGCTAAAGTGTTTTCGAAGATCGATATGCGATCAAGATATCACCAGCTGAAGATTAGGGAAAAAGATATACCTAAAATAGCTTTCACCACGAGGTACAGGTTATACGAGTATACGGTTATGTCATTTGGACTAACTAACGCCCCTGCCTATTTCATGAGTATGATGAACAAGGTGTTCATGGAGTTCTTGGATAAGTTTGTCGTGGTGTTCATTGATGATATCTTGGTATACTCGAAAAATGAAGAGGAACACAAGGAGCATTTGCGTTTAGTTCTCGAGAAGCTCAGGGAACATCAGTTATATGCTAAGTTCAGCAAGTGCGAGTTTTGGTTGAAGGAAGTTGGATTTCTTGGACATGTTATATCAGGAGAAGGTATAGCAGTGGATCCTACCAAGATTCAGTCAGTCACTGAGTGGTTGGCACCCACCTCATTTGGAGAGATCCGCAGTTTCCTTGGACTCGCAGGATATTATCAGAGATTTATTGAGAATTTTTCTAAGATTGCGAAGCCTATGACGGCATTGTTGAAGAAGGACACCAAGTTCCATTGGACTGAAGAATGTGAAGCCAGTTTCCAGGAGTTGAAGAAACGTTTGACTACAGCCCCAGTGCTGATTCTGCCGGATATACGCAAGGATTTCCAAGTGTACTGTGGCGCCTCTCGCTTAGGACTTGGAGGAGTACTTATGCAAGACGGAAGAGTTGTTTCGTATGCCTCACAGCAACTTAGACCACATGAGTTGAACTATGCCACACACGACTTGGAGTTAGCAGCCTTAGTGCATGCGCTCAAGACCTGGAGACATTTCTGATTGGGAACTGTTGCGATGTGTATACGAATCACAAGAGTTTGAAGTATATTTTTACTCAGAAGGAGCTGAACTTCAGGCAGAGGAGATGGTTGGAGCTCATAAAAGATTATGATATGAAGTTGCACTATCATCCAGGCAAGGCCAATGTCGTAGCAGACGCTTTGAGCCTGAAGAGTTATGTCAATACCCTCGTAAGCGGAGGAATTCCAAAGGAGTTGGTAGAAGATCTTAGGGAGCCACGTTTGGAGATAGTCCCTAGAGGTTTTGTTGCGGCATTGGAGGTTCAGTCAACATTATTGGGAAAGATTCGAGAAGCTCAGAAAGATGACAAAGAAATTGCTGAAATAAAGGAGAAGATGAGTGAAGGGAAAGCCAAAGGTTTTCATGAGGATGAGCACGACACCTTGTGGTTTGAGGACCGTGTATATGTGCCCAATAATGCAGAGATCAGGAAGTTTATACTACAAGAAGCTCATGACTCGCCATACTCGAGACACCCCGGAAACACTAAGATGTATTTGGACTTGAAGGAGCGTTTCTGGTGGACTGGTATGAAGAAGGATATTGCCGAGTATGTAGCCATATGTGATGTATGTCAGAGAGTGAAGGCAGAACATCAGAAGCCAGCAGGATTACTGCAGCCTACGCCGATACTCGAATGGAAGTGGGATAAGCTTGGCATGGATTTTATCACCGGATTGCCTAGGACCCGATCGGGATATGATTCTATCTGGGTAGTAGTGGATCGTTTGACCAAAGTAGCCCACTTTATCCTAGTGAAAACCACATATACAAGTGTGAAGTTGGCCAAGATATATATGACCAGGATCGTATGTCTGCACGGAGTTCCGAGGACCATCGTATCAGATAGAGGAACACAGTTTACTTCAAAGTTTTGGCACCAGCTGCACCAGACCTTGGGTACCAGGCTGGAGTTCAGTAAAGCTTTTCACCCGCAGACAGATGACAGACCAAGAGAGTCAATCAGATTCTGGAGGACATGTTGAGAGCGTGTGCGCTAGATTATGGATCTAGTTGGGATGACAACTTGCCCTACGCGGAGTTCTCATACAACAATAGCTACCAGGCCAGTTTGAAGATGGCACCGTTCGAGGCCCTGTATGGAAGAAGGTGCAGAACACCGTTGATGTGGGATGAAGTTGGAGACCATCAGTTGTTCGGACCAGATTTGATTAAGGAGTCCAAGAGAAGGTTAAGCTGATTCGAGATAGACTGAAGGTAGCTTGGTCCCGACAGAAGAGTTATGCAGATTCGAAACGCAAGGAGGTAGTCTATGAAATCAGAGACAGAGTGTATCTGCGAGTGTCACCTCTTCGAGGAGTTAAACGTTTTGGAGTTAAGGGAAAGTTAGCCCCGAGATTTGTGGGACCGTACCGTGTTTTGGAACGTATGGGAGAGGTTGCCTACAAGTTGGAGTTACTCGAAGGACTGTCGGGAGTACATGGTGTTTCACGTTTCCCAGTTGAAGAAGTGCCATGCAGAGATGGCCAATATTCCCCTGAGAGATACAGTGCCCCTGGAAGCAATTCAGTTGGATAATGATTTGACATATGAGGAGAAACCTGTCAAGATTCTTAAGTTTACCAGCCGAGTTACTCGCACCAAGGTTATCGAGTTTTGCAAAGTTCAGTGGAGCCACCATACCGAGGATGAAGCCACCTGGGAATGAGAGGATGATCTACGCAAAGACCACCCACACCTATTTTCTAGCCAACCCGAATCTCGAGGACGAGATTCACATTAAGGGGGTAGGTTTGTAACATCCCAAAATTTCAATTTGGAATGTTATACATAGGTCATTCACGCATATCATATTTTATTGCATTTTCGTTTGCGATCCTCGAAATTCTAAGCAACTCAAGGACCCACGGAGAGAGTTGGGGATTTCACGATTTTCATATTTGAATTTTATCAAATATTGAAACAAGGATCATTTTGGTTTTAATGATTTTTCTCTCGGAAAATATTTTGAATTTAAAATATATGAGAGGAGATAATATGACTTCTCCAAAATAGATGAAATATTGGAGGAAAAATATTAAATTCAAATAAATATTTTTTATTTGGATTTTTATTGTTATTTTTTTGAATTAGGAAAAATACGCATGTATCAAAATTGCATTGGAGGCCCAAATAAATGTTCACCTTGTCTGGCATATTTTTCGAGAACGGGGAAAATTTATTTCGGGATTTTTGGAGTCTGTTTAGTATTTCTTTTCTTCGTTTTTCTGCGCGTCAGAATATATTTTTTAAAAAGTTCGAACCAACTTACGGGCCGTGGGCGACCCGGACTCCCGCCGCCCCGGGCCTTATAAGCCGCGCCCCGACCCCGCAGACCCAACCACCAGCCCCGCCGCCGAAACCCTAACCCTAACTCGCGCCGCCATGCAGAGCGTCGCCGCCGCCCAGAGCCGTCAACCCGCGCCGCCGCCGTGACGCCGACCCCATGGCCCATCGCCGCCGACCCGCCCGCCACCGCCGGACACCGCCTCACCGGAGTTTCCCGCCGCCGCCGCCACCGTCACGCGTCCCGAGTAGCTGCCGGTTTTCGTTATAAAACCGTATGGTTTTTTAGAAACCCTCGGTTATTTTATTTTAGATCGGTTTTATCTTTTTTCCGTCGGTTTATTTATTTAGCGGACGTTCGTCCGTATGTTCGTTTTAATGAACGCCGTTCACCCGTTAGCCGCAGACAGCGAACGTTTGTTCGTTAGCCTGTTCGTCAGTTTTTCTTTTTCCAGGGTTTTTCCATGATTATTTTTTATCGCGATTTCTGCCCTGATTTTCGTTTTAGTTTATCTTTTCACTCGTTTATCGGAATCAGGCGATTCAAGCGCCTAGATCTTCGTCTCGAAGCCCTCTTTCTGTTTAACCAACTTGAACAAGATTTTGGTACTGTAAAATTTAACTTTAGTCCAAATTAGTAATCGGATCTTGTTTCTTTTGCAGTTTGAGTTTCGTTGCTCCGTTTGATTTGATTCTTTTTGCAAGCTGGAGTTCTTCAGTTGAACTTTCTGGTTAGATCTCCTTGTTTGAGTTTTACCCGTGCATATTTGCTTGATTCCTTATGTATGTTATTGTTTGTTTGCGATAGAATTCCCGGAGTGCGAAGTGTGCTACTACGAGTCACTAGGTTTTGCGGATCGTCAGCAAGTAACACATTGATCATACTCTCTTCATACCCAGTTTTTATGCATTAGTTACAACCCTCAAACATTGCATGATTAGGATATGTTTAGCTTGTGGGTTTGGGAAGTAGTTGATGAGGTAGAACCTATTACCCTGTTTTATTATCAAATCCTGGGAGTTACTTCTACGTTATGCTTATATTGCCATGCTATGCTCATAGACGTGCATTGGGTTTGAGTGTATCCATGACAGATGTGAGATCATTAATTGATGGTTCAACTTAAGGTGGCAACTTCAATACACATCTAGGTGGATTGTTTGTTTTGGGCACCTGGGGAAACCAGTGTTGTCCTAGGAGATCCCGGGGATATACCGTGTGATCATCCTACGGTCCACCACCCAGGCTCAAAGGGATCATAAGATTTTTCATGCTAGAAACATCCGTGTGCAGCCACAAGCCATTATGGGATCTGGCATAGTTGAGTATGTTGTGTGACCTCTTTCAGTGGTGGGCTAGCAGATAGAGGGAAAGTAGGTGTAACTGTCCACCCAGAGTAAAGAGTTAATGCTTCCGAAAGACTGTGTCTCGGTCATCCGTTTCTCAAACACCATGTAGTGCGAGAAATCCAACGGAGGAGATCGAGTCTTGTGGGGAGAAGTGTGCAAACCTCTGTAGAGTGTACAAACTAATGATGGTTAGCCGTGTCCCCGGTTATGGACATCTTGAGTATCTGGTACTTGAATTATTGATTTGATCTCATCACTCTAAATTAATTTGTTGGGTTGTTAATGATTACCTTAATTGGGATTGAGTTGGAGGAACCTTCTCAATGATGTTTCAACCACCATGCTAGTTAAATAAAATTTATTCCTTTGTTGTATGAAAAAATTGGCTTTTCGCAAAAACAATACAACCTTAGAGCCTCCACCAGCCATATATGCATGTAGTGATAGCATTTATCTGTTCATTGCTCTACTGTGTTATATTGCCAGCATATTCCATGTGCTAACCCGTTTTCGGGCTGCAACGTGTCATGTTGCAGAATTTTCAGACGAGGAGTAAGGTGCGATAGGTCGTTTGTCATGCACTCAACTATGCCATTGGGGTTGATGGACTTACTTTATCTTCCAAGCCTTCCGCTATTATCGTTTTAGATGGCCTTAAGCCATATTTATTGTAATAAGTTCTGTTGTGAGACATTCGATGTAATAAGTGTGTGACTTCTACTCTGTTATAAATCCTTCGAGTACTGTGTGTGTCAGCATTACCGATCCAGGGATGACACTGAAGCACAGAGCCTTGACCGTCTGAGGTCGGGTCGCTACAAGAGCATTACTACAATTCAATAATGTGCATGATATGAGATAGTACACTCATGCAGATCAGTATGCAAAACTTCCAGACAGTTTTCCTAACAAAAATCAACATCGTCGCCTTTAGCATTTCTTCCAGGCAGTTTTCCTAACTGAATTTAGACCAGATAAAGGTTGGATTCACACCGATTAACAAAATACATGCTGATGTAAATATATAGTGATATACAGCAGGTACTTACATCAACATGGGAGCACAGAGAATTCCCGCACGATACTTTCCTCGAATACGATCCCAGTACAGAAAGTCTTCTATCCTTTAAGCTTATTTTCTAAAAGAGAGATGGGTAAGAAACATGTAGAAAATATGATCAGAATGCTATAAAATTTCATGATGCGAGGATACGGACACGCTTCTTAGAATGGAGTTGACATATTTTTGCTGAACTGGAGCGGACTAGTTCTATGGCCACTGGAATCTGCTTATTATCAGTGGGAGTTGGGTTTCTCTATGATGGAGCAGTATCCATGAAAACTGGAGTTGGTTTTTAATCTCCTGGTGTTTGGATCTTTTGCAAAGGCCTGGTTTGTAACCCTTCATATTCTAACATAGCCATCTTCCCCTTGCATGCCTTATATAGAAGAATGGTGCTTCAATTATAAAACATGCTACAATAGAGATGGAATAGGTATTGAAGAATAGAAAGGCATGACATATTGACATGTATTCCCTCCATCCGGAAATAAATGAATGGGTCTAGGTGTATTTTAGATCAAGATACATCCAGTTTTATCTATTTCCGCGACATGTAATCTGGACGGAGGGAGTATGTTATAAGAGCTAGAAATACGACAAGACAACAGTGTAAAAAAACACTACTTGAATGTAAAACTGTATGCTAGCGGAATACATTACAGAAAAACACTAAGGCAACATATATGTGTATGATTGGGAAACTAAGATGGCATTGCAAGAGACCACTAGAACAACACTTCAATGTAAAAAAAAGGACATGGTATGGTAGACAGATGAAGTACATACTGATGAATAACAATGCATAAGATATTGAGAAACATGATGTCCAAACTAAGCAGATGGCATTGCGATAGAGTAGAATGACAGTATTTGAATTTGAAAAAATGTTATCATTAATGGAATAGGTACTGAAAAACAGGAAGGCATGCCATATTTACATGCATGATCAGCAGGCGAAGCACAAGGCATTGCAACAGAGTAGATGCACTCTAGGACATTATATGAATGTTGTACCCATATCAAGGGCCAAGTTAGAGCAAGGACCTTATGGGGTGAATAGAATTCATCATCTTTTTGCAAGTCTTGTGAAGAACTGCCTTTACATGTTCCATCATATTGGGTATCATTGACGTCAAGTTTGTTGGCCGTTACATTGCTCCGTGAGGTTCTTGTGCATAAATCAGTGTGTGCAATTATATCTGACATGCATTGAAGACAATTAGTAGTTATATTTATGTAATGAGTGCCTGTAGGAGACGACATAAATAGTAGGACTGGGGTTAACTAGCAGCAACAGGTCTAAAAAACTAAAGGGAGAACACAGATGAAAGCTACAGAATATGTATCATTTGCACTCGAGATTAACTAGATGGCACACAAAAGTATTAAAGAACAAGTAGGTTATACTAGAAGTGGTATAATACTATAATCACCAGATTGTGGGATAGCATTGGCTGATGGATGATAACTATGGAACGGCGTTACCTAAAGAACAAGTCTCTTAGCTGAACTATGGAACAACGTTAACTCCTGAACAAGACCCGTAAGAGATCAGCATGAATATACAGTGAAATGTGGTAATCTATTTTCCATGCTTAGATGAATAACAAAGCCATAAATGTTGCACACAAGTAAGATGAGGGTACAACCTATCTGGACACCATCCATAGGAGTGAGCATCATGTGCTGACTTGTCGATGGCCCTGCAGTTGTTGTGGCTATCCATGTCGGGCACGCGCATTCGATGCAGGGAACTGTTGAGTGGGGACTATAGCTCCCTTCTGGTGTATGCTTCCCTTGTTTGAGCAGCTGCGGTGAGTCGGAAGACGGTGTGGGTGAAGATGCAGAAAACGCATAATGTTAAGAACGACACATCTCTCTGATCTGAAGAAATACCCTAAGAGATCAACAGCAAGGTACAAGAGTGGTCAAAAGTCTGTTGACTGAAGACTAAATTTGGGTCACACGATTTTATTTTGTTTTGGTACTGTCCAATCTACGGCGAATGGCTTGATGGCCGTCTTGTGCCTCCCGGCTGACACTGTTCGGAATCTTCCCCGAAGAGCCAGCGACCACCGGTAGAGCAGCCTACCTCCGCCATCCGTGGCCCCGACCAAAACCCCGCTCCCCGCCCCACCGCACTGCTGTGGTTGCGCCGCCCCGGGCCAATCCACAAAGACTCGCCGTCATCCACATCCGGCGATGGCAGTACCTTCAACCCACGCAACTCTAAAATAGCCATCTAAACACTGCTTCCGCGGTGAACTTGCGCCCCGACACCCTTACGTTAGACACCAACCAACCGACAGCCTAGGAGCTCCGTCGGCTCGAGGGGTGCTGCTTCCCATTGGGAACCGATTGGCCCAGAATAAAAATTCAGACAACTGACGCCTAAATAAAGTGATTTGATATGAGGGTGCAATCTATCTGGCGGCCCGGTGAAGTAGGCAGCTCCAGCTGCCAAGTTGGTGAGGCCGGCGCAGTTGCGGTGGCTACCGGCGCAGGGAAGCAGAGATGTCGTGATGGTCGACGGCTATGGGGAAGCAACGTCGGGGCTCTGGACGGGTCCAAAGTTGGAGCCGCTCCGGCGCCGTGAACAGCGGCAGGGGTGAATCGGCTTCGGTACAGTTCACGCGGCCGTCGTCGAGGTAGCTCCGGCAGCACGGAGTAAGAGGCACACGACCCTGTGCACGACGACAAATGGACAGCGTCTCCGGGATTAGAGAGGAGGGCAGCTGTGAATTTGGTGCGGTGGGGGCGCCATGGAGGAGGGGCTGAGGTTTCGCGGCTCGGGAGAAGGGAGCTTCCGGGGAGAAGGTGATTTGGCTCCCACATGGTATGAATGGGGAATTGGGAGGGGGAACCATGTCTTACGGACGCATTTGTCTGAAATGTGTGTGTGTGTGTGTGTGGGGGGGGGGGGTTACAGTTCTACCCCTGCCTTTAGGCTTCTCGGCTTGGGTCTGTGTACTGAGGGTCGGGGATAGTAGAGTAACTTTGCTTCTCCCAAATAGTGGGAGAGAGCGATTTCGAGCGAGGAGGGCGTGTTTTGAAATATAGTGCGCGCGAGTGATTTCGGACGAGGAGAGCATGTTTTGAAATAGTGGTTGTCGGTGTCAAAACCGGCGGACCTCGAGTAGGGGGTCCCGAACTGTGCTTCTAAGGTTGATGGTAACAGGAGACAAGGGACACAATGTTTACCCAGGTTTGGGCCCTCTCTATGGAGGTAATACCCTACTTCCTGCTTGATTGATCTTGATGAATATGAGTATTACAAGAGTTGATCTACCACGAGATCGTAATGGCTTAGACCTAGAAGTCTAGCATGTATGACTATCATAATGAATCTCTCCCCTCTCCGGACTAAGTCCTCCGGTTTATATAGACACCGGGAGGATCTAGGGTTACACAAGGTCGGTTACAGAGAAAGGAATCTACATATTTGGTCGCCAAGCTTGCCTCCCAAGCCAAGGAGAGTCCCATCCGGACACGGCTGCAGTCTTCGGTCTTCATATCTTTACAGCCCATCAGTCCGACCCATGGCTAACAGGCCGGACACTCGAGGACCCCTTAGTCCAGGACTCCCTCAGTAGCCCCTGAACCTGGCTTCAATGACAAGGTATCCGGCGCGCAGGTCAATCTTCGGCATTGCAAGGCGGGTTCCTCCTTCTGAACTCCAAGATAGTCTTCGGACATATCGAACGTGTCCGGACCTGTAACACACACACTACACACAACCGCAGAAAGAATATAATATTCAACGAGTCCAATCCGTTGACAACTTTTTGTAACATGATATCACGTCTGCCCGGTCATAATTTCAAACCGTTTTTCGTCCGCCACTCCATGTTTTGAGACGCAGTTGCCATTGGCACGTCTTGTCAAAGCAGAGATCGTGTCCCCTTATTGCGGGATTCTCATCAACGCGAGCATGGGTAACCCAACCGTGCCGTTTACACAGCCCTTGGGAATAGGCAAGCTTTAGGGCGAGTGGGGGGCGTTTGATATTCACTGCATTTATAAGGGGATAAGGATTCCCCCTTCTTCTCCCATGCCTTCTCTCTTCTTCTTCTCTTCCAATCTTGAGCTCCAACGCCCAAGTTCTCATCTTTTTCCCACTCAAGCTAGCACTCAACCATGTCCGTATCTGGAGGTCAAGGCAAGTGGATGGTCTCCTCTGTCAAGCAGAAGGACATTACTGAGCTTCGGGCGGCCGGATACTTGGCAAAGGAAATTGTCCACCGTCTTCCAGCCCAGGGGCAAGTCGTCCCCATGCCTAAGCCCAACGACAGGGTGGTATTCATCCCTCATTTCCTCCGCGGGCTAGAGTTTCCACTCCACCCTTTTGTCCGCGGGCTGATGTACTATTACGGGATAGACTTCCACGATCTATCCCCGAACTCTTTCCTCAACATCTCGGTGTTCATCGTCATGTGTGAGGCCTTCCTCCGCATCCAACCCCACTTCAGGTTGTGGCTCAAGGTCTTCAACATCAAGCCGGAGGTGGTGGATGGCCATCACGCGGAGTGCGGAGGCGCCATGGTGAGCAAGCTGACCAATGTCTCCTGGCCGAAAGGCACTTTCGTGGAGACTGTCTAGGAATGGCAGAAACAATGGTTCTACATTACAGAGCCCCGCAGCACCAACTGGGCCGCAGCTGCCGAATTCAACTCCGGCGCTCCAATGCGGCTCACCTCCTGGGTCGAGAAGAGCCCGAACTGGTGTTCGCTAGATGAGCTGATAGCGCTACAGACGCACATTCAAAGCATGGTGGACAAGGATGTCAAACTTGTCGATGTAATCCAAGTGATTCTGGTTCGCCGGATCCTCACTTGCCAAAGCCAAAACGCCCCCTTCGGGAGTTCAATCCGAAGAGGCACCAAAGCCTGGAGAGGATCTTCGAAACAACTCACGAAGATGCCTGGAAGTTGCACTTCAAGGGCAATGAGATACCGCCAGCCACGGATTCGGACCGTGGGCACGACATTAACCACCCTGCCAGCGAGGTAAGTTTGTAACGCATCCTCTACTTGTTTTCTACAAGGAGGATATCCGAACTTTTACTGTCATTGCTTCTCGAGGAATGGATGGAGAGGGCGAAGCGGATCCTGTGTCCGGCTCCGCTACCTGAAGAACTAGTCATTCCGCATCTAGAGAAGATGCTGGTGCCGGCGCCATATACAGCGCCGACGAAGAAGGCCATGGGGAAGGCCAAGGGGTCTGGAGTGGCCCCCGCCGCAAGGGCGCTTCAGACGCGACGTCCGAAGACAAGACCCATTCCTCCGTCGCCGAAGAAAACGACGATGAGGAGGAGGTGGAGAGCGACTCTCCCCCTGATGGGGGGAGAAAGAAGAGGGCGGCCTCCACAATTCTGGAGGCGAAGGCGCCCAATAAGGGGAAAGGCCCGCTCGCGGGCAGCTCCGCATGGGACGTCGACAGCAGTCCGGAGCGACGCCCCCGCACTAAGCCTCGGGCCGCATCGTAAGTGCTAAGACTCGTACATGTCCATAAATCTAACATCTCCTCTTTGTCGTATTGACATGATTAATTATGCCTTTGAAGTCCGGCCCTTGACGGCTCCTAGCGATCCTCATCAAGAGGCTCGTTGGACTCAAGGGAGATGACCAGCGAGACACCGCCGGCTGCTTACTCTCCCAAGGCCAAGGAAGACGACGAGGTGCTCTCCCAATGGACCTTCCCAAGCCAGGGGGAGGTTGAGGAGGCCGTCAAGGAGGCACCAGAGGGTGATACCTCAGCCGCCGGACACATGGGGGAGCAAGACCCCATGGAGACTGACGATGGGGGCCGAGCTCAGTTCGGCCCCCATATGAGCACGGATCCGGAGACCCGTACGGCCCCGGAATCCGACAAGCAGCTTCCTTCAAGAGAAGGAGGCATGCCCGTTCCGTCGGCGACCTCTGTCCAACCAGAGGCGCTGGACAATCTATTGGAAGCACTGTGATAACCCACAAGTATAGGGGATCGCAACAATTTTCGAGGGTAGAGTATTCAACCAAAATTTGTTGATTCGACAAAGGGGAGCCAAAGAATATTCTCAAGTATTAGCAATTGAGTTGTCAATTCAACCACACTTGGATAACTTAGTATCTGCAACAAAGTATTTAGTAGCAAAGTAATATGGAAGTAACGGTAACAGTAGCAAAGTAATACTTTTGGGTTTTGTAGTGATTGTAACAGTAGCAACGGAAAAGTAAATAAGCGAAGAACAATATAGGAAAAGCTCGTAGGCATTGTATCGGTGATAGAGAATTATGCCGGATGCGGTTCATCATGTAACAATCATAACATAGGGTGACACAGAACTAGCTCCAATTCATCAATGTAATGTAGGCATGTATTCCGAATATAGTCATACGTGCTTATGGAAAAGAACTTGCATGACATCTTTTGTCCTACCCTCCTGTTGCAGCGGGGTCCTAATGGAAACTAAGGGATATTAAGGCCTCCTTTTAATAGAGTACCGGACCAAAGCATTAACACATAGTCAATACATGAACTCCTCAAACTACGGTCATCACCGGAGTGGTCCCGATTATTGTCACTTGGGGTTGCGGATCATAACACATAGTAGGTGACTATAGACTTGCAAGATAGGATCAAGAACTCACATATATTCATGAAAACATAATAGGTTCAGATCTGAAATCATGGCACTCGGGCCCTAGTGACAAGCATTAAGCATAGCAAAGTCATAGCAACATCAATCTTAGAACATAGTGGATACTAGGGATCAAACCCTAACAAAACTAACTCGATTACATGATAGATCTCATCCAACCCATCACCGTCCAGCAAGACTACAATGGAATTACTCATGCACGGCAGTGAGCATCATGAAATTGGTGATGGAGGATGGTTGATGATGACAACGGCGACGAATCCCCCTCTCCGGAGCCCCGAACGGACTCCAGATCAGCCCTCCCGAGAGGTTTTAGGGCTTGACGGCGGCTCCGTATTGTGAAACGCGATGAATCCTTCTCTTTGCTTTTTTTTCTCCCCAAAAGTGAATATATGGAGTTGGAGTTGAGGTCGGTGGAGCGTCAGGGGGCCCACGAGGCAGGGGGCGCGCCCAGGGGGGCAGGCGCGCCCCCACCCTCATGGACAGGGTGTGGGCCACCTGACGTGGATTTTTCTTCTAGTATTTTTAATATTTTCCAAAAAGATGTTCCGTGGAGTTTCAGGTCATTCCGAGAACTTTTGTTTCTGCACATAAATAACACCATGGAAAGTCTGCTGAAAACAGCGTCAGTCCGGGTTAGTTCCATTCAAATCATGCAAGTTAGAGTCCAAAACAAGGGCAAAAGTGTTTGGAAAAGTAGATACGACGGAGGACGTACCAACTCCCCAAGCTTAAGCCTTTGCTTGTCCTCAAGCAATTCAGTTGATAAACTGAAAGTGATAAAGAAAAACTTTTACAAACTCTGTTTGCTCCTGTTGTTGTACATATGTAAAGCCAGCATTCAAGTTTTCAGCAAAGATTGTGACTAACCACATTCACAATAACTCTTAGATCTCATGTTCACTCATATCAATAGCATAATCAACTAGCGAGCAATAGTAATAAATCTCGGATGACAACACTTTCTCAAAACAATCATGATATGATATAACAAGATGGTATCTCACTAGCCCTTTCTGTGACCGCAAAACATAAATGCAGAGCACCTTTAAAGATCAAGGACTGACTAGACATTATAATTCATGGTGAAAGAGATCCAGTCATAGTCATACCCAATATAAAGTAATAGTAATGGATGCAAATGACAGGCAGCGCTCTCCAGCTAGTGCTTTTTAGTAAGTGGGTGATGACTCAATATGAAAGTAAATAGATAGGCCCTTCGCAGAGGGAAGCAGGGATTTGTAGAGGTGCCACAACTCGATTTTGAAATAGAGATAAATAATATTTTGAGCGGCATACTTTCATTGTCAACATAACAACCAACAGATGGCGTTATCTTCCATGCTACACACATTATAGGCGGTTCCCAAACAGAATGGTAAAGTTTATACTCCCCCTCCACCAACAAGCATCAATCCATGGCTTGCTCGAAATAACGAGTGCCTCCAACTAGCAACAGTCCCAGGGTGAGTTTTGTTTGCAATTATTTTGATTTAGTTTGCATAAAGCATGGGACTGGGCATCCCGGTGACCAGCCATTTTCTCGTGAGTGAGGAGCGGAGTCCACTCCTCTTGAGAATAACCCGCCTAGCATGGAAGATACGGACAACCCTAGTTGATACATGAGCTATTCGAGCATACAAAACCGAATTTCATTTGAAGGTTTGGAGTTTGGCACATACAAGTTTACTTGGAACAGCAGGTAGATACCGCATATAGGAAGGTATAGTGGACTCATATGGAATAACTTTGGGGTTTAAGAGATTGGATGCACAAGAAGTATTCCCGCTTAGTACAAGTGAAGGCTAGCAAAAGACTGGGAAGCGACCAACTAGAGAGCGACAACAGTCATGAACATGCATTAAAATTAATAAACATTGAGTGCAAGCATGAGTAGGATATAATCCACCATGAACATTAATATCGTGAAGGCTATGTTGATTTTGTTTCAACTACACGTGTGAACATGTGCCAAGTCAAGTCACTTAAATCATTCAAAGGAGGATACCACCCCACTATACCACATCACAACCATTTTAATAGCATGTTGGCACGCAAGGTAAACCATTATAACTCATAGCTAATCAAGCATGGCACGAGCAACTATAATCTCTAATTGTCATTGCAAACATGTTTATTCATAATAGGCTGAATCAGGAACGATGAACTAATCATATTTACAAAAACAACAGAAGTCGAGTTCATACCAGCTTTTCTCATCTTAGTTAGTCCATCATATATCGTCATAATTGCCTTTCACTTGCACGACAGAACGATGTGAATAATAATAAGAGTGCACGTGCATTGGACTAAGCTGGAATCTGCGAGCATTCAATAAACATGAGATGACGAAGCAATATGGGCTCTTAGTTAAATCAACAATAATGCATGTAAGATCCACTTCCACAATTTAATTATGGTCTTCTCCTATTGACCCCCAAAGAAAAGAAAAGAAATAAAACTATTTACACGGGAAAGCTCCCAACAAGCAAAAGAAGAATGGGAAATATTTTTGGGTTTTCTTTTTAATTATTACTACTACAGCAAGAAAGTAAACTACCTAGAAGCTATTACTATTTTTTTGGTTTTTCTTAAAGTTTATCAAACACACAAGAAGAAAGCAAGAAAAAGAAAATACACTAGCATGGATATTATAGTGAAAAAGTATGAGCACCGACATCTAACAATGAGTGTGTGAACATAAATGTAATGTCGGTGAGAAATACATACTCCCCCAAGCTTAGGCTTTTGGCCTAAGTTGGTTTATTGCCACAGATGGCCTGGCGGATATCCGTAGTTGTAGTCGGGGTCGTACTAAGATGCGGCGGCTATTGCCTCCTGGGCTGCAGCATGGCGGCGAGCTGCCTCCGCCCTCCTCTCGTACTCATTTGCCTCCTCTCTGGTAATAAAATGTCTTCCTTTTGCCTGATAATCAAAGAAGGCAGGAGCAGGGAGAGTAATACGGACAGCACGACGTCTGTGAAAGATTAAGCGATACTGGAGAGGTGATTCATTCCTCTCGACAAGCTGGTGGTGAACCATAGCATTAAAGTCTAGGTAAGCAGGAGGCAATTCAATATCATCATTACGTATGGTTACACCAAGAAAATCAGCTAAGCGGGTTGCATAAATTCCACCGAAGAAATCTCCATTAAATCTATTATGATGCAACCTACGTGCAACAATGGCCCCCAAATTATAAGATTTGTCGCCTAACACAGCACTCCTAAGAATACCGAGGTCAGGGACACACATATGACATGCTTCATCTTTACCATTTATGCACCTACCTATGAAGAGAGCAAAATTATGTATAGCAGGAAAATGAATGCTCCCTATGGTAGGTTGTGCTATATCTCTAGATTCCCCCATAGTTATATTAGCAAGAAAATTTCTAAATTCAGATTTGCGGGGTTCACTAGCACTACCCCATTGTGGAAGTTTGCAAGCAGTAGTAAAATCCTCTAAGTCCATCGTATAAGATTTTTCATAAAGATCAAACAGGACAGTTGGAGAATTGCGTGAAGATGAAAATTAAAACCTCCTCACAAAGGAACTAGTGAGATAGTGGTACTGGTGGCACTTTTCTTCCTCGAAGCTCACAAGATCAGCGTTACGCAAATATGCGTTAAATTCTTCCTTGATTCCCGCTCGATCCATAAAGTTTTCTGAAGGCCATTCACAAGGCCGCACTGGAGCGTCCCTTGGTGGCTCATCATCAGCATCACGCATTGCAAGCCTGGGTCCTTGCTTCCTTGAAGAACCACCTTGGTACATTTTTCTAAACATATTTCTTCCTCTGAAACATTTCTGAAAATTTTAGTAACTTCAAATAAAAGTGAACCAAACTCAACAAAATTGATGGCAACTACTCCTACAAGTGCCTAGAGCCTATATCATGCATTAGAACTACTTGGAACCATATAAATTTGACATGCAAGCTCAAGAACATGGTCACCTAGGCAACACAAATTTGCAATAAATAAAGCACTAGAACAAAACTAATTGGACCAATGGAGGAGTCACGTACCAAGGAACAATCCGCCCAAGCAGTTTTGTGAGAGGTGCTTTGAGCAAGGAGATCGAAGATCACAACAAAATGAGCTAGAACTCGTGCTTGAGCAGGATGGTGATTTTTTTTGGGAGGAAGAAGAAGTGTGTGGGTGCAGGAATAAATGGAGGGGAGCCACCATGGGCCCACGAGGCAGGGGGGCGCGCCCTGGACCCTCGTGGCCAGGTGCTTGCTCCCCCTGCTGTGTTCTCAGTGCCAGATATTCTCAAATATTCCAGAAAAATCATATTCCATTTTCAGGGCATTTGGAGAACTTTTATTTTTGGGGTATTTTTATATTGCACAGATAAATCAGAAAACAGACAGGAAAATACTAATTTTGCTTTATTTCAACTAAATAACAGAAAGTAGAAAGAGGGTACAGAAGGTTGTGCCTTCTAGTTTCATCCATCTCATGCTCATCAAAAGGAATCCACTAACAAAGGTTGATCAGGTCTTGTTAACAAACTCATTCCGAATAACATGGAACCAGAGAAATTTCGAATAACACTATGTTACCTCAACGGGGATATGCACATCCCCTATAATAAGAATATCATATTTCTTCTTGACAGTAGGGAGAGGAAATTCAAAACCTCCAAAAATAATCGATGGAATTTTTCCAATAGAGTTGATACTATGAACTTGAGGTTGTTTCCTCGGAAAGTGTATCGTATGCTCATTACCATTAACATGAAAAGTGACATTGCCTTTGTTGCAATCAATAACAGCCCCTGCAGTATTCAAAAAGGGTCTTCCAAGAATAATAGACATACTATCGTCCTCGGGAATATCAAGAATAACAAAGTTCGTTAAAATAGTAACGTTTGCAACTACAACAGGCACATCCTCATAGATACCGACAGGTATAGCAGTCGATTTATCAGCCATTTGCAAAGATGTTTCAGTAGGTGTCAACTTATTCAAATCAAGTCAACGATATAAAGAGAGAGGCATAACACTAACACCGGCTCCAAGATCACATAAATCAGTTTTAACTTAGTTTCTTTTAATGGAGCATGGTATAGTGGGTACTCCGGGATCTCCTAGTTTCTTAGGTATTCCACCCTTAAAAGTATAATTAGCAAGCATGGTGGAAATTTAAGCTTCCGGTATCTTTCTTTTATTAGTAACAATTTCTTTCATATACTTAGCATAAGGATTCATTTTGAGCATATCAGTTAATTGCATACGCAAAAAGATAGGTCTAATCATTTTAGCAAAGCGCTCAAAATCCTCATCATCCTTTTTCTTGGATGGTTTGGGAGGAAAAGGCATGGGTTTCTGAACCCAAGGTTCTCTTTCTTTGCCGTGTTTCCTAGCAACAAAGTCTCTCTTATCATAACGTTGATTCTTTGATTGTGGGTTATCAAGATCAACAGCAGGTTCAATTTCTACATCATTATCAGTACTAGGTTGAGCATCATCATGAACATCATCATTAATATTTTCATTAGGTTCATGTTCATTACCAGATTGTGTTTCAGCATCAGAAATAGAAATATCATTTGGATTCTCAGGTGTTTCAGCAATAGATTCACTAGAAGCATGCAAAAGTCCTATCATTTTTCTTTTTCTTCTTTTTAGAAGGAATAGGTGCATCAATATTATGTCTCTGAGAATCTTGTTCAATTCTCCTAGGATGGCCTTCAGGATACAAAGGTTCCAGAGTCATTTTACCAGTTCTAGTAGCCACTCTAACAGCATAATCATTATTCTTACTATTCAATTCATTGAGCAAATCATTCTGAGCTTTGAGTACTTGTTCTACTTGAGTGGTGACTATAGAAGCATGTTTACTAGTTAGTTTAAGTTCACCCTTAACATTAGCCATGTAATTACTCAAGTGTTCAAGCGTATCGGAATTGTATTTCAATTGTCTACCAAAATAAGCATTGAAGTTTTCTTGTTTGACAATAAAATTATCAAACTCTTCCAAGCATTGGCTAGCAAATTTAGTAGGAGGGATTTCAGCTTTATCATATCTATAGAGAGAATTTACCTTTACCACCTGTGTCGGGTTATCAAGACCATGAGTTTCTTCAATAGGTAATGGATTAAGATCATATGTTTCTTCAACATGCGGTAAATTAAGACCATGTATCTCTTCAGTAGGAGGTAAATTCTTAACATCTTCAGCTTTTATACCTTTTTCTTTCATAGATTTCTTTGCCTCTTGCATATCTTCAGGACTGAGAAATAGAACACCTCTTTTCTTCAGAGTTGGTTTAGGAATAGGCTCAGGAATTGGCTCGGGAGCTGGCTCAGGAAGTGTCCAATTATTTTCTGTCAACATATTATTCAACAGAATTTCAGCTTCATCCGGTGTTCTTTCCCTGAAAACAGAACCAGCACAACTATCCAGGTAATCTCTGGAAGAATCGGTTAGTCCATTATAAAAGATATCAAATATTTCATATTTCTTAAGAGGATGATCAGGCAAAGCATTAAGTAATTGGATAAGCCTCTCCCAAGCTTGTGGGAGACTCTCTTCTTCAATTTGCACAAAGTTGTATATTTCCCTTAAAGCAGCTTGTTTCTTATGAGCAGGGATATATTTAGCAGAGAAGTAATAAATCATATCCTAGGGACTACGCACACAACCAGGATCAAGAGAATTAAACCATATCTTAGCATCACCCTTTAATGAGAACGAAAGGATATAAAGGTAGCGAGATTTCTCATCATTAGTGAACAGGGTGGCTATATCATTTAATTTAGAAAGATGTGCCACAACAGTTTCAGATTCATAACCATAGAAAGGATCAGATTCAACCAAAGTAATTATATCAGGATCAACAGAGAATTCATAATCCTTATCAGTAACACAGATAGGTGAAGTAGCAAAGGCAGGGTCAGGTTTCATTGTAGCATTAAGAGATTGCTGCTTCCATTTGGCTAGTAACCTCTTGAGCTCGTATCTATCATTGCAAGCTAAAATAGCTATAGCAGCTTCTTTTTCCAAAACATAACCCTCAGGAACAACATGCAATTCATATTTATTAGGAGGAGAGTCTTCATCATCACTTTCATCAATATTATCAGTTTCAATAATTTCATTCTCTCTAACCCTAGCAAGCTGTTCATCAAGATATTCACCAAGTGGCACAGTAGTATCAAGCATAGAAGTAGGTTCATCATAAGTATCATGCATAGCAAAAGTGGCATCATCAATAACATGCGACATATCGTAATCTAATAGCGTAAGCAGGTTTAGGTGTCGCAAGCTTACTCAAAATAGAAGGTGAATCAAGTGCAGAGCTAGATGGCAGTTCCTTACCTCCACTTATAGTTGAGGGATAAATTGTTATTTTTGCGTCTTTCAAGTTCTTCATAGTGACCAGCAGATATAAATCCCAAGTGACTCAAAGAATAGAGCTATGCTCCCCGGCAACGGCGCCAGAAAATAGTCTTGATAACCCACAAGTATAGGGGATCGCAACAGTTTTCGAGGGTAGAGTATTCAACCCAAATTTATTGATTCGACACAAGGGGAGCCAAAGAATATTCTCAAGTATTAGCAGTTGAGTTGTCAATTCAACCACACCTGGATAACTTAGTATCTGCAGCAAAGTATTTAGTAGCAAAGTAATATGGAAGTAACGGTAACGATAGCAAAGTAATATTTTTGGGTTTTGTAGTGATTGTAACAGTAGCAACGGAAAAGTAAATAAGCGAAGAAAAATATAGGAAAAGCTCGTAGGCATTGGATCGGTGATAGAGAATTATGCTGGATGCGGTTCATCATGTAACAATCATAACATTGGGTGACACAGAACTAGCTCCAATTCATCAATGTAATGTAGGCATGTATTCCGAATATAGTCATACGTGCTTATGGAAAAGAACTTGCATGACATCTTTTATCCTACCCTCCCGTGGCAGTGGGGTCCTAATGGAAACTAAGGGATATTAAGGCCTCCTTTTAATAGAGTACCGAACCAAAGCATTAACACATAGTGAATACATGAACTCCTCAAACTACGGTCATCACCGGGAGTGGTCCCGATTATTGTCACTTCGGGGTTGTCAGATCATAACACATAGTAGGTGACTATAGACTTGCAAGATAGGATCAAGAACTCACATATATTCATGAACACATAATAGGTTCAGATCTGAAATCATGGCACTCGGGCCCTAGTGACAAGCATTAAGCATAGCAAAGTCATAGCAACATCAATCTTAGAACATAGTGGATACTAGGGATCAAACCCTAACAAAACTAACTCGATTACATGATAGGTCTCATCCAACCCATCACCGTCCAACAAGCCTACGATGGAATTACTCCGCACGGCGGTGAGCATCATGAAATTGGTGATGGAGGATGGTTGATGATGACGACGGCGACGAATCCCCCTCTCCGGAGCCCCGAAAGGACTCCAGATCAGCCCTCCTGAGAGGTTTTACGGCTTGGCGGCGGCTCCGTATCGTAAAACGCGATGAATCCTTCTCTCTGATTTTTTCTCCCCGAAAGTGAATATATGGAGTTGGAGTTGAGGTCGGTGGAGCATCAGGGGGCCCACGAGGCAGGGGCACACCTAGGGGGCAGGAGCGCACCCACCCTCGTGGACAGGCTGTGGGCCTGACATGGATTTTTCTTCCAGCATTTTTAATATTTTCCAAAAAGATGTTCCGTGGAGTTTCAGGTCATTCCGAGAACTTTTGTTTCTGCACATAAATAACACCATGGAAAGTCTGCTGAAAACAACATCAGTCCGGGTTAGTTCCATTCAAATCATGCAAGTTAGAGTCCAAAACAAGGGCAAAAGTGTTTACAAAAGTAGATACGACGGAGACGTATCACACTGCGAGGCACTTCCATTGTGGAAGAACACCGTACCCTTATGGGTACGGTGATCGAGAAGGTTCAGTCCGTAAAAAGCAGACTAACCGAAGCCTGCAGCGGCCTGCTGACAGATTGAGGTAAGCGAAAAAAAGAGAGAAAATCCCAATATAGACAGTAGCCCCTGAGACACTGTCCGGTGTTCGGAAAGAAAAGCCGGACAGAGGATCAATCCTTTATTGCAGGAAGCTAACTAAATTTGTCTGGAATGAATATGCAGGCGTCGCTGCTGGTCGTGGCCTCACATACTGCCGAAGTCCCTGAACTGAAGCGGAGACTGGAGCAGGCCGAGGAGGAGCTCGGCCTGGTGAAGAGGCAGCTCCAGGAGAATCAAGGTATGTAATTACCTGGGAAATATTCGAAAAGAGTAAGATGATATATATTGACCGAAGTGTCATGATATGTATAGGAGCAATGACCGAGGTCGAGGCCCTGGAGAAGGCCCTGGCCGAAGCCGAGGGGAACGATGTCATGGAGCAGGCCGCCCATAAGAAGCTCAAGGCCCGGGTCAACGAGGTCCAACAGGAGCTGCAGGACACAGTAATGAAGTGCAAGGCCTTGGAGCGCGATGCGCCGGTTCGAGAGACCGAACTCGCCAAGGCTCGTCAGAGCGCGGAGACGGCCCGGAATGAGGCCCATGGCGCCTTCCAAGAGATCCAGGAGGACAGGAAGATCGCGGCGGGTCCTACCTCTTGAGCACTGCGTTGATTTTCCCTTGAAGAGGAAAGGGTGATGTTGTAAAGTAGCGTAAGTATTTCCCTCAGTTTTTTAGAACCAAGGTATCAATCTAGTAGGAGGCCACGCTCAAGTCCCACGCGCCTACACAAACAAATAAGAACCTTGCAACCAATGCGATAAACGGGTTATCAATCCCTCCACGACCACTTGCAAAAGTGAGGTCTGATAGAGATGATAAGATAATATTTTTGGTATTTTTATTATAAAGACTAAAAGTAAAGAAAGCAAAATAAACGGTGCCAGAAATAGCTTGTTGATGGGAGATTAATAAGATAGAAAATAGACCCGGGGGCCATAGGTTTCACTAGTGGCTTCTCTCAAGATAGCATAAGTATTACGGTGGGTAAACGAATTACTGTCGAGCAATTGATAGAATTGAGCATAGTTATGAGAATATCTAGGTATGATCATGTATATAGGCATCACGTCCGTGACAAGTAGACCGACTCGGTTGCATCTACTACTATTACTCCACACATCGACCGCTATCCAAAGATGCATCTAGAGTATTAAGTTCATAAGAACGGGTAACGCTTTAAGCAAGATGACATGATGTAGAGGGATAAACTCATGCAATATGATATAAACCCCATCTTTTCATCCTCGATGGCAACAATACAATACGTGTCGCTTCCCCCTCATCACATCGGGATTGAGCACCGCAAGATTGAACCCAAAGCTAAGCACTTCTCCCATTGCAAGAAAGATCAATCTAGTAGGCCAAACCAAACTGATAATTCGAAGAGACTTGCAAAGATAACCAATCATACATAAAAAAATTCGGAGCAGATTCAAATATTGTTCATAGATAATCTTGATCATAAACCCACAATTCATCGGATCTCAACAAGCACACTGCAAAAGAAGAGTTACATCAAATAGATCTCCAAGAGAATCGAGGAGAACTTTGTATTGAGATCCAAAGAGAGAGAAGAAGCCATCTAGCTAATAACTATGGACCCGAATGTCTGAGGTAAAATACTCACACATCATCAGAGAGGCTATGGTGTTGATGTAGAAGCCCTTCGTGATCAATGCCTCCTCCGACGGAGCGCCGGAAAAGGCCCCAAGATGGGACCTCGCGGGTACAGAAGGTTGCGGCGGTGGAAATAGGGTTTCGGCTCCGTATATGATGTTTCCAGGGTATTTGAGTATATATAGGCGAAGGAGGTTGGTCAGGAGAGCTACGAGGGGCCCACGAGGGTGGAGGGTGCGCCCCCTACCTCGTGGCCTCCTCGTTGATTGCTTGACTAATCTTGGATGCCTATCATATTAGGACTAATTTCACAATTTAAGCAAATTACCATGCTATTTTGTAGGACTCTCAAAATGATATAAGTGAAGCATGAGAGAACAATAGTTTCTATAAAACAAAACCACCACCGTGCTCTAAAAGATATAAATGAAGCACTAGAGCAAAAATTATATAGCTCAAAATATATAAGTGAAGCACATAGAGTATTCTAATAAATTCTGAATAATGTGTGTCTCTCTCAAAAGTTTATTCAGCGAGGAAGATTGTGGTAAACTAAAAGCAAAGACTCAAATCATACAAGACGCTCCAAGCAAAACACAAATCATGTGGTGAATAAAAATATAGCTCCAAGTAAAGTTACCGATGGAAGAAGACGAAAGAGGGGATGCCTTCCAGGGCATCCCCAAGCTTTAGCTTTTTGGTCTCCTTGGATTTACCTTGGGGTGCCTTGGGCATCCCCAAGCTTAGGCTCTTGCCACTCCTTGTTCCATAATTCATCAAATCCTTACCCAAAACTTGAAAACTTCACAACACAAAACTTAACAAAAAATCTCGTGAGCTCCGTTAACAAAAGAAAACAAAACACCACTTCAAGGTACTGTAATGAACTCATTATTTATTTGTACTGGTGTTAAACCTACTGTATTCCAACTTCTCTATGGTTTATAAACTATTTTACTAGCCATAGATTCATCAAAATAAGCAAACAACACACGAAAAACAGAATCTGTCAAAAACAGAACAGCCTGTAGTAATCTGTAACTAACGCAGACTTCTGGAACTCTAAAAATTCTAACAAAATAGGACGACCTAGACAATTTGAATATTGATCTGCTTAAATTGGAATCAGTATTTTAGCACGTTCTGGTAATTTTAAACAATTGTTTTCGTGAACAGAAAGTTTCTGGAATTTTCAGCAAGATCAAATAACCATCATCCAAGAGATCCTATAGGTTTAACTTGGCACAAACACTAATTAAAACACAAAAAAAAATCTAACCAGAGGCTATATCAAAGATTTATTCCTAAACAAGAGCAAAAAGCAAAAAACTACCAACAAGCGCAATCGTTTAACGCCCCTAGCTAGGCATAAAAACAAGGATAGATCTAGGTATTATCATCTTTAGTTTTAGGAAAGAAAAGAGCAAACTTATTATCTATGGCATTAATCTTTCTGTTTTGATAAAGCACATGGCTATTAATGGTAGAAGAAAGATTAAGCACTTTACAGAAATTTGCATCTAAGCTAGCCTTCATCTCTTTTGAGAGTTTCGTTTTGATAGGAAAGCAAAAGAGAGGAAGATTCGACCTTCTCATTCATGGGGTGCCCAAATATGGTTTTCATCTTTTCATAGGTATCTACGGCATCCCCTTCAAGAAAACCTTCTTCAAAAATAGAGTCTAAGACATGCTTATATGATGAAGGTAAGGCAACATAAAAGCCTTTTAAGTATATTTCAATTTGATATTGGGGCACAAATCTAGCCCGGATTCTCAGTAACCTATCCCAAGCATCTTTCAAAGACTCATCAAGTAAATAACGGAATATTCCAGGATCATCTTCATCGAAATTGTTCAGATTCTCATTGATAACCCCTGTAGGTTTTTCCATAGCATCATTATTTATGAGCTTAGAGAGGACGGAAGGGCTATCCAAGGCATTGAAACCTAGGAAAGAACCCCTAGCCCCTTTTGATTCGGCCATGGCAAAGGAAAGGCGAACGGAAAAAAAGAGGGTGAATAAAACGGCAAGGGTGAAGTGGGGGAGAGGAAAACGAGAGGCAAATGGCAAATAATGTAATGCGAGGGATAAGAGTTTGTGATGGGTACTTGGTATGTCTTGACTTGTGCGTAGACTCCCCGCAATGGCCTTGAGAAATCCTTCTTGCTACCTCTCGAGCATTGTGTTGGTTTTCCCTTGAAGTGGAAAGGGTGATGCAGTAAAGTAGCGTAAGTATTTCCCTCAGTTTTTGAGAACCAAGGTATCAATCCAGTAGGAGGCCACGCTCAAGTCCCACTCACCTACACAAACAAATAAGAACCTTGCAACCAACGCGATAAAGGGGTTGTCAATCCCTTCACGGCCACATGCCAAAGTGAGATCTGGTAGAGATGATAAGATAATATTTTTGGTATTTTTATGATAAAGACTAAAAGTAAAGAAAGCAAAATAAACGGCGCCAGAAATAGCTTGTTGACGGGAGATTAATAAGATAGGAAATAGACCCGGGGGCCATAGGTTTCACTAGTGGCTTCTCTCAAGATAGCATAAGTATTACGATGGGTAAACGAATTACTGTCGAGCAATTGATAGAATTGAGCATAGTTATGAGAATATCTAGGTATGATCATGTATATAGGCATCACGTCCATGACAAGTAGAACGACTCGTGCCTGCATCTACTACTATTACTCCGCACATCGACCGCTATCCAGCATGCCTCTACAGTATTAAGTTCATAGGAACGGAGTAACGCTTTAAGCAAGATGACATGATGTAAAGGGATAAACTCATGCAATATGATATAAACCCCATCTTTTTATCCTCGGTGGCAATAATACAATACGTGACATTTCCCCTACTGTCACTGGGATCGAGCACCGCAAGATTGAACCCAAAGCTAAGCACTTCTCCCATTGCAAGAAAGATCAATCTAGTAGGCCAAACCAAACTGATAATTCGAAGTGACTTGCAAAGATAACCAATCATACATAAAAAAATTCAGAGGAGATTCAAATATTGTTCATAGATAATCTTGATCATAAACCCACAATTCATCGGATCTCGACAAACACACCACAAAAGAAGAGTTACATCAAATAGATCTCCAAGAGAATCGAGGAGAACTTTGTATTGAGATCCAAAGAGAGAGAAGAAGCCATCTAGCTAATAACTATGGACCCGAAGGTCTGAGGTAAACTACTCACACATCATCGGAGAGGCTATGGTGTTGATGTAGAAGCCCTCCGTGATCAATGCCCCCTCCAGCGGAGCGCCGGAAAAGGCCCCAAGATGGGATCTCACGGGTAGAGAAGGTTGCGGCGGTGGAAATAGGGTTTTTGCTCCGTATATGATGTTGCCAGTGTATATGGGTATATATAGGCGATGGAGGTTGGTCAGGAGAGCCACGAGGGGCCCACGAGGGTGGAGGGCGCCCCCCTGCCTCGTGGCCTCCTCGTTGAATGCTTGACGTCCACTCCAAGTCCTCTGGATCACGTTTTTCCAAAAATCACGTTCCAGAAGGTTTCATTCCGTTTGGACTCCGTTTGATATCCTTTTCCTTCGAAACACTGAAATAGGCAAAAAACAACATTTTGGGCTGGGCCTCCGGTTAATAGGTTAGTCCCAAAAATAATATAAAAGTGTATAATAAAGCCCATTAAACATCCAAAACATAACATATAATAGCATGGAACAATGGAAAATTATAGATACGTTGGAGACGTATCAGCGGGTAAGGCATTCAGTATGCAAAGCAAGTATATGAAGAAGAGGTATTTCTTACTAACACGGATTCGGAGTTCTCCAGGAGCCTTCGCAGATCTACTGCGCAGTGTGTGACGCCGTGGAGTTCTTTCGAGCCGAAGAAGGAATCTCCACGGAGAAATTTTTCTGGTCGCATATCTTGCGCTAGAGCATCCCGTGCCCTTCACCGATCAGTTGAAACAGCTGGTGGAGCTGTATAGGGTGGCCGAACTAGCCATGAAGGATTTGATAATCTGGCTATGGCCAGCCGAGGCTATGCCCGGCAGCAACTTCGGACTCGTGAAGCGGCTGGTGAACGCCTGTCCTCGGTTGGACGTCATCAAGCGATCGGCCAGTATTGAAGGTGCGCGCATGGCCTTCGCCCGTTGCAATATGTGGTGGGTGAAGATGGACGCCGTCGAGCCGACAAGGGGGCCACCAGAGGGCAAGGAGCACCACAAACCTGAGCGCTATTTTGCGGATGTCCTAGAGGGGTCTCGCATTGCACCAACACAGTGTGGGCAAGACATTATTTTTGAATGAATACATTCATGTTGTCTTTGCCTTGAATGATGAAACAAAGTCGGTTTGTAATATAATGCTTGTTATGTTTTAATTTTTTCATCCTGTGCGGCCGTGTTGTATGAAATCTGAGGGTTGTCCAGTCGTCGGCTTCTGCCCCCACGTAGGGAGTACGGAGGTGTTCGGGATGGAATCTAAACAATCTTGATCCAATTATATGGTCCTCGAAGGAGTTGTTTAGCACAACGAACCAGGCAATCAGACTATGCGGCTTGAATGCCCTCACTTAGCCATAGGAGTTTTACAATAAAACATGGACGCAGCCCCTAGTATCCGAACCAGAGTGCTAGGAGCGTTTGATTGGGAAGTACCGATCCTTCGCGTAATGCGGGAGAAATCTCCAACGATTTGCAACCTTCGAACAGCTGACCGGCTCTCACCGTATCATGACATTCAGTTTTCAGCTTTCTCTACTGAGGTGCTCCTTTGGATGAACCAGGGCACAATCGCAGTAGTTCTCCCTTTACTACCTTAGCCGATATAGCAGAACGTAAGGTAGCAAGCACAGGAGCCAGGCAACCCAACTATTGACCAAAGACATGATTCGGAGCCAATGCATATAGTGCTAAATTCGGGGTGCCGAACTATACTATAAAAGTGTTCGGACTTTTGTTGCCATGTTGTGGGGTGCTATGAAGCCCCTTGCAAGTTGGAACGCACCGAGTGTAGGGGTGTTATCTGATAGAATTGCCAGAAAGGAAAAGGCAAAAAGAAAGAAAAGGGAAGAAGCAGTGGTAAGCTAAAGAAGTGGAAATTTGGGCCGCAAATTGCTTCTATTATAATTTCATTGGTGCGTTAAAGCGCATTTGTACAAGTATTGCAATAAGCAGAAAGGCTATTTACTATGAATTCACCAAGAGAGAGCTGCGTATGGGTCCTGAAGATAGGTAAAGGGATCATTAAAGAGACCACCTAAGAGTTTTCCAGTACGTCCATGCTTCTTGTTGTCTTGGTGTGTTTGTCCTTCAAGAGGACCAATGATCAGGCCACCAGGAAAGTCCTTTGAAAAGGAAAAACAAAAGAAGAAAGGGAAATAGTGAAAGTACGAGTGTCCGGGGCGGTCGAGCTGCCCTGGGGATCACAAGTTAGCTATGCCTCTGTCGATGCCCATGGAATTTTGAGTGCGTAGTTATGTACGTGTGGCACGACTGCCACCACTTGATAGGGACTAAGACGGAGGCCGGATTGCTAGTCGAGCTCCTGACGAGCCGAGCTATCCTGCTGCAGGGTAGTTTGGACCCTCTTAACGGTGTTCGTTGGCTTGGCAGCCGAATTAGGGTTCTGCTTGAGAAGGCCACTCAATACTTCTGCTGCTAAGGCAACTGTGTGCTCTTCTGTATGGAGGGAGCGTTCCGTATTTCCATTGACCGTGATGACGCCGCGTGGACCGGGCATCTTGAGTTTGAGATAAGCATAGTGTGGCACTGCATTGAATCACGCGAATGCAGTTTGTTCGAGCAGTGCGTGATAGCCGCTGCGAAAGGGGACGATGTCGAAGATTAACTGTTCACTTCGGAAATTGTCCGGAGACCCGAAGACAACTTCTAGTGTGATTGAGCCCGTGCAATGGGCCTCCACACCTAGTATGACTCCTTTAAAGGTAGTCTTTGTGGGCTTGATCCGTGATGGATTGATGCCCATTTTTCACACTGTATCCTGATAGAGCAGATTGAGGCTGCTACCTCCGTCCATAAGGACATGCGTCAGGTGAAATCCATCAATGATTGGGTCGAGGACTAGCGCGGCTGGACCGCCATGACATATACTGGTCGGATGATCCCGACGATCAAAGGTGATCAGGAATGACGACCATGGATTGAATTTTGGGGCGACTGGCTCTATCGCATAGACGTCCCTTAGTGCGCGCTTGTGTTCCCTTTTAGGGATGTGTGTAGCATATATCATGTTTACTGTTTTGACTTTGGGAGGGGGACTTCTTCTGTCTCCCTGTGTTCGGTTGCCGGAGATCCTTGTTGTCATCCTTGCTTTGTGATCCCTTTTCCTGTTCTCGGCGTTTAATTTGTCGGCATGTTTAAAAATCCAACAATCTCTCTTGGTATAATTAGTTGGTTTGTTTGGGGTGCCATGTATCTGGCACGGGCGATCGAGTATGCGGTCCAGGCTGGATGGTCCCTGATTGTTTCTCTTGTACGGTTTCTTCCGCTGGCTGGACTTGGAGCCGTTGAATCCGGTGTTGACTGTAGTGTCGTCGGTATTATCACCATTGCTTCGGCGTTTGTGTCTGTTACGTCGGAGCTTGTCGTTGTTGTTCTTAACCTTAGAGGGGCCAGCCTCACTGGCTGTGTTTTTGCTACGAGCCAACCAACTATCCTCACCCGCGCAAAAGCGGGTCATGAGTGCCGTGAGGGCTACCATAGATTTTGGCTTTTCTTGGCCAAGGTGGCGGGCGAGCCATTAGTCGCGGATGCTATATTTAAAAGCCGCTAGGGCTTCGGCATCCGGACAGTCGAAGGTCTGGTTGTTTTTAGTTAGGAACCTAGTCCAGAACTTCCTGGCTAACTCCCCGGGTTGTTGAATTATGTGGCTTAAGTCATCGGTGTCTGGTGGCCGGACATATGTACCTTGGAAGTTGTCGAGGAAGGCCTCTTCCAAGTCCTCCCAGCGGCCAATAGAATTTTCAGGCAGGCTATTTAACCAGTGCTGAGCTGGTCCTTTAAGCTTTAGCAGGAGGTATTTGATAGCGTGGAGGTCATCTCCCCGAGCCATGTGGATGTGGAGGATAAAGTCCTTGATCCATACCACGGGATTAGTTGTCCCATCGTATGATTCAATATTCACGGGTTTGAACCCTTCTGGGAATACATGATCCATTACTTCATCAGTGAAGCAAAGAGGGTGTGCAGCGCCTCTATACCTGGCCGCATCGCGTCGTAGCTCCGATGGAGTCCGTCTGCGGTTATCGGCTCGGGTGTGACTAGGTTTGTCACGTCCGAATAGGTAGCCATCATCACATGTCGAGGAACGTCCTCGCGATCCATAAATCGATCGGGTATATCCTGCTCTAGTATACAGGGTCTGGCGGAGGTCGTATGTATGACCGCGAACTGTTTTGTCTCTATTTTTACGAGGCGGTGGGGTAGGCTGCTGTTCGGCCTGAGTTGTCGCTTTTTCCCGACCACATGGTGGTCGGTCCGCCGCACTGTCCTGACCGCCTTCGCTTTGGGTAACTCTTGGCTGGGCGTCTGAGGCCGCATTCTTCGGCTGCCAGAACATCAGTCCATCTGTCGACGAGCAGGTCTTGGTCAGCTTAAAGCTGTTGCTGCTTGTTTTTCAGGCTCCTTGCGGTGGCTATTAGCTAGAGCTTGAAGCGCTCCTGCTCGAGAGGTTCCTCAGGCACGATGAAATCTTCGTTGCCGAGGCTTTCCTCACCCTCAGAGAGCGGACGGTAACTACTGTCCTCCGAGTCGTTGAGCCTGGCCTGTTCGTCGGGGCTAGCTTGCCTATTTTCTTGCTCCTCCTGTTCGGATGTTACCTCAACAAGGTCTTCATTGTTTTCGGCATCGTCCGGAGTATTATTTTCTCTGGTGCCAGCATTGCTGTCTTTTGAATGACGTGACTTAGAGTGGCGCCGAGGACGCCGATGTTTTTGCTGTGTCTCAGGAGGTTTATTCTCGACTAGATTTTCTTTGTCATCATTGTTAGTTGTTTTGGGTGTATCCACCATGTATACATCGTACGAAGAAGTGGCCGTCCAGCGTCCAGTAAATGGCGGATTTTGGTCTTGTTCTTCATCAGCATCGTCGTCCATACCGTCGATGTCTTCGGAGCCGTAATCAAGCGTGTCGGTTAAATCCTCGACCGTGGCTATGAAGTGGCTGGCGGGTGGGAAGCAAAATTCTCCATCGTCTGCCCCTAGTTCGAACCGAACATAGTTCGGCTGTGAGTCCACCGCCAAGGACATCTTCTTTAATGAGCTAAGCACATCACCCAAGGGCGAGTGCTGGAAGATGTCTGCGGTGCTGAACTTGAAGATCGATAAACGATCAAGTTCGGCATCTGCAGACTCACATGGTTCAGAACTTACACCCAGAGACAAGTCCGGAGTTCCGGTGACACAAATATTGTGTGAGGTTAAGTCCATGCGCGGCTCCAACGCCGGGAAATCTGTGGCCTCCGTGGTGGGGTTGAGCCTCCAGGCCTTGGATGGCGCGGTATGCTCCGGATCTAAGGCCAGAGTAGTTACTGGAGCTATCTCCTGAATGCGGTCCGATGACAGATTCAGGTCATGTTCATCGAGGTGGTCAGGCGTGGTCGCTGCGGTCTCGAATCTAGCGAAGATCAAATCTCCGCGGATGTCCGCGACGTGGTTCAAGCTCCCAAATCTGACCTGATGTCCAGGGGCGTTGCTATCGATCTGCTCCAGATGGCCAAACGAGTTGGCCCGCGGTGCGAAGCCTCCGAACATGAAGATCTGTCCGGGGAGGAAGGTTTCTCCTTGGACAGCGTCATTATTGATGATTGAAGGGGCCATCAAAACCTTTTTGGGGACGGCACAATGGAACTCTCAATGAAAGCACTAATGTTGGTGTCAAAACCGGCGGATCTCGGGTAGGGGGTCCCGAACTGTGCGTCTAAGGTCGATGGTAACAGGAGACAGGGGACACAATGTTTACCCAGGTTCGGGCCCTCTCTATGGAGGTAATACCCTACTTCCTGCTTGATTGATCTTGATGAATATGAGTATTACAAGAGTTGATCTACCACGAGATCGCAATGGCTAAACCTAGAAGTCTAGCCTGTATGACTATGATAATGAATCTCTCCCCTCTCCGGACTAAGTCCTCCGGTTTATATAGACACCGGGAGGATCTAGGGTTACACAAGGTCGGTTACAGAGAAAGGAATCTACATATTTGGTCGCCAAGCTTGCCTTCCATGCCAAGGAGATTCCCATCCAGACACGGGTGCAGTCTTCGTATCTTTACAAGCCATCAGTCCGGCCCACGGCTAACAGGCCGGGCGCCCGAGGACCCCTTGGACCAGGACTCCCTCAGTGGGCGCGAGCTATTTCGGGTGAGGAGAGGGTGTTTTGCCGACCATGGTTTATGAATTGTTCGGCACATGTCATTTCGGCCGAGGAGAAGGCGCGCTTGGATGAAGTTACGAACCTACCCTCGATGTACGATGGGCCAATTGATGTGTGTCCCACATAGGCCGGTAATTTCACATCTCCCATTTATTTGCTCGGGCGAAATCCAACGAGCAGAGGGTGTTTAACGATTCATTCAAATTTTCGGAGAACGATCATCCACTCTACTTTACCAAGTCGATTCGAATCAAATTTTGCAATATTAGCTTGCCACTTCTTTTTTAGATGGAGAGATGACGCTCGGGAGTAATGTGTTTTTACATGCTCGTTGCTAACGATTTACTATATGATAGATAGTTGACCCACTCAAAAATGGGAATCAAACCCAAAATGAAATATCTCGATTCAATGAAATAACTCGTTCACGTGGTCAAAATAGTGAACTAAATCCAAAATTGAACACCTCAATCGAGTAGCATGTTATACAGTATTATAGTACTCCATGAACATGTTGAAAGTCAAATTAATGAACTTGTTTGATATACGCATATCTCCGTTCATGTGTGGATTGCAGACAACATGTTCTCCAATTTAAATATTTGAATGCAAGTTTATACCGAAACATGGTTTATATCAGTCTTTGATGCATAAAACGCGACCTCCCCCTCTCCCGGACTCCTTCTCTCTCTCTCTCTCTCTCGCCGACAATCTTCAATTCTGTCGCACGCATCCAACACACAAACCTTGTTGATCCCTCTCCCTCTCTCTCCATCTCTCTCTCTTTGTGTGTGTGTGGGGGGGGTCTTTCTAGTTCGCATGCATATATACTCCATCTATAGGTCTCTTTCGCACACTCTGTATGATTCTCTAGTCCAAGCTAAATATCTTGGGTGCACTCATCGTACGCACACAAATTCCTTGGCTCGTTGCTCGTAACTCTATCACGCACCACTCTGTCATCTTGGAGCTCTTCCCTCTCTCTCTCAAACACCCATCTCCCTGGGTCACACATACACATGCATATCTCACTCGCACTCGATAGACCCATCTAAAACTCTATCTCTCTCCCTCGTTCTCTCTCCATCTCACACGCACACACACACAATCTCATCCCTAGCCAAGTATGATGGTCTCTTACTCAATTGTAGGCACACGCAGTCCCCCTATATGTAAATGACTAGCTAATATTAGTCTCCATCACAAACATGTGCATGGTCTATCTCGATTTCTCTCGGGGCATCTTTCTATCACGCACGCACCTCCCTCGATCTCCCACCCATATAGTCCCCTCACGATCTCGAGGGGATATCTCTATCACAAACACACCCTCTCTCCCCATGCGTCCATGTTCTCCATGCGTCCCCCTCGACCTTTGTTCCTTGTTGGCCAGACCTCTATTCGACATGTGCTATAGAGGTGTCTCTCTCCATTACAAACAATCACGCACTAGCTATCTTCGTGTATCTCCTCACCTTGCTTTTCTATCTCGGAGATGCATGCGTGATATGTTTGCATAAGAAACGAAAACACACACACTCTCTCTCTCTCTCTCTAATTTATCGTTCATTGTCCCTTTCTCTTTCACACACGTACTCTTTTTGCACACTCACTCATTCTCCTCCACACACACTTGATCTCTCTCGACTTAGGCACTCTCTTCGGTCCATAGCATATAGATTTATTGAAAAGTCAAACATCACAAAGTTTGACCATGTACGTGGAGAAAAACATTTACATCTAGAACGGCGAACATATACCATTAGATTCATCATGAGATGTGGTTTCATATGATGTATCTTTGGTATTGTAGATATAAATAACATTTGTGTAAACCTGGTCAAAGTTTCCAAAGTCCGACTTCTAAAAAATTTACATGCACTGCATTATCGAGCGGATGGAATATCTTTTTCCCCCTCTCAGATATCTGACGCACCACTCAGCCTTATCGGGGCTCCTCTATCTCTCTCAAACTTTATATCTCCCTGGTTCACACATACACATGTCTCGCTCGTGCTACATGGACCCATCAAACAATATCAGCCCTTGTTCTCTCTCTATGTGACATGCACCCCCTAAGTACCATAATCCCTCACTCCGTCATAGGCGCACGCACTCCCCCCCCTAAGTATGATTATCTCTCACTAGCCATCAGGAACACACTTATTGTCTGCTTCCATCCATACGTCTATCTCGATATCTCTCAGGGTATCTTCTATCACGCACACACCTTGTCACTCGATCTCCCACCCATGTAGTCCCATCACGATCTCCAGGGGATCTCTCTATGACAAACATACACTCTCAACTCCCATGTCTGCATTTTCTCCGTACGTCTCTCTTGACCTCTCTCCCTTGTTTTTCAGACCCCTCTTGGCCACGTGCTAGGGGTCTTTCTCTCTTGGTTGAAAACAACAACACACTATCTCCTCACCTTGCTTCCTCTGTCGAAGATGCATGTGTTATATGTTTGCATAAGACACACATGCTTTTTCGCTACGTTTATCGTGTTTTGTCGATGTCTCTTTCACACACGCACACACACTTTTTTCAGTCACTCTTTCTATTTCACACACACTCTCTCTAGTTATGTACTCTCTCACGTCCATAATCATATGGATGTTTTGAAAATTCAAACCTTAGAAAAGTTAGACCAGGTATATGTGGAGAAAACATTTACATATGGAATGATCATTAGATTCATCACAACATGTACTTACTTCATACTATCATTTATCTTTGGTATTGTAGAATAAGTAATTTCTTTATAAACTTGGTCAAAGTTACAAAAGTTTGAGTTAAAAAAAATTGTTGGCACTACATTATCGAACTGAGGGAGTAGCTTTCTCTCTCTGCTATCTCTCACGGGCCTCCCCTCTCACTCGAACTCTCTATACCGATGGATTATATGCTCACTGTGTCAGCGTATAGCTCTGTATGTTGTTTAGTTGATCGGTGAACCAGTCCACATGATGCCTTGTCAGCTCGTGTTCTCTATCTTTGTGTGCTGGCCCATGTGGCAGTGGGTGAAAATAAGTAAACTAGAGGCCCATCTGACACGCGGTGAAGTAAACGAAGTTGAAACCACTCGGGGTAGCACCCCGCACACTAGTAAATTGAGGGTGCACTGATGACACACTTCTTCTGCGTGAAGGATGCACTCGCGCACAATTCATCACTGCGCGGCGGCATGCACAGAAGGACGCACTCGCGCACACCCAGCAGGCCAGCACACAACACACACCAGCACACGTGTACACCGGCGTCGCCGCCAATTGTGATGGATGGCAACGCAGCCAACAAGCGGAGGCGGCTCGAGCCAAAACCACATCCGACGAGCCAGGAATTCATCTGCAGCCTCCCCGACAACATGTTGCTCGTCATCATCGGCCTCCTCCCCACCAAATCTGCCGTGCAGACCGCCCTGCTCTCCCGATAGTGGCACCCCCTGGCGCCAGATCCCTCAACCTTCACCGCCGACGGCTGCCTCGCGACGGGATGGAAACGCATGGCCGCAGTCTCCAAGATCCTTTCATCGCACCCTGGGCCAGCCACACGCCTTGACATCCGCATGTTCAGTACCAACTGCAAGGTCCAAGCCAAGTTCGACGAGTGGTTCTTATCCCCCGCCCTAGATCAGCTCGAGGAGCTCAGCTTTGAAGCTGGACGATGTCGCTCTCTGCCGCCGTCCGCGCTCCGCCTCACGCCAATGTTGCGCGGCGCCAGCTTCAGCTCCTGCTATCTTCCCTAGATTAATGTCGCGCCCGCCTTCTTCTCCCTCAACTCAAGCAGCTCGACCTCTTCTACGTTGGCATCTCGAAGCAGGCTATGGAGCACCTGCTCCGCAGCTGTACTACGCTCGAGTACCTTCTTCTTCAGTAGTTCCACGGGTTCATTAGCCTCCACATCGCCTCGACGAATCTCCGATGGATTTATGTGTCTTGCTGGCCCTGCAACAAGACATCAATTGGAAGGAGGCCACTCTGGCTGTTCCACGTTGTGGTCATTGAGAATGCGCCTTTACTTGAGAGATTGCTTGTATCTGATCTAGAAGGTCCAACAAAAATCAGGGTCATTCACGCACCGAAACTGACAGCGTTGGTGTACTCGTCTGCCAAATTCTCTGAACTCCTTATTGGATCCGTAATCATTCAGGTACAACCCTCATCTTCTTCTCTGTCTTCTTGAAATTCACATTTTTGAATTTCTTCTTGATGTATTTACGACCGTCTTCCAAAAAATAATTCCCACAAGCTTGACTCAATCTATGCGCAAAGTGAAGATCTTGGCAATAAAATCTATTGGCCCCAATCCGGATCAAGTTGTTGGATTCCTTACATGCTTTCCGTGCACGGAGAAGCTACTCATCAAGGTGAAACTTATTTCCTATTAGTAAACGGTAATCACAACGTAGCTCAATTTTTTTCGTAATTTTCCCAAATTACGATGACAAGTGTAGTGTTCAAAACTGCATCTACGCACTGCACCAAAAGAAATATTTTCAGTATATTTTTCTCACGTGATCACCTGCATCATTTTTTTGTTGTACTAATATAGTAGCCTAGGCTAGTCATAGTGGAAAGTAACTTAGACTAGTAACTCTATGGTTACCCTAAGAGCAAGTACTACCTCCGTCCTGGTTTACTCTTCCTATTTTGTAGTATCAAAATTAGACCATAGATTTAACTGAGAAAATTTTAGTGCATGTCACTAAAAATAATATCGCTGGATTCGTATTTGAACATAATTTCAAATGGTATAATTTTTGGTAACATGCATTGGTGTTTACTTAGGTAAATCTATGGTCAAAATTTTACACTAAATACGAGGTAGTACAAAAGTGGGCTATAACGGCCCTCCACTATGTAGGCCAAAACACGTGCCAAATTCACTTGTGATGCAATTGGCATTGATGCCCCTCCATTGCTCACCTGGTGCCCCAATCTGGATGACCTACATTGCTCCGGTGCCAAATTAACTCATGCAATGAAAAAACAATTGCGTGGGAGAGAGAGAGAGGACTGAGGCAATAAAAAAACACTTGTTTGGGAGAGTGAGAGGCTGGTGTAGTTGGTTTGATTGATTTGTTTATACATGTGGGTCTGTGTGCACAGTGGTGCCAACTCTCTCACACCGCGAGAGCGGTGGCAAAATATTTTGATTTGACATCGATGCGTATTATGTGGCATACTTTTGAGAAATATGGCATCAGACACATAGTGGAAGGCAACAAATGCCCAAGCTCTTCACGTGCTCCTAGGTAAATGAGAGGAAAGAGAAAGAGAGAGAGAGTGAAAACATATCACTAGCCAGCCAACCCTCTCGTATGAGCGAATGATATTGGTACCTCTTGATGACACGACAATCTTATACAGCCAGCTGCTCTATTCTCTTTTGCAGATAAAAAAAGACCCGAAAGTGAAAAATGTGTTGCACTATAACAATCTCATCGAATGCCTTGATCTCCATCTTACAGAAATTGATATGATCGACTACCAAGGCAGCACATCTGAGATTAAATTGGCCAGGTTCTTTGTTCCGGAGGCAAGTGTGCTCGAGGTAATGAGGTTTGGCGTTCTCTAGCGCAACAATGAATGGCGTGATGATCACCGCAAGCGTCTAAGCCTAAATGACAAAGTCTCCGCAAAAGCTGAATTTGTTTTTGAAACATCAAGTGGCCAGAGACTCGAAAATTTATTTGCCCATTAGTCACTTGTCAGGGCGGTGGATTTTAGTTTGTACGATGATGCTGCATCCACCTAAAGTAACGGAAGTTCTTACGTCCTACTAATTCCCTTTTCGTAGGTGCAGCATTACTCCTAACATTTGTAATATCAGTTTGAAACTTGTAATATTGCTGTGTCCTGTTCCTGCGTTTTCAAAATCCTGCGAACCAAAGAGGTCCTGAGTTGGTGATGATGTTGTGCCTGCCATCTTTCACCAATAGCCGCCGGATCTAGATCTGACGCATACAAACCAAACCTCTCCAGTTTTGCAAAAATATGCCCGCACTTGTTCCCTATTTACAAACAACTCCTTGTCTCTCACAATCAGCCTTATCTCCTCCCCACCACATCTAGAAGGCCATGGAAAAATCTGGCGCGATCGCCGCTGCCGGCGCCGTCCACCCCCAATCTTGGTGTTCCGTGCAATGCATGGGCATCTCCGCATGGGAAAATATGTCGAACATGGCTAGTTGTAAGCAGGCTAGGCCTACAGCCATGATGATAGTGACTGCAGACAGTGAGGCTGACTATGCTATGCCGAACACGGCGCCTATACTCAGGTGTCATCTCCGGCGCAGGGTCTTGTCACTTCACTGTGAGGAGCATCACGTAATAATTTGACCAACATGTAGTATAATACTACTACATTGGTAGTAGTACTACTACTAGTACTAGCACCACTGTCTGGATTTAGTAGTACTACCAAGTCCATCTGGATATAGTATTTGACTAGCAATATCTAGTAATGCATGTCACAAAAAATGTACTACTCCCTCTGTAAATAAATACATGGTGTATTGTCTTATTCCTTCCGGTAGATGGCTCAAATCCGAAGTCTCATCAATCAGACTACTATTGTACTCACCGAGCGCTCAGCATTGTAAGCTACCAACAAAAAATTGCAATCAAAGACTACTATTGTACTCCTCCCGTCTTTGGTGCATTAGTCACGCTATAAAACCAAATAGTAATCCCAAAACATGTAGGCGCAGTGCATTAAATACCCACCTTGTTCCCTCTTTTTTGCCACGAAAAAAGAAATCACCCAATACGAGACGTGGGGTGCGTATGCATCCAATGACTTGAGACTACTCCCTCCATCTAGGTGTATAAGTCATCTTAGAGCAAGTGAAAAAGAGGAGTGGGCTCTCATGCAATAGCCTAGCTATATGCGGATTCGTAGGCCGATATACAATAAATATGAAGAAAGAGAGAGAGAAAAGATGAGCAAAAGTTGTACTCTTATAGCTAACCTTATTGTATGAGTGGCTACAAGTGATGGCTCTACTCCCTCCGTCTAGGTGTGTATGTCACCTTACAAAAACTAAATAATCCCAAAACACTTAGGCATGGTACATTAACTCCCTCCTCGTTTCTTGTTTCATGACATATCAACCAATAAGGGATGTAGGTCGTGCATGCTTTTAATGACTTGAGACTAACAAACATGACATGTAGTGGTTAGTTCATTGCATGCAATGCTACTAATTAGCAAAAAGACATTAATTTATCTCGTTTTCCCCGATGACTTATACACCTAGACGGAGGGAGTATATGACATGGCAACATCATATAGTCAGCAACTGGCTATACTATTAACCATGCTCTTAGGTTGTGCACCGTGACCAAGACGAAGGGGAAAGCAAGAGAACTTAATTTCTTTTTCCTATTAATAGGATTACATGCAATGAACTAACCATTGCATGTCATGTTTGGTAGTCTCAAGTCATTGAAAGCATGCATGGCCCACATCTCTCATTGGTTGATGTGTCACGAAATAAGAAACGAGGAGGGAGTTAATGTATCGTGCCTAAGTGTTTTGGGATTATTTGGTTTTCATAAGGTGACTTACACAACATTTTTTATTACATGCATTAACATTTTATTAGTTAAATCAAAGGTCAAAACTTGGCGCAAAATGCAAAGGGGACCAATAAACCAAGAACATCAAAGTTCTCTCGCTTGGCCCTAACTAGAGGTCGGTGAGATGACTATACTACACCGCATGGAGGGGACACAACTTCATTGACTTCATTTTTGCACTTGGGTGAATTACACGGGCCCAACAGTGGTCGGCCGACGTGTCATATAGCCAAAGGTGCGATGAGAGGGCCGAGGAGTAGATGGCCAACACACACGTGAATGCAACGCAGTCTGCACTTCTCATATAAAGGCTCCCCGGCGTCCCCGCCAGTCCAATCTACGATATCCTACACACCTACGCACCCTCAACGGCCTCTATGGTGACAACCTCTTCGACGCACTGGTGGCCCGGCGACTTGTAACATCCCAAATATTCAATTTGGAATGTTATACATTACATCATAATTGCATATCATATTTTATTGCATTTTGGTTTGATCCTAAAAATTCTACGCTACTCAAGGACCCACGGAGAGAGTTAGGAATTTCGTTATTTTCATATTTGAGTTTTTCTCAAATTTTGAAAAGAGGATCGTTTGATTTTAATTATTTCCTCTTTGAATATTTCTTTTATAAAAATAAAAAATAGAGAGGATAAAATGACTTCCTCAAAATAAATAAATATTGGAGATTTAATATTAAAATCAAATAAGATTTTTGTTCGGAGTTTCGTCGCTATTTTATTTGAATTAGGAAAAATATGCGTTTTTCAAAATTGCATTAGCGTCCCAAATAAATGTTCACCTGGTCCGGCTCATTTTTAGAGGACGGGAAAATTTTATTTCAGGATTTTTGGAGTCAGTTTAGTATTTCTTTTATTCGTTTTTCTGCGTGAAATAATTAAAAAAAAGGAAACCGACCTTGGGTCAGATCCTTGGGACTCCGCCGGGGCTTTATAAGCCACGAGGCCTAGCAGCCGCCGCAGCCCACCCGCAACCCTAGCCCTGCCAGAGCCGCCGCCAGCGCCGCCATCCGCGACGCCACCGGCCGAGCCCAGCCGTCTTGCCCTGATCCGAGCCCCGCCGCCACAAGACGCGCGTCAGCCAAGACCACTTACACCAGTGCAAAGTTGGCAAAGATATACATGACCAGGATCGTATGTCTGCATGGAGTTCCGAGGACCATTGTATTAGATAGAGGAACCCAATTCACCTCAATGTTTTGGAATCAGTTGCATGAAACTCTGGGAACCAGGCTAGAGTTCAGTACAGCTTTTCACCCACAGACAGATGGATAAACTGAGAGACTCAACCAGATTCTGGAGGACATGTTGAGAGCTTGTGCGCTAGACTATGGGTCTAGTTGGGACGATAATTTGCCGTATGCAGAGTTCTCTTAAAACAACAGCTATCAAGCCAGTTTGAAGATGACCCCTTTCGAAGCACCGTACGGAAGGAGGTGCAGAACACTGTTGTTGTGGGACGAAGTTGGAGACCGACAATTGTTTGGACCAGATTTGGTTAAAGAATCTAAAGAGAAGGTTAAGCTGATTCGCGATAGACTCAAGGAAGCCCAGTCCAGGCGGAAGAGTTATGCGGATTCTAAACGCAAGGAGACAGTTTACGAAGTTGGAGACAAAGTATATCTTCGTGTATCCCCACTTCGAGGAGTGAAGCGTTTTGGAGTTAAGGGAAAGTTAGCACCACGTTTTGTGGGACCATACCAAGTTTTAGAACGTATGGGAGAAGTTGCTTACAAGTTGGAGTTGCTTGAAGGATTGTCAGGAGTTCACGACGTGTTCCATGTTTCTCACTTGAAGAAGTGCCACGCAAAGATGGCTGATATCCCTCTGAGAGATACAGTACTACTGGAAGCGATATAGTTGGACAGAGAATTGACATATGGGGAGAAACCAGTCAAGATACTTGAGTTTGCCAACCGACACACAACAAAGTAATCAAGTTCTGCAAAGTTCAGTGGAGTCACCATACGAAGATGAATCCACCTGGGAACGAGAGGAAGACCTACGGAAGGATCACCCTCACCTATTTTCTAGCCAACCCGAATCTCGAGGGCGAGATTCATCTTAAGGGGGGTAGGTTTGTAACATCCCAAATTTTCAATTTGTAATGTTATACATTAGATCATCATTGCATATCATATTTTATTGCATTTTGGTTTGATCCTAAAAATTCTACGCAACTCAAGGACCCACGGAGAGAGTTGGGAATTTCGTTATTTTCATATTTGAGTTTTTCTCAAATTTTGAAAAGAGGATCGTTTGATTTTAATTATTTCCTCTTTGAATATTTCTTCTATAAAAATAAAAAAGAGAGAGGATAAAATGACTTCCTCAAAATAAAGAAATATTGGAGATTTAATATTAAAATCAAATAAGATTTTTGTTCGGAGTTTCGTCGCTATTTTATTTGAATTAGGAAAAATATGCGTTTTTCAAAATTGCATTAGAGTCCCAAATAAATGTTCACCTAGTCCGGCTTATTTTTAGAGGACGGGGACAATTTATTTCAGGATTTTTGGAGTCCGTTTAGTATTTCTTTTATTTGTTTTTCTGCGGGAAATAATTAAAAAAAAGGAAACCGACCTTGGGTCGTATCCGCCCGGGACTCCGCTCGGGGAGGGGGGGGGGCTTTATAAGCCGCGAGGCCCAACCACTACCCGCATCCCACCCAAGAACCCTAGTCTGCCGAGCCACGCCGCCATTGCGCCGCCCACCGTGTCGCCCGAATCCCCGAGCCCCGACGCCTCGGTTTTCGCGAGAAAACCGATCGTTTTTTTTAAACCCTAGATCCGTTTTCTGTTTCGGTTAGGTTTTTTTTTCAGTTTAGTTATTTAGTGGACGTTCATCCGTACGTTCGTTTTAACAAACGGTTTTCGCCCGTTAGCCGCAGATAACAAAAATTCGTTCTTTAGTCTATTCGTCAGTTTTTCTTTTTCTCAGATTTTTCCGTGATTATTTTCGATCCTGATTTCTGATCCGATTTTCGTTTTAGTTTAACTTTTTGCTCGTTTATCGGAATCAGGCGATTCAAGTGCCTAGAGTTTCGTCTCGAAACCCTCTTTCTATTTAACCAACTTAAACAAGTTTTTGCTACTGTAAAAATTGACTTTATTCCAGATTAGTAAACGAAGCTTGTTTCTTTCGCAGTTTGAGTTTCGTTGTTTCGTTTGTTTTGATTCTTTTTGCAAACCGGAGTTCTTAAGTTGAACTTTCTGGTTAGATCTCTTATTTGAGTTTTACCCATGCGTTGTTACTTGATTGCTTATTGTATGTTTGTTTGTTTGGGATAGAGTACCCGGAGTGCGAAGCGTGCTACTACGAGTCTCTAGGTTTCACGGATCATCAGCAAGGCAAGTAACACTTTGATCATACCTCTTTACTACCCAGTTTTATTGCATTAGATCAATCCACAAACAATTGCATGGTTAGGATCTAATTTTAATTGTGGGTTTGGGAAGTAGATGAGGTAGTACCTATTCACCTGTTTGTTATCAAACCTATGGGAGTTACTTCTACGTTGCTTATATCGCTATGCTATTCTCGTAGACGTGGTTTGGGTTTGAGAGTATTCATGACAGATGTGAGTATTGTTAATTATTGGTTAACTTAAGGTGGAAACTTTAATACACATCTCGGTGGATTGAGGCACCTGGGGATCCCAGTGATTACCTGTATTTTTGGAAATCCCGGGGTATCGTGTGATTCTCCTATGGACTGCCACCCAGGCTCAAAGGGATCATGAGATTATTCATGCTAGAAACTTCCGTGTGCAGCCACAAGCCATTATGGGCTCTGGCATAGTTGAGTATGTTGTGTGACCTCTTTCAGTGGTAGGCTAGCAGATGTAGGGGATGTAGGTGGTACTGTCTACCCAGAGTAAAGAGTTAACGCTTCTGAAAGACTATGCCTCGGTCATCCGTTTCTCAAACACCATGTAGTGCGAGAAATCCAACGGAGGAGATCGAGTCTTGTGGGGAAAAGTGCGCAAACCTCTGCAGAGTGTACAAACTAATCTTGATTAGCCGTGTCCCCGGTTATGGACATTTTGAGTATCTGGTTCTTGGATTATCATGTGGATCTCATCACTCTTAATTATAAAATTTGATTGGGTTATTAATTACTTCTAATTGTGATTGAGATGGGGTTTACCATTCTCAATGTTTAACAACCACCATGATAGTTAAATAAAATTTATTCCTTTGTTGTAGGGAAAAATTGGCTTTTCGCAAAACATATTAACCATACAGCCTCCATCAGCCATATATGCATGTAGTGATAGCCTTATTCTGTTTATTACTTTTTGGTGTTATATTGCCAGCATATTCCATGTGCTGACCCATTTTCGGACTGCAACGTACCATGTTGCAGACTTTTCAGACGACGAGTAAGGTGCCTTAGGTCGTGGTCTTTCACTCAGTGATGCCGTTGGAGTTGATGGACTCACTTTATCTTCCAAGCCTTCCGCTGTTATCGTATTTAGATGGCCTTAAGCCATATTATTTGTAATAAGTTCTGTTTCAAGACATTCGATGTAATAGGCATGTGATTGCTACTCTGTTATAAATCCTTCAAGTACTGTGCGTGTCGGTATTACTGATCCAGGGATGACACTGATGCACAGAGATCAGACTGTTTGAGGTATGGTCGCCACAAGATGGTATTAGAGCACACACTGACTGTAGGGCACGACCACTAAGCTAAAACCCTAGATCACGACTCTCTTCTCATTTCTGACTCCTCTCCATTTTCTACTCTTTAGGATGGCGGATGCAAAGATCAACTTCGCGCAACCAGATGAAGACACCCCTTTTGGACGTCACCTGAAGGAAGTCACTAGATACCCGAACATTGGAATTCCAAGCTTCACAAGGACTTACAATGCCACTTTACCAGAAGAGGAGCGCTGGATGATTCAAGTTCAAGTTCCAGGAAGGACGTTTACGCCAGTCACTGGGCCCATAGAGTTTTCCTTTGTTGCACCAACCAGGAGTCTAGGAAAGAGTATGGCAGCCCACATTACCATGGGGCGCATCGGAGAAGTTTACCATAATGATCTCAAGGGTAATATCTACCAGATTTGTGGGCACCGAGATGAGCAATGGGAGATGATTAGCACCAGGAAGGATAGATCGATTGCATCTTTCATCCAGGAGATAAACCAACACATTCGACGCCAGGAGAACCAGATGTGCGCAGGCATGACAGATTTGAAGAAGGCAATGACAAGGCTACTCGCGAGGATTATATGGAGGAAATCGTCGTACTAGTGGAGAAGAATGACGACCTGACAAGGAAGCTGGGAGTATTCATGGGAGACCCCGCGCCAGGAGGAGAAGACGACAGTTTCACTTTCCCGGAGAACTACATCATCATCGATGACACCGACTCAGAACCCGACGATAGCGTTGATGACTATGTTGATGAAGCTGGAGAAGATATCATGGAGTCTTCGACCGATCAATTTTTCTAGTCGACCACCATATCAGTAGTAGTATTCCACCATGTATATAGTATAGTCCGAGCACTTTTGTAACATAGTTCTAGACCGATTGTATGCCCTTGCTTGATTGATTGAGTGATATGTTTGTGTTTGTCTCATGTGCATATGGGTAGTGTTTTCTCCTAGACCTCATTCTACTATGTTTTCTCACCTTTTCTAAACCCAGCAGATGCCATTGACCATAGGTAGGCATGTTTTCACCTCAGACCTGATAATTTTGGAGTCGCAAGGTTTGGATGTGATTCTGGGTATGGATTGGCTATCGATGTATGGAGGAAACGTTGACTACGCCAGTAAGTCGATTTTGCTCACCACCCCATAAGGAAGAAGGATCAAGTATGTATCCCGGCATGTGCCGAATAGGACTCAAGTGAATTCCTTATCAGGAGTTGTATAAGAGGAAGTACCAGTGGTGAAGGATTTTCTGGATGTATTTCCCAAAGAGTTGCCAGGCATGCCACCGGATAGAGACATTGAGTTTTTGATTGAGCTTTTGCCAGGCACGGGGCCAATATCTAAGAGACCGTACAGAATGCCCGCAAAGGATTTTGAGGAAATTAAGAAGCAGATTAAGGAGTTACAGGATAAAGGTTATATTCGCCCAAGTTCGTCACCTTGGGGATTCCCAGTACTTCTAGTGGAGAAAAAGGATGGATCATTAAGGATGGTTGTTGATTATCGAGGATTGAATGAGGTGACGATCAAGAACAAGTACCCACTGCCGATGATCAATGATTTGTTTGACCAGCTGCAAGGAGCTAAGGTGTTTTCCAAAATCGATCTGCGATCAGGGTACCACCAGCTGAGGATTCGAGAGCAGGATATACCTAAGACAACTTTTACCATGAGGTACGGGCTATGAGTATACCGTTATGTCGTTTGTCCTAACTAACGCACCTGCCTATTTTATGAACATGATGAACAAGGTGTTTATGGAGTTTTTGGATAAGTTTGTTGTGATGTTTCTTGATGATATTCTGGTCTACTCGAAGAATGAAGAAGAACATAAGGAGCATTTGCGTTTGGTACTTGGGAAGCTCAGGGAACATTAGCTATACGCCAAGTTCAGCAAGTGTGAGTTTTGGTTGAAGGAAGTTGGATTCCTTGGACATGTTATATCCGGAGAAGGAATAGCAGTAGACCCCACCAAAGTTGTCACTGTGACAAGTTGGGAGTCACCCACGTCAGTCGGAGAGATTCAGAGTTTTGTTGGACTCGCAGGATACTACCGGAGGTTCATTCAAAATTTCTCAAAGAATGCGAAGCCCATGACGGAGTTGTTGAAGAAGGACACCAAGTTCAAATGGACTAAGGAATGTGAGGCCAGTTTTCAGGAGTTGGTTACATCACCCGTGTTGATTCTGCCAGATCAACGCAAGGATTACAAAGTGTATTGCGACGCTTCTCGTCGAGGACTTGGAGCCGTACTTATGCAGGAGGAAAGAGTTGTTTCATATGCCTCACGATAGCTTAAACCCCATGAGTTAAATTATGCTACCCATGATTTTGAGTTAGCAGCCGTAGTGCATGCGTTGAAGACTTGGAGACATTTTCTCATCGGAAACCATTGTGAGCTATACACGGATCACAAGAGTTTGAGTATATCTTCACGCAGAAGGAGTTGAATCTCACAAAGAGGAGATGGTTGGAACTCATTAAGGATTATGATATGAGGTTGCATTATCATCCCGGAAAGGCTAACATATGTGACGCCCGGATAATTAAGCTACAGTAAATCCCTGCTATTGATGCCACGTCACCTCAGTTACTATTGATAACCTCACGTTGATTCAAAACCCGTTCAAATTCAAATTTAAAATAAAGTCAAACAATAAAAGTTTTTAAATGTTAAAACTAAAATGTTCTAAATGTGACAATTAAATCATAGGTAATTATGGTGGAGAAACCACATTGTTATAAAAGGTTTAAATGCAATTAGGTAATTAAAACAGTAGTTAAAACAATTAAATAAATACATATTGGATTTTATTAAGTATTAAACTATTTTGTTTTGGGTTAATAGTTACTATGGCAGTAGTATAATTATAAATGCAATTTTAGGTACTAGTGATAATTTTTGTAAAAATGTAAACTAAGAGGAACTAAAACTAAATAGAAAATAATAATAACTAAAGAGAAAAGAACAAATCGAAAAACAAAAATAAAGAGGAGAACCCCCCCACCAGGCCGGCCCGGCCTTGGCCTATATGCCCCCTCACCCCGTGACCCAACCGAACCCTCCACCCACGATCCCCACAACCCCCCACTGGATCTCGATCGGCGCATGTGCGCCGGACCTCACGCCTTGACCCGTCTCCGCTGCCGGCGTCGCCCGTCTCCGCCGTCGCCTCCCCGTCTCCTCCCCATGCCGGACCTCCTCGACCTCCTCCCCGACGGCCACCTCAAGCCACGCTGCGCCCGGTCGCCGCTCGCCGTCTCTGGTGCCACCTCGCCGACGCCGCCCCCCGCCTCTTCCTCGCCGGATCTCCCTGAGCCCGCTGCCAGTACCCCACGAGCTCCTCTGTGAGCACCTTGTCCTCCCCGAAACCCACTCTTCCTCCCTGTGCACTCTTGCCTCGCACCACTGCTTGCCGTGCTCGCCGTGTTCGCCTTCTCCGTAACCCGCTACGCCCGCGGCCTCAACTCGCGCTAGCTACTGCTGCAGCCGCCGCACGCTAGCCCCATCGCCTCTGGCCACCGCGCCCGAGCCTCCGGGGCGTCCTTCGATGCCCGCTACCACCCTCGACCGCGCTGTCCCCCTGCAACCAACTGCCTCCCCGCGCTCCTCTGCCGATGTGCTTTGGCGTCGCCTCGCCAAGGCTGCTTTGTTGCTGCTGGGCGCCACGACCTCGCTGCCGCCTGCTTCCGCCGCCTCCGCTCGGTGGTGCCCCGCTCCCTCAGACTCGACTCAGGCTGGGCTCGCTCAGGCCACACGCCGGTGAGTGCCCGCCTGTCGCGTTAGGTCCGCCCGTGGCGCCTCGCCTCGGCGCGCCCTACGCCCGCACCCGCAACGCCCACACGCCCGCTAAGGCCCCCAGGGCCACAGACAAGTGGGGCCTAGCCCCTGGGACGTTTAAAAAAATAAACGAATATAAAAAATAAATAAATAATAATTAAAATAATTAATTGATTAACTTAATTAATCCATTTAATTAATCTAATCAACTAGTTAGTTCAATTAAACAATAATTAGATTAGTTAAACCTAATTAGACTAAACAGTCAATGACGAACGGGACCCACACGTCAGTTGACCAGTCAACGCATCTATTGACTGCTGACGACATGCTGACATCATGATGACGTCAGCATGCACTACTCCGGATAATGTTGAATTAAATTAATTCCAAAAATGATTTAAAACTTTAGAAAATCATATATAATAAACCGTAGCTCAGATGAAAAAACTTTGTACATGAAAGTTGCTCAGAACGACGAGACGAATCCGGTTACGCAACCCGTTCGTCTGCCACGCATCCCTAGCATAGCGAACATGCAACTTTCCCCCTCCGATTCATCTGTCCGAAAACACGAAACACTAAGAATACTTTCCCGGTTGTTTCCTCCCTTCGCCGGTATCACCTACTACCGCGATTGGGCACACCTAGCATCACGCTTTGTCATGTCATGCATTATCATGCATTTGTTTGCATTATATTTATTGTTTCTTCCCCCTCTTCTCTCACTAGACACCGAGACCGACGCCGCTGCTACCCAGTACGACTACGGTGTTGACGACCCCTCCTTCTCGGCTGAGCTTCCAGGCAAGCCCCCCCCCCCTTGATCACCAGATATCGCCTATTCTCCTCTATACTGCTTGCATTAGAGTAGTATAGCATGTTATTGGTTTTCGCTTATCCTATCCCCGATGCATAGCCCTGTCCTTGCTACTATCGTTGTTACCTTTACCGCAATCCTAAATGCTTAGTATAGGATGCTAGATTCCATCAAGTGGCCCTACATTCTTGTCCGCTTGCCATGTTATATTATCGGGCCGTGATCACTCGGGAGGTGGTCACGGGTATATATCAGATACTTTATACATGATACATGTGGTGACTAAAGTCGGGTCGGCTCGAGGAGTACCAGTGAGTGATTCACGGATTGGGGGCTGAAAGGACCTTTGTCCCGACGGCCCTCTGGGTGGATCTTTGTGGCGGAGCGACAGGGCAGGTTGAGAATACCTATGTCAGAGGTGGGCCTGGCCCTGTCGGCGTTCGTGGTTACTTCATAATAACACGCTTAATGAGATCTTGGTATTTGATCTGAGTCTCGCCACTGGCCTATAAGCACTAACCAACTACGTGGGAACAATTATGGGCACTCGGCGTCGTGGTATCAGCTGAAGCCTTCGTGACGCTGGCCGGCGAGCGGCGCTACCGGTTGGACGCAGAACGCAACTTCCTTTGAAATGGAGGTTGCTAGGTCGCTCACCGGCGCGTCAAGAACGTGCGTGGTGTGCTATGGGCGATGGGCCTGCACCCTCAAGACAGGATTTAGACCTGCTAGACATCTCTCTGTTGTGCCTAGGTAGGGCTGCGGCATGTTGATCTTCTAAGGCCGGGCATGACCCAGGAAAGTGTGTCCGGCCAAATGGGATCGAGCGTGTTGGGTTATGTGGTGCACCCCTGCAGGGAAGTTTATCTATTCGAATAGCCGTGATCTTCGGTAATAGGACGACTTGGAGTTGTACCTTGACCTTATGACAACTAGAACTGGATACTTAATAAAAGACACCCTTCCATGTGCCAGATATAACCCGGTGATCGCTCTCTAACAGGGCAACGAGGGGAGGCTCGCCAGGTATGATTATGTTATGTGATGATACTTGGTGAACTTACCATCTACTCTCTTCTACATGCTGCAAGATGGAGGTGGCCAGAAGCGTAGTCTTTGACAGGATTAGCTATCCCCCTCTTATTCAGGCATTCTGCAGTTCAATCCACCGATATGGCCCTTTACACATATACCCATGCATATATAGTGTAACTCCTTGCTTGCGAGTACTTTGGATAGTACTCACGGTTGCTTTCCTCCCTCTTTTCCCCTTTCCCTTCTACCTGGTTGTCGCAACCAGATGTCGGAGCCAGAGCAGACGACACCGTCGACGGCGACTCCTACTACATGGGAGGTGCCTACTACTACGTGCAGGTCGGCGATTTACCACCAGGAGTAGTTTAGGAGGATCCTGTAGGAGGCCCGCGCCCTTCGATCCAGATCCCGTGCTAGCCTTCTTAAGGCAAACTTGTTTACTTATGTCCAGACTCGGATATTGTTGCTTCCGCTGAGTCGCCTATGATCGAAAGCACTTGTATTCGAGCCCTCGAGGCCCCTGGCTTGTATTACGATGCTTGTATGACTTATTTATGTTTTAGAGTTGTGTTGTGATATCTTTCCGTGAGTCCCTGATCTTAATCGTACACGTTTGCGTGCATGATTAGTGTACGGTCAAATCAGGGGCGTCATAAGTTGGTATCAGAGCCGACTTCCTGTAGGAATCCCCCTTCCACACTCCTGGGCCGAAGTCGAGTCTAGACTTTACAAAACTTTTACTAACATGGATGTGCAGCCCATGGGCCCACGTCGCCATTTGGTGGTATTAGGATATTTTATTTCTCGACCTATACTTTAGGTTCTCGTAACTACTTCCACCCGGAGAGCCCTCACTCCAGATGATTGCTTGATGCACCGAAGGATCCCGAAGATACTCTGCGATGTTCTATTGAGACTTTGTGCCATCGGTTTTGCAATTCCTTTCCATCGATAAACCCCTTATGGTTTACCACGTACACTTGTCCTTCATACAATCATTTCTCGTTGACTTGTTATTACAAGATACCCTGAAATTCTCTCTATTGTTCTGAAAATCATTTGAGATACTGCCTTGCAGTTCTTTGCCAAATGATTACCCCTACGAGTAATTCCTCGCTCTTACCAAGTATTCGCTTATCCCCAGTTGTTCATGTGTTTCACTACCCGATCTTTCGAGAATCCTCTGTAGCCTATGGCTCTTGAAATTCTTGTCTGCCTGCATTATGGTTAATTCCAAATGACTAGCAATATTCATGGATGTCCTTTGACTTTATCATCTTGGGTCCCTTGATTCAATATGTTGCGAATGTTGCAATCCTTAATCAGATCCTAGAATTCATCCTTTCGGCTCAGACGTCATTTTAAACATGAGCTGAAGCTCGACCAATCAAATTGTTGTCGATTTTACCCGTAAGCTTACTCAACTTATCCATTCTTAATTAGAGCGTCTGCTTCTGATCCTTTGTTTTAGAAATCATGATTCCTTTGTTACCTAAGCATCGAATTATTCTGGTGTTCTATAATCAGATGCATATGCATTGTTCCTTTATCTGATTGTGTGTTGATGCTCACATCAGCTCTGATATGGACCGTCATATCCTTTGTTTGATTATTATTTGACAGTGTCCTTCATATTTTACCGCCTTGTGAATCCTCCCTGATACATAATGCCTTTGGCAATTTGTATCCTCTCCTTTGGTCAAACATGCGCTGCTTCCGAGCTTGAGTTATTTACCCCTAAAGTTTGTGGTATATGTTTCTAAGAAGCCCCGATAGGATGAGCCTATGCCTTCCTTAATTTGTGTGAACCCGAGAGTTTTCACAAGTCATACTCTTCTGGTATTTTGCCAGATAAAATTTCAACCCTGCAACTTCATCAAACGCGAGAAGTGAATGAAAGGTTATGCATTGGAGAAGTGGGAGTCGACCTTGGACTTTGTGTTCATGCCCATGGAAATGATGTAGATCCTATCATGGAAGCTTCTTGTAATAATAATTGTTTCCTTGATATAATATCCTTTTGTATCGGTGAATTGATCCTTTGCAATTGTGGTTCCGACCATATGTTCTTCTTTGATCCCATTTCTCGGGCAAGTTAAAGTACTTGTCTTCTGCAGATCAATACATCTCCGCAACCTCTATTTTGATTTTCCTTCTAGTATTACCCTCCGGTATATCGAGAATATCAAAGAACTGTGCCGCTTCCTATGAGTCTACATCTAGTATTGCTTCTCACCGATTTCAGATTCCCCCCGGATTTGGAGATATTGGTCACTCAAGAACACCGATAAGTGAATCAATTCCACATGCCGATTCAATAACTCCAAGTTATTTTCATTTCTTACAAGTTTAATAATCCTTCAAGTCATCCAAAGCCTGATCGGCTATATCATTATCGTGCTAAATTTTAACTGTGCTACCTGGTCCTTATTCCCGGAGCACAACTTTTGACGATGAGCCAAGCTTACATCGATCTTCCTCGTCTTATCATTTCGCCTTGAACATCAAGCTTGATTCCGAGTGTGTGTCGTATCCGTGGTTCCAATGACCCTTCGCTTCACCATTGTTTCTTTTCTTGATGTCGTCGCTATTCGATTGCTTCTTCGTGAAATCTCTCGACAATTGTGTCGTGATCATCATCAACATTTTGAGCTCTTCCAGGATATCAATTGAATTCATGAAGAGAAATACCATCCTTGCCCTCGATGATTTGTGTTATCATCGACCACTTTATTGCCTTCCGTTCAACACAAACTTGTTCGTGTTTCGTGTTGTCCCTTGAGATCCATGCTATCCAGCAGTTGTTCTTCTTTACTCGGAACATTACCATCTCTTATGTCATCAATGTTGTGAGAATTACACCAGCTCTTAAGAATTTGTGATAAAGTGATGCTTCACACCATCACCATTCTTTTCTTGGTCCCCGTGTTGAGTGAACTCTGTTGTGCAAATTTAATATCTCTAGCAACCCTATTGCTTCAGAGTTATTGGACAATAATTCCAATTTAGTGTGTTAGTTGCTCAATCGCCATTCCGATGTTGAGCGTGCAACCCAACCCATATTTTGAGTGCACCTTTCAACCCATGTTTAATTGTGTATGTTTTCCTCCAGCATACATCATTAAGTCATTTGATCTGGCTAATGTTATCTCCTTGTTCACATAGTTGTGGAAATCCATCCTTTTTGGAAATGTCAATGGATTGTCGCTGAGTCAATCAGTCACCTCCTCACCTCTCCTTGATTTAATGGTGAACTCTTGTTTCAGAACTCGCTTCCATGGTTTAATTCCCGAGAATCATACAATGTCACCTCGACAATTTGTGTTACACCTTTCTTCTCAGGCATCCTGAGTCTAAGGTATCTTGACACCAATCAGATCTGAATCTTGGTCAGATATGATGGTTGGAACATATTTTCAAGAGTTATAACATTGGTCCCTATATGCCCCGGTAAGGTGTTGTCATGCCTAACACGCCTGACCAAAGGACCTAGTGTTATAGTTTCCTTTTTAACAAGGTTAATCATTTTTCCATGAGGAAGTTGAATGCCTTGTTTAATAAGTTTATCCTGATGGATCCTTTGTGTATCCAAAGTCCGACCTTGCTCGAAGACCATGTCAGTGCTAACTCGAAGCATGTCTATGGTACTCTGGTCATTGATAAGAACATTTTGAAGCACCCTGCTAAATTTCCTTTATCAATTATTCAAAAACCGTTGTTTGGGTAATGTCATGAACTTCCTCTCCCCTTGCCTAAATGGTTTTCTACGTAATATCCTGTCATGGATATCATGATCTACTTGTCCTTGGGAAGGATATACCCCTGAAATATGTGTTTAAGCACCTTTTTCCTTTCCATTGTTTGGTTTAACCTTTCTTGTGATCTATATGATCCATGCAGAAATATTCTCTTGCTTATGTAAACACCTCGGTGTACAATTCTGGCAGCAAGACCCTGTTACTATTGTTGATGACATTTCGGTAACCACCGATGGACGAGAACTTTGCCTATTGGTCCGCCTCGTTCAACGAGCAGGAAAATGGTTCTCTTCGTCCCTCGCCCTCGGTACCGATGTTGTTGCCGACATAACTGATAGGCTATCCTCTGACATGCCTTGCTTACATGATCGTGCAAGATGTCATGGCCCTTCCTATATTTAACCCACATGGTGGGCCCATAACCCACAGTTCCACAGGATCTAAACCTGACTCTCATGTACACCCTGTTGTCAAAGTTATTCCTCGCGCTTGACTTCGTATGTAATTCACGGGCCACCTGCCTAGTGATCTATTATGGTATCAAACGCAATACTTATTCTCGTTGCTACGAACCCCTTTCACGCCCTATTTCAGGCACCGAACGATTGCCTTCCCACTCGAAACTTCTCATGATACCTTCTTACCTTGCTCTCGATGTTTTCTTAAGTTTCAGTTCGAGAGTTGTTTTCTGCTACCTTCCCCGATGTTAGCTACCAGATAGTCAACCTTGCAGGACCGTTCTCCCGGAATACCCACGCTTTATTGTTTCGTAAGTAAGATGGAATTCCTGAAGAAAGAATGCCGACTTCATCACGATGACCCGAAGCAGAGAAATTAAGACATCAACGAGAGCGATTAACTCCTCGAAAAGAGCTACCAAGACCAAGAAGAATTCGTTAGAATTTTGGAACCAAACTTTTCCCCCTTACTCTGCCTTTTAAATCTCGGGACGAGATTTCTTGTAGTGGAGGAGAATTGTGATGCCCGGATAATTAAGCTACAGTAAATCCCTGCTAATGATGCCACGTCACCTCAGTTACTGTTGATAACCTCGCGTTGATTGAAAACCCGTTCCAATTCAAATTTAAAATAAAGTCAAACAATAAATTTTTTTAAATGTTAAAAGTAAAATGTTCTAAATGTGAAAATTAAATCATAGGTAATTATGGTGGAGAAACCACATTGTTATAAAAGGTTTAAATGCACTTAGGTAATTAAAACAGTAGTTAAAACAATTAAATAAATACATATTGGATTTTATTAAGTATTATACTATTTTGTTTTGGGTTAATAGTTACTATGGCAGTAGTATAATTATAAATGCAATTTTAGGTACTAGTGATAATTTTTGTAAAACAGAAACTAAGAGGGAACTAAAATTAAATAGAAAATAATAATAACTAAAGAGAAAAGAACAAATCATAAAAACAAAAATAAAGAGGAGAACACCCCCTCCCCACCAGGCCTCGGCCCAGCTGGCCATCGGGCCAACCAGGCCGGCCCAAACTTGGCCTATATGGCCCCCTCACCCCGTGACCTAACCGAACCCCTCCACCCACATCCCCACAATCCCCCCCCGCCTGGATCTAGATCGCGCCCCGGTGCGCCCGGATCCTGCCGCCTCGTCCCAGCGTCCCGTCGCCTATGTCGCCCGTCTCCGCCTGCCGCCTCCCCATCTCCTCCCACGCCGGACCTCCTCGACCTCCTCCCCGACGGCCTCCCAAGCCACGCCACGCCTGTCACGCCAGATCCAGTGCCACCTCGACGCCGCCCCCGCCTCTTCTTCTCGCCGGACCTCCCGAGCCGCTGCAGACTTCATGAGCTCCTCTGTGAGCACCTTGTCCTCCCCTAAACCCACCCTTCCTCCCCGTGCACTCTTGCCTCGCACCATCGCCACCGTGCTCGCGCTCGCTTTCTCCAGAACTCCATGCGCGCTGCCTCTACTGCTGCTAGCTGCTGCTGCAGCCGCCGCACGCTAGCCCCATCGCCTCCGGCTACCACGCCCGAGCCTCCGCGGCGTCCTTCGATGCCCGCTGCCACCCTCGACCGCGTCGTCCCCCTGCAAGCCACTGCTGTTTCAAGGCCTTCGCTCGATGCTCGCATGTGCGTCGCCTCGCCGCGCCGCTTCGCTCACATGGCGCGCCACGGCCCCATTGCCGCCTGCTTCGACCGCCCCGCCAGGCCATGCCTCGCCTCCCACTCCGCCTCGGCTGGCTCGCTTGCCGCCACACGCCGGCGAGTGCCTCCCCCGTCGCGTTCTGGTCCGCCCAGCCAGGCGCCTTTGCTCATGGGCGCCCACGCCCGCACCAAGAATGTCCACACGCCCGCTAAGGCCCCTGTAATACAGCATAAGTGGGGCCTAGCCCCTAGGATGTTTAAAAAAAATAAATGAATATAAAAAATAATAATTAATAATTAAAATGATTAATTAATTAATTTATTAAGTTAATTAATCTGATTTAATTAATCTAATTAACTAGTTATTTTAATTAAACAGTAATTAGATTAGTTAAACCCTAATTAGACTAAATAGTCAATGACTAACGGACCCACATCGCAGTTAACCTACCAACGCCTCATTGATCGTTGATGACATGCTGACGTCATGATGACATCAGCATGCACTGTTCTGGATAATGTTGAATTAAATTAATTAAATTAATTCTAAAAATGATTTAAAACTTTAGAAAATCATATAAAATAAACCGTAGCTCAAATGAAAAAACTTTGTAAATGAAAGTTGCTCAGAATGACGACACGAATCCGGTTACACAACCTGTTCGTCCGCCACGCATCCCTAGCATAGCGAACACACAGCTTTCCCCCTCCGGTTCATCTATCGAAAACACGAAACACCGAGAATACTTTCCCGGTTGTTTCCCCCCTTCGCCGGTATCACCTACTACCGCGATTGGGCACACCTAGCATCGCGCTTTGTCATGTCATGCATTGTCATGCATTTGTTTGCATTGTATTTATTGTTTCTTCCCCCTCTTCTTTCGCTAGACACCGAGACCGACGCCGCTGCTACCCAGTACGACTACGGTGTTGACAACCCCTCCTTCTCGGCTGAGCTTATAGGCAAGCCCCCCCCCCCCCCTTGATCACAAGATATCGCATATTCTCCTCTATACTGCTTGCATTAGAGTAGTGTAGCATGTTACTGATTTTCGTTTATCCTATCCTAATGCATAGCCTGTCCTTGCTACTGCTGTTGTTACCTTTACCTGCAATCCTAAATGCTTAGTATAGGATGCTAGATTCCATCAGAGGCCCTACATTCTTGTCCGTCTGCCATGCTATACTATCGGGCCGTGATCACTCGGGAGGTGGTCACGGGTATATACTATATACTTTATACATGATACATGTGGTGACAAAAGTCGGGTCGGCTCGAGGAGTACCCGCGAGTGATTCACGGATTGGGGGCTGAAAGGACCTTTGTCCTGACGGCCCTCTGGGTGGATCTTTGTGGCGGAGCGACAGGGCAGGTTGAGACTACCTAGGTGAGAGGTGGGCCTGGCCCTGTCGGCGTTCGCGGTTACTTCATAATAACACGCTTAATGAGATCTTGGTATTTGATCCGAGTCTGGCCACTAGCCTATACGCACTAACCAACTACGCGGGAACATTTATGGGCACTCAGCGTCGTGGTATGAGCCGAAGCCTTCGTGACGTCAGCGACTGAGCGGCGCGCGCTGGGTTGGACCGCGTAACGCAACTTCCTTTGTAATGGAGGTTGCTAGGTCTGCTCACCGGCGCGTTTCAAGAACGTGCGGTGTGCAATGGGCGATGGGCCGGACACCTCGCGCAAGATAGGATTTAGACCGGCGTGCTGACCTCTCTGTTGTGCCTAGGTAGGGCTGCGACGTGTTGATCTTCTGAGGCCGGGCATGACCCAGCAAAGTGTGTCCGGCCAAATGGGATCGAGCGTGTTGGGTTATGTGGTGCACCCCTGCAGGGAAGTTTATCTATTCGAATAGCCGTGATCTTCGGAAACAGGACGACTTGGATTTGTACCTTGACCTTATGACAACTAGAACTGGATACTTAATAAAAAAACCTTCCAAGTGCCAGATATAACCCGGTGATCGCTCTCTAACAGGGCAAAGAGGGGAGGATCGCCGGGTAGGATTATGCTATGAGATATACTTGGTGCACTTACCATCTACTCTCTTCTACATGCTGCAAGATGGAGGTGGCCAGAAGCGTAGTCTGCGACAGGATTAGCTATCCCCCTCTTATTCTGGCATTCTGCAGTTCAGTCCACCGATATGGCCCTTTACACATATACCCATGCATATATAGTGTAGCTCCTTGATTGCGAGTACTTTGGATGAGTACTCACTGTTGCTTTCCTCCTCTTTTCCCTTTCCTTCTACCTGGTTGTCGCAACCAGATGTCGGAGCCCAGAGCAGACGCCACCGTCGACGATTTACTCCTACTACACCGGAGGTGCCTACTACTACATGCAAGCCACTGACAACGACCAGGAGTAGTTTAGGAGGATCCCAGGCAGGAGGCCTGCGCCTCTTTCGATATGTATCCCAGTTTGTGCTAGCCTTCTTAAGGCAAACTTGTTTACTTATGTCTGTACTCAGATATTGTTGCTTCCGCTGACTCGTCTATGATCGATCACTTGTATTCGAGCCCTCGAGGCCCCTGGCTTGTATTATGATGCTTGTATGACTTATTTATGTTTTAGGGTTGTGTTGTGATATCTTTCCGTGAGTCCCTGATCTTGATCGTACACGTTTGCGTGCATGATTAGTGTACGGTCAAATCGGGGGCGTCACAACATAATAGCTGATGTGTTGAGCCGCAAATGTCATGTCAATACACTCATGACCGGAGAATTACGCAAGGAGTTGGCAGATGACCTTCGCGAGCTATGTTTGAAGATTCTAACGAGAGATTATGTAGCAGCTTTAGAGATTCAATCTACTTTGATGGATAAGATCAGAGAAGCTCAGAAGACGGACAAGGAGATAGTCGAAATAAAGGAAAGGATGAGTAATGGAAAGGCTAAAGGATTTCGTGAGGATGAGCACGATACCTTATGGTTTGAGGACCGTGTATATGTGCCAAATGATCAGGTGATCAGGAAGCTGATTTTGCAGGAGGCCCATGATTCGCCATATTCGATTCACCCAGGAAATGCCAAGATGTACCTGAATTTGAAGGATAGTTTCTGGTGGAACGGAATATGTAGCAGTTTGTGATGTATGTCAGAGAGTGAAGGCAGGACATCAGAAGCCAGCAGGATTGCTACAGCCATTGCCGATACCCGAATGGAAGTGGGATAAACTAGGCGTGGACTTTATCATGGGATTACCCAGGACTCGTTCAGGCTATGACTCGATAAGGGTTGTAGTCGATCGTTTGACGAAGGTAGCTCATTTCATCCCAGTGAAGACCACTTACACTAGTGCAAAGTTGGCAACGATATACATGACCAGGATCGTATGTCTGCATGGAGTTCCCAGTTCACCTCAAAGTTTTGGAATCAGTTGCATGAAACTTTGGGAACCAGGCTAGAGTTCAGTACAGCTTTTCACCAGCAGACAGATGGACAAACTGAGAGAGTCAACCAGATTCTTGAGGACATGTTGACAGCTTGTGCGCTAGGCTATGGGTCTAGTTCGGACAATATTTGCCGTATGCAGAGTTCTCTTACAACAACAGCTATCAATCCAGTTTGAAGATGGCCCCTTTCGAAGCACTGTACGGAAGGAGGTGCAGAACACCATTGTTGTGGGACGAAGTTGGAGACTGACAATTGTTTGGACCAGATTTTATTAAAGAATCTGAAGAGAAGGTTAAGCTGATTCACGATAGACTCAAGGTAGCCCAGTCCAGGCAGAAGAGTTATGCGGATTCTAAACGCAAGGAGACAGTTTACGAAGTTGGAGACAAAGTATATCTTCGTGTATCCCCACTTCGAGGAGTGAAGCGTTTTGGAGTTAAGGGAAAGTTAGCACCACGTTTTGTGGGACCATACCAAGTTTTAGAACGTATGGGAGAAGTTGCTTGAAGGATTGTCAGGAGTTCACGACGTGTTCCATGTTTCTCAGTTGAAGAAGTGCCACGCAAAGATGGCTGATATCCCTCTGAGAGATACAGTACTACTGGAAGCGATACAGTTGGATAGAGACTTGACATATGAGGAGAAACCAGCCAAGATACTTGAGTTTGCCAACCGAGTTACACACAACAAAGTAATCAAGTTCTGCAAAGTTCAGTGGAGTCACCATACCGAAGATGAAGCCACCTGGGAACGAGAGGAAGACCTACGTAAGGATCACCCTCACCTATTTTCTAGTTAACCCGAATCTCGAGGGCTAGATTCATCTTAAGGGGGGTAGGTTTGTAACATCCCAAATTTTCAATTTGGAATGTTATACATTAGATCATCATTGCATATCATATTTTATTGCATTTTGGTTTGATCCTAAAAATTCTACGCAACTCAAGGACCCACGGAGAGAGTTGGGAATTTCGTTATTTTCATATTTGAGTTTTTCTCAAATTTTGAAAAGAGGATCATTTGATTTTAATTATTTCCTCTTCGAATATTTCTTTTATAAAATAAAAAAGAGAGAGGATAAAATGACTTCCTAAAAATAATGAAATATTGGAGATTTAATGTTAAAATCAAATAAGATTTTTGTTCGGAGTTTCGTCGCTATTTTATTTGAATTAGGAAAAATATGCGTTTTCCAAAATTTCATTAGAGTCCAAATAAATGTTCACCAGGTCCGGCTTATTTTTAGAGGACGGGGAAATTTTATTTCAGGATTTTTGGAGTCCGTTTAATACTTTTTTTATTCGTTTTTCTATGCAAAATAATTTTAAAAAAGGAAACCGACCTTGGTCAGATCCGCCGGACTCACTTGGGGGGCTTTATAAGTCATGAGGCCCACCTGGCCAGTAGCCCACCCGCAACCCTAGCCCCGCCCGAGCCGCCGCTCGTCGTGTCGCCGTCCCGAGCCTGCCGCCACATCAAGAGCCACGAGCCGCCCGCCGCCTCAGTTTTCGCAAGAAAACCGATCGTTTTTTTTTAAACCCTAGATCCATTTTTTAAGTTTCAGTTCGGTTTTTTTTGGTTTAGTTCTTTAGCGGACGTCCGTCCGTACGTTCATTTTAACGAACGGTTTTCGCCCATTAGGCGCAGATAACAAACGTTCGTTCGTTAGTCTGTTCGTCAGTTTTTCTTTTTCTCGGATTTTTCCGTGATTATTTTCGATCGTGATTTCTGATCCGATTTTTGTTTTAGTTTAACTTTTCGCTCGTTTATCGGAATCAGGCGATTCAAGCGCCTAGAGTTTTGTCTCGAAACCCTCTTTCTGTTTAACCAACTTAAACAAGTTTTTGCTACTGTAAAAATTGACTTTAGTCCAGATTAGTAAACGAAATTTGTTTCTTTCGCAGTTTGAGTATCGTTGTTTCGTTTGATTTGATTCTTTTTGCAAACTAGAGTTCTTAAGTTGAACTTTCTAGTTAGATCTCTTATTTGAGTTTTACCCGTGCATTGTTGCTTGATTGCTTATTGTATGTTTGTTTGTTAGCGATAGAGTACCCGGAGTGCGAAGCGTGCTACTACGAGTCTCTAGGTTTCACGGATCATCAGCAAGGCAAGTAACACTTTGATCATACCTCTTTACTACCCAGTTTTATTGCATTAGATCAATCCACAAACAATTGCATGGTTAGGATATAATTTTAATTGTGGGTTTGGGAAGTAGATGAGATAGTACCTATTCACCTGTTTATTATCAAACCAATGGGAGTTACTTCTACGTTGCTTATATCGCTATGCTATGCTCGTAGACGTGGTTTGGGTTTGAGAGTATTCATGACATATGTGAGTATTGTTAATTATTGGTTAACTTAAGGTGGCAAATTTAATACACATCTGGGTGGATTGAGGCACCTGGGGAACCCAGTGCTTGCCTGTATTTTTGGAAATCCAGGGGTACCGTGTGATTCTCCTATGGACTGCCACCCAGGCTCAAAGGGATCATGAGATTATTCGTGCTAGAAACTTCCATGTGCAGCCACAAGCCATTATGGGCTCTGGCATAGTTGAGTATGTTGTGTGACCTCTTTCAGTGGTAGGCTAGCAGATGTAGGGGATGTAGGTGGTACTGTCTACCCAGAGTAAAGATTTAACGCTTCTGAAAGACTGTGCCTCGGTATCCGTTTCTCAAACACCATGTAGTGCGAGAAATCCAACGGAGGAGATCGAGTCTTGTGGGGAAAAGTGCTGAAACCTCTGCAGAGTGTACAAACTAATCTTAATTATAAAATTTGATTGGGTTATTAAATACTTTTAATTGGGATTGAGATGGGGTTTACCATTCTGAATGTTTAACAACCACCATGATAGTTAAATAATATTTATTCCTTTGTTGTAGGAAAAAAATTTGCTTTTCGCAAAACATATTAACCATACAGCCTCCATCAGCCATATATGCATGTAGTGATAGCCTTATTTTGTTTATTACTCTTTGGTGTTATATTTCCAAAGATATTCCATGTGTTGACCGTTTCGGCTGCAACGTATCTTGTTGCGCAGACTTTTTTGAACGACAGTAAGGTGCCTTAGGTCGTGGTCTTTCACTCGATGATGCCGTTGGAGTTGATGGACTCACTTTATCTTCCAAGCCTTCCGTTGTTATCGTATTTAGATGGCCTTAAGCCATATTATTTGTAATAAGTTCTCTTTCAAGACATTCGATGTAATAGGTGTGTGATTGCTACTCTGTTATAAATCCTTCAAGTACTGTGTGTGTCAGCATTACCAATCCAGGGATGACACTGATGCACAGAGATAAGACTGTTTGAGGTCTGGTCACTACACGACTGCCCGTCGTCGCACTGGAGAATGTCCACCTCGAGGTCACACTCGCCATGCAACGCTTGGCGCAGCAAGACACTGTCGACATAATCACCCACGTCTACGCGCAAATCGTCCACAAGGACTACTACGTGCCAGAGGAGGACGATAGGTCGCTGGCCTTCTTGACCCGCAGGGCAACGTTGGACGACATTGTTCAGAAGCACGTTGAGCTCGCCGCTGCTCCTCACACGTCAGTTGGTTACCTAGCACACTAGGGTGTGAGGATGTCGTTGATGGATCTGTATGTATCTTTATCTTTCCGTCAAATCCATGTAGTAGTATATGGTACTACTAGTAGTTATCTTACCTTTCGCATCAACTTCATAATTTTCATACGTACTCCATGCATGAACCGCACCAGAACCAAACTTCTCGTTACTCTAGGGAAAATCGTTATTTCTATCTATCCGTCGCGCTGTGGAGCAGAACCAAATTTTACAAGTTCAAAAGGAAAATCCTGTCGTGTTTGCGTCGCACCCCCACACGGTTGGTCCGGCACGCCGCTCAAGGGGGAATGTGTGTTGTGTAGCATTTTTACTTACAAGTGGGACCGTAGTTGAGCAAACCGACTATAGGCAAACCCCCACCCCGCCCAGCACGCGATGGCTAAGAAAACAGGAGGGAGAAGAGATGGCTGTAGCACGGACTCCAAGAAAGTTGGTGTCGGATGGGACTCGTGTGGGTGGCGCGTGTCGTACTTCTAGACGTGAATGCTAGTTATGGCCCATGCCACCCCACTATATTGAGCCTATATTGAGGTGCTGGTTACATAGAAAAAATTTCCTGGAGTCCATGCTCAACCCTCCTCTATCTCTCTTCTTAGCCAGCCAGCAGACACGCGGAGCCCATCGTCTGTTTGCTCACATGCGGTCCCAAATGTCAGTGAAAACGCAAGAGGACCCACTGAACCTGCACATCTTTCACCTTGAGGTGCTGGTGATGAAAAACAAATCCAATAAAGATCTTTGGTGGCCGCTTTTGGAGTTCCTCAAGAGTAGTAAGATTATATTTACAGTTTAACCCAAGATGCACATCACGTGGCTTTAACTACCACTCCATTTTCTTGCATGACACGACCTGGATGCTGGATGTCCCATGTGTCGGCAAAAGGATGAAGAACTCGACCAAATCTTCTCCACATTTAGACCGGAGGAGTAGGAAACACGGCAAGCCCTGTGCCGACATCATACTACGTACAAGCCCACCTCACGCAGTCACACTATCACCATATTTCTCGGCCTCCGTGCGACAGCTAGATCTAGTTGATCTAACTGGAACTAACTATTGGTTGGCTCTATGTGATGTGGCAACTTCATACTACTACGGATGTTGGCTATACTACTACGGCACTAACACTCCAAGAAGAGAGTCGAAAACCATTTATAAATTGAGTTTATGACACACATATGCAAATGTATCATTCATTACATAAAACGAATCATCAACACACAACGACAACGAGGATACATGTTGAATTATAGATTAGTTCCAACAAAACATTCAAGTAAATACTAAAGTTTTCATCGCACAACAAATAACAAGCAATGAAATGAACTTCAGCTCAACCAATCCTCGGCGTTGGAAATTCTTGCTTTGAACCAGAAGAGTTTGTCTGGGAAGGGCCATCTACTGTCAATCTCGAGACCAACGCAGGACTGATCATCCAGGCTGAAGCGGCCTATTTCATGACCCATATTGTGATAGCCACATTAGGGAACCATAGCAATGTCCAAGGTATAGATACAGTTGCTTCTCATAAATGGTAGTAACATTATGTCAACAGCAGCTGGATTGCCTTTCACCATGATTGGATAGTTCTGTCCAAGGAAGAGTGAGTTTCCTCCAAGAGTATCAATACTAAACCAGGGATAAGGTGTTGGCGCTAGCACAGTAGTATCCATCCCAAATACCCTGCAACGGATGTTGGAATAGGTCCCGAGAGTGCGCCATGGGAGACAACACTTGCTTCCTTAGTCACATCAGTGGTGCCCTGTATACAGACATGAAGAGGTGATCCATCAGAATAAGTTACCAGGCGCCACTGAGTATATGGGTCCTCATGCTCGTGATCATCATCGTCGTCATCTCCCCCTTGGTTATAAAAATTTTCAAGTATAGGTGGTGGAATGTTCACAAGACCTTGGAAACACAAAAGGATTAATTAGTGAAGGGAAACTAGCTAACCCGCATGCATGTGGATGAAACAATTATAATTACGGTGGAAGACAAACGTACCAAAAACATAAGGATTCCATGCAAAAACAGTGCCACGAGTGGTGGCAGCAAACACAAGACCCTCGTATTTAGTTGCATCACAATACTCATCCGTGCATATAAACTGATTTTTGAGCAATATCCATCGAGTCGAACTATGAAGGAAGTCAACAAGCTTGTCGAAGATAGCAACAACTCCATAGTCCATTAAATCCCAAGAGCGGTCAGGAACTCGACAAATTGCTATCTTTTGTAGATGACAGTCATCATGATTGTAGTTGAACGTACGTAGAATAGCAGTGTGCTCAACCGCTGGGCAGTCTGAGATTTTTGGAAGTGGAACCCGGTGACGAGTGTACACATTCGAAAGTTCCCACTCGTAGTTGTACCCAATATAAACAACCCAATCTCCATTTGCGCCTGCCCAAGCCTTACCCTCAAGCGATGGCATCTTAACAGCACATGTATCATTATCAAGCGGCATCAACTTGCACAAGGCGAGGTCAGCGTCATCCGCGTGCCAGTGACCTGGGCCACGGTGAAGAAGATAGGGGAGATCAAACCGCTCTTGGACCCTTGGGTTCCTTGTAATGATGTTATTAGTTGAGTCGAGAATGGTCTTGAACGAACGTGCCATGCTAGCCGAGGTGATAACGTCGCACTGATAAATGAGTTCCCCCACCACATCATCATTCAGATCGGGGCAAGAATAACGGGGTCATTTCCGCCTGTTCCCTCCATGTAGAAGACGATCGAACAATGGCAGAAGGAAGGGTGAAGGCAAATGGAGGAGGGAGGAAGTGCGTGCGATAGCAGTTCCAAATCGAGAGGGAAAGCCGAAGAGTCGGTGGACTGTTGCCACGATACACGAAGAGGTGCCCCGGCCTACATAGGCATCCCTTCGGAAATTGTACAAAAGGACTCGCTGTTGTCTCACTGACATGTTGGAATGGGACCACATGTCAACGAAGAGGCTAGTGGGGAGCGGACGGTTGCCACAGAGGTCACACTGACGACAAGGTCGTCCTGTCAGACCTAGCGCCCGCGCGGGATGGCTTCCGTACCCCACACGAGCGAAGCCACTTGGCACCCCCACACGGTTGGTCCGCCATGCCGCTAGGCAACCTCCAGCGTGTGCAGCTCGGACGCGCTCTCGCTCAGCCCCCTTTCCCTCGACGCCCCGGAGCTACCCAACCATGGCTACGTCTTTTGCGCACCCGGCGGCCGGATTTGGAGCGGATCCGGTCGGGCTTGAGCTAGCCCGGCTGTGGGAGGCCGCACCGTGCCATGGACTGGCCAGGCACCGGGCCGGAAGGCCCCGGCAAGGCCGCAAGGCCGCATGCAGGTACTGACTCCTCTAGCCGCTCGGATGTACAATCTTCGGCGGTCCACCGGCAGATACATGAATGGCGGTCCGCCGGGCTCGGTGCTAGCACAAATGCTCGTTGGCGCATCGTTGCCACTCATTACGTGCGACGACTGCCTAAAGAAGGTCTTGCGCCGCGTGTCTACAATGCCGGAACATCCCGAATGGGTGTTCATCAAGTGCTCAACCGATGGGGTATGTGCTACTTTAGCTTCGATTGTGCTCTCGGATTAGACTAGTTGTTATAACTCAAAATTTTATTGTGTAGAATGGATACAAGTTTTGGTATTGGGAAGAAGAGTACATCGATATATTCATAAAGCACAATTTAGTAGATGTTGTAGCACTTCTAGCTAGCACAGAGGCTAGAGATGAGACTAGTGCACTTGTTGATAGAATAGAGGCTAGACATGAGACTAGATGCGAGGAAGCAATGTCTACTTCTTTACACTCGAAGAAGAAAGAAGCACGCAAGATCGAGCCTCCGCAGATCAACAATGAATGCATCGAGAAGGCACTAATCCAACTTACAGGAGCAATTATGGAAGTTGGATATCTACTAAAATGTATTCTTGTGGTTCTTGTTTCCTTTGGTTTTGCTTTTCTAGTCAAATTTTGGTGATGTATTTCCATGTACCAAAAATCAATGATGTAAAAAACATATGTGTTTGCAAAGAAAAATATATGCGGCCAGGATGCGTCCGCGCGTTGGGCGCACGGCCACCGCATCCGAGAAATGGCCTGGACACGAGCCCATTGCCCTACCCAAACGGACAGAATCCGGGCAAAACGGAGGTCCATTTGGGGTCGTGAATTGGAGTTGGCCTTACAAGTGGGACAACAGTTGAGGAAACCGACTATCAGAAAACCCCCACCTCGCCCGTCACGCGATGGCTGAATTAGAGACACGAGGAGGTTGAAGAGATAGCTATAGCACGGACTCCAAGAAATATGGTGTCAGATGGAAGTCGTGCTGGTGGCGTGTGTTGTACTCCTGGACGTGAATGCTTGTTCTGGCCCATGCCACCCTACTATATATCGAGGATTCGAGGTGCTGGTTACGTGCAACGAACACATTAACATATGGCCCACCTCACACTGTGGCCAAATTTCCTGGAGTCTGTGCTAGGTTAAAAAGTGTTCTTTGTGAGGGTGGGTGCCTGGTCTCAAGTTTAAAACTTGTTGTATTACGAATACGTAGACGTAGAGATAGTGCAGCAGTTTTGGAAGTTTGAACCCAAACATCAGAATGAAATTTCTATTGGACTCATCCAAGGACCTAGGATGATGGGATTCACAGCTACAGTAAAAACACCCGCCCAACGCAAGAAGCATGTGAAGCTAGTACAAATAGTAGTACTATTGTTGATTGGACTCATCCGATAACCTGTTGCAATGCACGTACAATTATGTATTCGGAAAATATTTTTTTGCCTCGTCGCAGCACCCACTCAGAGAAGCGACTCGATAGCCATTCATAAATTTAGTAAGTTTATCACATACATATCATTTTATTACATACAACAGATCATCAACCCACAACGACAATGAGGATACATTATAAATACTAAAGTTTTCATCACACAACAAATAACAATCAATGAAATAAACTTCAGCTCAACCACTCGTCAGCCTTGGAAGCGCTTGCTTTGAACCAGAAGTGATTCTCTAGGAGGGGCAGCTACTGTCAATCTCGAGACCAACGCATGACTGATCACCCAGGCTGAAGCAGCCTATGTCACGACGCATATTGTGATAGCCACGGTAGGGAACCATAGCAATGTCACAGGTATAGATACAATTGCTTTTCATAAATGGTAGTAACGTTGTGTGAACAGCAGCTGGATCGCCTTTCACCATGATTGGATCGTTTTGTCCAAGGAAGAGCGAGTTTCCTCCACGAGTATCAATACTAAACCAGGGAGAAGGTGTTGGCGCTAGCACAGTAGTATCCATCTCGAATACCCTGCAACGGATGTTGGAATAGGTCCGGAGAGTACGACCATGGGAGACAACACCTGCTTCCTTAGTAACATCAACATTGCCCTGTATACAGACAAGAATAGGTGATCCATCGGAATAAGTTGCCAGGCGCCACTGAGTATATGGGTCCTCATGCTCGTGATCATCATCATCGTCATCTCCCCCTTGGTTATAATTTTTTTTCAAATATAGGTGGTGGAATGGTCACAGGACCTTGGAAACACAAGAAGGTTAATTAGTAAAGGGAAACTAGCTAACCCGCATGCATGTGGATGAAATAATTATAATTACGGTGGAAGACAAACGTACGGAAAGCATAAGGATTCCATGCAAAAATAGTGCCACGAGTGGTGGCAGGAAACACAAGACCCTCGTATTTAATTGCATCACAGTACAGATCATCCGTGTATAGAAACTGTTTTGAGCACTATCCATCGAATCAAACTATGAAGGAAGGCAACAAGCTTGTAGAAGATAGCAACAACTTCATAGTTCGTGTAATCCCAAGAGCGGTCGGGAACTCGACAAATTGCTATCTTCCGTAGACGACAGTCACCATGATTGTAGTTGAACGTACGTAGACTACCGGTGTGCTCAACCTCTGGGAAGTTGATGTCTACTACACAACCTTCTTCTTGTAGACGTTGTTGGGCCTCCAAGTGCAGAGGTTTGTAGGATAGTAGCAAATTTCCCTCAAGTGGATGACCTAAAGTTTATACATCCGTGGGAGGCGTAGGATGAAGATGGTCTCTCTCAAGCAACCCTGCAACCAAATAATAAAGAGTCTCTTGTGTCCCCAACACACTCAGTACAATGGTAAATTGTATAGGTGCACTAGTTCGGCGAAGAGATGGTGATACAAGTGCAATATGGATAGTAGATATAAGTTTTTGTAATCTGAAAATATAAAAACAGCAAGGTAACTAATGATAAAAGTGAGCATAAATGGTATTGCAATGCTAGGAATCAAGTCCTAGGGTTCATACTTTCACTAGTGCAAGTTCTCTCAACAATAATAACATAATTGGATCATATAACTATCCCTCAACATGAAACAAAGAGTCACTCCAAAGTCACTAATAGCGGAGAACCAACGAAGAGATTATGGTAGGGTATGAAACCACCTCAAAGTTATTCTTTCTGATCGATCTATTCAAGAGTCCGTAGTAAAATAACACGAAACTATTCTTTCCATTCGATCTATCATAGAGTTCGTACTAGAATAACACCTTAACACACAAATCATCCAAAAGCCTAATGTCACCAAGATACTCCAATGTCACCTCAAGTATCTGTGGGTATGATTATACGATATGCATCACACAATCTCAGATTCATCTATTCAACCAACACAAAGAACTTCAAAGAGTGCCCCAAAATTTCTACCGGAGAGTCAAGACGAAAACGTGTGCTAACCCCTATTCATAAGTTCACGAGGTCACGAAACCCGCAAGTTGATCACCAAAACATACATCAAGTAGATCACGTGAATATCCCATTTGTCACCACAGATAAGCACATGCAAGACATACATCAAGTGTTCTCAAATCCTTAAAGACTCAATCCGATAAGATAACTTCAAAGGGCAAACTCAATCCATTACAAGAGAGTAGAGGGGGAGAAACATCATAAGATCCAACTATAATAGCAAAGCTCATGATACATCAAGATCGTACAAATCAAGAACACGAGAGAGAGAGAGAGATCAAACACATAGCTATTGGTACATACCTCAGCCCCGAGGGTGAACTACTCCCTCCTTGTCATGGAGAGCGCCGGGATGATGAAGATGGCCACCGGTGAGGGTTCCCCCCTCCGGCAGGGTGCCGGAACAGGATCTCGATTGGTTTTTGGTGGCTATAGAGGCTTGTGACGGCGGAACTCCCGATCTAGGTTATGTTCTGGAAGTTTCAGTATATATAAGAGGTTTTGGCATCGGGAACAAGTCAGGAGGGTCTCCGAGGCGGCCACGAGGTACGGGGGCGCGCCCAGGGGGTAGGGCACCCCCCCCCCCCTCGTGGGTGCATCAGGACTCTTCTGGCCCATCTCGGATACTCCGTGGGCTTCTTCTGGTCCAAAAATAATCTCTGTCAATTTTTAGGTCAATTGGACTCCGTTTGATTTTCCTTTTCTGCGATACTCAAAAACAAGCAAGAAACACAAACTGGCACTGGGCTCTAGGTTAATAGGTTAGTCCCAAAAATCATATAAAATAGCATATAAACGCATATAAAACATCATAGATGGATAATATAGTAGCATGGAACAATGAAAAATTATAGATACGTTGGAGACGTATCAAGCATCCCCAAGCTTAATTCCTGCTCGTCCTCGAGTAGGTAAATGATAAAAATAGAATTTTTGATGTGGAATGCTACCTAAAATATTTATCAATGTAATCTTCCATTGTGGCATGAATATTCAGATCCGAAAGACTCAGGACAAAAGTTTAATATTGACATAAAAATAACAATACTTCAAGCATACTAACTAAGCAATTATGTCTTCTCAAAATAACATGGCCAAAGAAAGCTTATCCATACAAAATCATATAGTTTGGCTATGCTTCATTTCGTCACAAAAAAATGCTCTCATCATGCACAACCCCGATGACAAGCCAAGCAATTGTTTCATACTTTAGTAATCTCAAACCTTTTTAACTTTCACGCAATACATGAGTGTGAGCCATGGAGATAGCACTATGGGTGGAATAGAGTATAATGATGGGGGTTATGTGTAGAAGACAAAAAAGGAGAAAGTCTCACATTGGCGCGGCTAATCAATGGGCTAGGGAGATACCCATCAATTGATGTCAATGCAAGGAGTAGGGATTGTCATGCAATGGATGCACTAGAGCTATAAATGTATGAAAGCTCAACAAAAGAAACTAAGTGGGTGTGCATCCAACTTGCTTTCTCACGAAGACCTAGGGCATTTGAGGAAGCCCATTGTTGGAATATACAAGCCAAGTTCTATAATGAAAAAATTCCCACTAGTATATGAAAGTGATAAAGCAAGAGACTCTCTATCATAAAGATCATGGTGCTACTTTGAAGCACAAGTGTGGAAAAAAAGGATAGTAGCATTGTCCCTTTCTATTTCTTTTCTCTTTTTTTGGGCCTTTTTTTGGTCTTTATTTACAATTCAATGATTACAACTCGATACTAGAACAAAATATGACTCTATATGAATGCCTCTGGGGGTGTACCGGGGTGGGCAATGAAATCGAGAGTGACATGTATGATAAATTATGCATGGTGGCTTTGCCACAAATACGATGTCAACTACAAAAATATGTTTTGTCAGTTTTGGAATATAACAAAAATTACGAAAATAAGAAACAACCAGGAAGGTCACCCTGGTGGGCACAAGACACCAGGGCGTGCCTGGCAGGCACGCCCAGGTGGGTTGTGCCCACCTCGACTACCTTCCGGACTCCGTTTTTCTCCCATTTGCTTGTTTCCCAAGATAAAAAAGTATTTATATACCCCTCGAACCTATTGACCACCGTATCATAGAGAAATCTTCTGTTCTATTTTCTTGCTGTTTTCGGTCAGATCTGTTAAGCCGGGCATCATGTCTTCTTCCTCCTCCAACAACGTGGAAGAGGATGTTTGGTTGCTGAAGATCGAGCTGAAGAGAGAAGAGCCCATAGAAGCTGTCAAGGGAGGCAAGAACAAGGATGCTACCGTAGATCAACCCCCGGTAGTCGAGCAAGTACTGCCGGCCGAGTAGGAAGAAGAAGATATCCTTAAACCGTACTATGCTCATCTTACCCCTACTGAGATTGAAGCCTTTCGGATCATTGAAACGGTTCGTGTGCAAAATAAATATCTCACTCATGAAAATATTCTGCATCAAGAGCACATCATCTTCCTCCGGAGTTTTATCCGTCGATTGGAGAATCTCTTGATCCTGAAGGACATGATCGCCTCTACATCACCACCACCTTCTTCTTCATCACCAAAAGAAAACTGAATATCGGGTATGGGCACTCCCCTTGGCTTCCGCCAAGCTTGGGGGATGTGCCCCGGTATCGTATCATCCCCACTATCTTTTGCATTTACTTATTTTAGTTTGATATTTTGCTTTAGATGAATAAAAGTTCAGTTCGGCCCTTTCTTTTTGAGAGCTTGCTTAGTGATCTATCCTTGTAATTGTGTGCGAGATATATAATAAAGTTTAGTTTGAGTTTTTGCTTTCTTTACTTTCGTGTTGCAATAAAAAGAGAGTAAATGAATGAAAAAGATCATATGCTAATCTTATGGTAGGTGATGGCACCACATCAGGAAAAGTATAAGTAGAAAATTTTATTAGAGATTGACAAACATAGCATTGGTCAATGATGAAACTCATTAAAGAATTAGTAAGGGAAGAGAAGATTCACATATAAATACACTATCCTAGAAATCTTTTGTGATTGTGAGCCCCCATCAAAATATTATATGCCAAATTTTGTGACGTTGGACAAGGAGGATAGCGTAATGATTTTTGTTGTTCATATTCACATAGAAGTTAGATTGTCATAGATCCTTCAACATGTGGTGCTTGCCCCTATCTTTGCTAGCCAAAATTCTACACTAAGTAGAGACACTACTTGTGCATCCAAAAACCCTTAAACCCAAATCTTATTTTCAAGAGTCCACCATACCTACCTAGGGATTGAGCAAGATCCCTCAAGTAAGTTGTCGTCGGTGCAATAAGGCAATAAAAATTGCTTCTAAAAGTGTGAGATCATTTAGTGTAAGAGAAAATTGAGCGTTATACGAACTTGTGATGGTGAAGAATAAAAGCGACAAACTGCATAATAAAGGTCGCCATCACAAGGGGCAATACAACGTGACGTTCTTTTGCACTGAAGGGTTGAGCATACAAACAAATAAGCGCATGTCAACCTCTGCTTCCCTCTTCGAAGGACCTATCTTTTACTTTTATGTATTTACTTTTATGCAAGAGTCAAAGTTTCTTCTCTCTATTCCTTTTTATTTTTCTCCTTTGGCCAGCATCATGTGGTGAGGAAAGATCTAGGTACATATGTCCAGTTGAATATGGGTAGAATGATTTATTATTGTTGACATCACCCTTGAGATGAATACGTTGGGAGGCGAAACTATAAGCCCCTATCTTTCTATGTGTCTGGTTGAAACGTTTTGCTCATGTGTATGCGGTGAGTGTTAGCAATCATAGAAGACTATATGATGGTTGTGTATGCTGTGAGTGTTAGCAATCTTGGTTCTAGTATCTTTCAAATTATTCATAGTGATCAACAAATATAAATCCCAAGTGACTCAGCGAATAGAGCTATGCTCCCCGTTAACAGCGCCAGAAAAAGGTCTTGATAACCCACAAGTATAGGGGATCGCAACAATTTCTGAGGGTAGAGTATTCAACCCAAATTTATTGATTTGACACAAGGGGAGCCAAAGAATATTCTCAAGTATTAGTAGTTGAGTTGTCAATTCAACCACACCTGAAAGACTTAATATCTATAGCAAAGTATTTAGTAGCAAAGTAGTACGGAAGTAACGGTAACGGTGGCAAAAGTAATAGTAGCAGTTTTGTAGCAATTGTAACAGTTGCGGCGGAAAAGTAACGAAGCAAAGATCAATATGAAACGAACTCATAGGCAATGGATCAATGATGGATAATTATGTCAGATGGCATTCATCATGCAACAGTTATAACCTAGGGTGACACAGAACTAGCTCCAATTCATCAATATAATGTAGGCATGTATTCCGAATATAGTCATACGTGCTTATGGAAAAGAACTTGCATGACAACTTTTGTCCTACCCTCTCGTGGCAGCGCGGTCCTAATGGAAACTAAGGGATACTAAGGCCTCCTTTTAATAGAGAACCGGACCAAAGCATTAGCACTTAGTGAATACATGAACTCCTCAAACTACGGTCATCATCGGGAAGTGTCCCGACTATTGTCACTCCGGGGTTGCCGGATCATAACACGTAGTAGGTGACTATAACTTGCAAGATAGGATCAAGAACACAAATATATTCATGAAAACATAATACGTTCAGATCTGAAATCATGGCACTCGGGCCCTAGTGACAAGCATTAGGCATAGCAAAGTCATAGCAACATCAATCTTAGAACATAGTGGATACTAGGGATCAAACCCTAACAAAACTAACTCGATTACATGGTAAATCTCATCCAACCCATCACCGTACAACAATCCTATGATGGGATTACTCACGCACGACAGTGAGCGTCATGAAATTGCTGATGAAGGATGGTTGAGGATGACGATGGCGACGATTTCCCCTCTCCGGAGCCCAAAACGGACTCCAGATCTGCCCTCCCGAGGAAGAACAAGAGGTGGCGACAGCTCCGTATCGTAAAACGCGATGAATCCTTCTCACTGATTTTTTTTCTCCCCGAACGTGAATATATGGAGTTGGAGTTGGGGTCGGTGGAGCTTCGTGGAACCCACAAGACAGGGGGGCGCGCCTAGGGGTGTAGGGAGCACCCCCCACTGATACGTCTCCAACGTATCTATAATTTATGAAGTATTCATGCCGTTATATTATCATTCTTGGATGTTTTACAATCATTTTATAGCAACTTTATATCATTTTTTGAGACTAACCTGTTGACCCAGTGCCTAGTGCCAGTTGCTGTTTTTTACATCGGAGGAAATCAATACCAAACGGAGTCCAAACACCACGTAACTTTTTGTGGATTTCTTATGGACCAGAAGACATCCAGTGGGCCAGAGAAGCACCCGGGGGTGCCCCGAGGGGGGCACAACCCATGAGGGCACGCATGGGGGCCCAGGCGCGCCCATGTAGGTTGTGCCCACCTCGGTGGCCTCCCGCACCCCCCCCCCCCCTCTTTGCCCTATAAATCACCAAATATTCCAAAAACCCTTGGGGTTAACCTAGATCAAAAGTTTCGCCTCCACAAGGTTCATAGCCACGAGAAACCAATCTAGACCCCGTTCCGGCACTTGCCGGAGGGGTGAATCACCACCGGTGGCCATCTTCATCATCCCGGAGGCCACCACGATGAGGAGGGAGTAGTCCACCCACGAGGCTGAGGGTTTGTACCAGTAGCTATGTGTTTAATCTCTCTCGTGTTCTTGAGATGTCACGATCTTGATGTATCGCGGGCTTTGTTAATATAGTCGGATCATATGGTGTTTTCCCCTCTCTATCTTGTTGTGATGAATTGAGTTTTCCCATTGAGATTTCGTTTTATCGGATTGAATACTTTTATGGATTTGAGAACACTTTATGTATGTCTTGCCATGAATATTTGTGGTGACAATGGGGTATCGTATTGATTCACTTGATTTATGTTTTGGCACTCAACTTGCGGATTCCCGAGGGGACATTGGGGTAATCTATGCATAGGGGTTGATGCACGTGCTTGTCTTTGTTTCCCCGGTAAAAATCTTGGGAACTCTTTGAAGTTCTTTGTGTTGGACTGAGTATTATGAATCTGAAATTATTTGGCGTTATTTTAGTGTGAACTCTTGGATAGATTGATCGGAAAGAATAGCTTCGAGGTGGCTTCTTACCCTAAAAACAATTTCTTCTTATGTTCTCCGCTAGATAGGAACATTGGAGTGATTCTTCATCGCACTTTGAGGGATGGTTATATGATCCAATTATATTAGCATTGTTGAGAGATTGCACTAGCGAAAGTACAGACTCTAGGCCTCATTTTCAAGCATTGCAATACCGTTTGTGCTCCATTTTATCAGTTGCTACCTTGTTGTTTTTTTTATTTTTCTTATTACAAAAATCAATATCTACTATCCATATTACACTTGTATCACCATCTCTTCGCCGAACTAGTGCACCTATACAAATTACCATTGTACTTGGTGTGTTGGGGACACAAGAGACCTTTTATTATTTGGTTGCAGGGTTGTCTGAGAGAGACCATTTTCATCCTACGCCTCCCACGGATTGATAAACCTTAGGTCATCCACTTGAGGGAAAATTGCTACTGTCCTACAAAACTCTATGCTTGGAGGCCCAACACGTGTCTACAAGAATAAAGTTGCGTAGTAGACATCAAGCTCTTTTCTGGCGCCGTTGCCGGGGAGGTTAGTGCTTGAAGGTATATCTTTAGATCTTGCGACGGAATCTTTCATTTTCTTGTTTTATCACTAGTTTGGTTTATAAAAGAAAACTACAAAAAAATGGAATTGAGGTTGCATCATATTATTCGTCTTCATAATGTCTTTCGTGTAAATGATGGAAAGGAAAATTGCGCTCAATGGATAGAAGAAAAAATCAATAAAATGTTTGACATAAATGATGAGCATGACTGCAATGTTTTTAGTATGAATTCTTTGAATATCCATGATGCGAATGATATGCAAAGCTACAAGCTTGGGGATGCTATATTTGATGGAGATGATATTTTTACTCCCCCAAGTTTTGATGAGAATATTTATTATGATGATTGCATGCCTCCTACTTATGATGATTACAATGATGAAAGTGGGTTTGGAAGAGTGTCAACTCTAGATACTAATGATCCCACTATTTTGGAGGGTGTTGAATCTTATTGTAATAATTATGAAAGTGGATTTGGAGAGGTCATGACTTTATTTAGTGATGAATCTACTATTTTGGAAGAGGTTCCAATTGACTATGAGAACAAATTTGCTATGTATGATGATTATGGTAATGACATGTATGCTATAAAGAATAATGATAACCATGAAATTTCTCATCATGATTTTAATTTTCAATCCCATGATAGTTATTTTGTTGAGTTTGCTCCCACTACTATTCATGAGAATAAATTTGCTTATGTGGAGAGTAATAAAATTTCTATGCTTGTGGATCATGAAAAGAATGTTTTATGTGATAGCTATATTGTTGAATTCATTCAAGATGCTACTGAAAATTATTATGAGAGAGGAACATATGCTTTTACATATCTCAATAATATCAAGTTTCCTCTCTATGTGTTGAAAGTTTTGAAGTTGCACTTCTTTTCCCTTCCTATGCTAGTTGATACTTGTTCCCATAAATTGTTTGCTCACAAAATCCCTATGCATAGGAAGTGGGTTAGACTTAAATGTGCTAGTCATATGCTTCATGATGCTTCCGTTATGTTTCAATTCTTATCTTTTATGTGAGCATCATTAAAATCATCATGCCTAGCTAAAAAAGCATTAAAGAAAAGTGCTTGTTGGGAGATAACCCAACACTTTTACCTACTGTTTTGTGTGTTCACATGATTTAGCTACTGTAGTAATCATGTATTATAGCTTTTGTTTCAATAAAGTGCCAAGTAAAGCCTTTGGGATGATGTGGATGATAGTCGATTTGATTCGAGAAACTTTTGCTTCCAGAAACAGAATTGTTTAAATTCGCTGGAACGTGTTAACATTCTAAAAATTTTTACAGATGGTTTATATACAAATTTTCTATGTTTTACTAATTTTTCAGAATTTTTTGACTAGCAGAAGTATGGTTGGAGTACATATTACTACAAACTGTTCTATTTTTGACAGATTATTTTTCAATGTATAGTTTGCTTGTTTTCTAGTTTCTATGGCTTATATTGCTCAATATAAATTGTGGAAATGATATGCTATAGTAGGCATTGTGTGAAAACAATTATGAATCTTGTCTTTGACAGTACCAAAGTGAAATGGTTTGCTCTTTATCATACTAACCTATTTCACGAAGTTTCGTTAAGTTTTGTGTGATTGAAGTTTTCAAGTTTTGGGTGAGATGTTGAGGAGAATAAGGAGTGACAAGACCCTAAGCTTGGGGATGCCCAAGGCACCCCCAAGGTAATATTCAAGGAAGATCCAAGCAACTAAGCTTGGGGATGCCCCGGAAGGCATCCCCTCTTTCGTCTCCAACATTATCGGTAACCTCATTTGGAGCTATATGAAAGTGCGTTATATCGACTAGAGGGGTGGTGAATAGGCGATTTTTATGAATTCTTCACCGAGGAATTTGCGGGTGAGGAAATTCCTTAGCGAAGAACTACTTGCAGCGGAATAAGTACTCAGAAGTAAGCATAACGGAACACAAACATGCTCATCATGATGAAATGAAGATAAGCACAGAGTACAGAAAGCGTAAACACAGGATAGCACAGGATGAGGACAAACAGACTGAAGAAATTGAACTGAGGAAATTGAGAAAGTCTTCAGTCAAAGTCTTCAAACACAGATATAAACAAGTGCACAACACAGTAATGAGGAAATGAAAGACTTGAGGAAATAGAACCAATAAGCTTGGTGAAGATAATGATTTGGTAGACCAGTTCCAACTGTTGTCTCAGTTGTACATCTGGTTGGAGCGGTTAGGTATTTAAACCTAAGGACACACAGTCCCAGACAAACAGTCCTCACCGTATTATCCTTGAGCTATGGTTACACAGACCTCGCCCAATCACTCATGGTAAGTCTTCAGGTGACTTCCAAACCTTCACAGACTCGGTCACTCGGCGATCCACAATTTCCTCTTGGATGCTCTAGACCATGACGCCTAACTGGATGGAAGAAGCACAGTCTTCAAAGGTAACAAGCGTCGGATCCACGCAGGATCAATCTCTTCAGTGATGCTCAATCACTTTGGGTTTGTAGGTGTTTGGGTTTTCCTCACTTGATGATTTTCGCCAAAGTCCCTGGAGGATGGGATGCTCTCAAATGACAAGTGTCGCTTTCTCGGAGCAGCCAACCAGCTAGTGGTTGTAGGGGCGGCTATTTATAGCCTAGGAGCAGCCCGACATGATAAGACATAAACGCCTTCAATGATATGACCGTTAGGTGGGTAGATATTCGGGACAGTGGCACAAGGCACGGCAACGGTCGGAAATTTGAGTATCAAATTCCTCGTGGCTATCATATTCTCATCGTAGGCAATCCGATTTGGCGAATTCCTAACTCCTCGTCGAATAAATTCTCGAGACCGTAAGAACTTCGCTCTCACATCAAGAATATGACTGAACTGTATGAGATTTTTAATGGCTTCACTCGAAGGGATTGGTAGGTGTAGGATTTTGAGTTGAGCATCACTTGGAAAATTTTCCTTAGTATTTCCTTGATCTCCTTTAACAGTACGGTGTTTCCTATGACTCAGGAAAGAGAAAATGAAACTACGAAAACAAAAGTCTTCACGCCCATGTTCCTCGAATGAATGCCAAGTCTTCAAGGTCACACCAATTTCTTCACTTTCAAAGTCTTCTAAAGTCTTCGAAATCCAAGTCTTCAAATAAGAACTTCATTTTAGGGTCGACTTTCTCTGTAAATATCAAACTCCTCATAGACTTATAGACCCGTGTACACTCATAAACACATTAGTCCCTTAACCTATAAGTCTTCAATACACCAAAATCACTAAGGGGCACTAGATGCACTTACAATCTCCCCCGTTTTGGTGACTGGTGACAATATAGGTTAAGTTTTCAATGGGGATAATCATATGAAGTGTAAATACTGATATTGAGGAATTTTATTGCAAGATATAGAAGAACTCCCCCAGAAAGATGTGCATAGTGAGGAATTTGCTTTTGAAGCAATGCACACTTGAAGAATAGAATCATGGAGATCTCCCCCTATATCTTGTAATTCATACATGCATTTGACATATAATATGAAGAATTTGAAATACATGATGAAATATGGTGACTGATCTCCCCCTATTAACGAGGAATAAGCATGCAGAAAATCTCAGCAAAAGTATCAGGCCATCATAGAGTTTAAGTTTACAACTCGATGCAGCAAATTCATCAGAAGAACGAGAGTTGTAACTTAGAAAAAAAAGGCCCATATAAGATAGACCCGCTTGAAGACTAACTCAAATTTCTCCCCCTTTGTCATCGAATGACCAAAAGGATCGAAAAAATGAGGACTAACGCCCCTGAAGAATATCATGTTGATGGAGGAGCGCCAGCGTTGTTGGGGTCGTTTGTCGTAGTAGGGCCTGCCGCAATGTCGTCCAAGTCTTCATGCTCGTCACTTTCACGCGATGAAGAATATGAGCTGGCCACCAAGGAAGGAACCCTGACCTTCTTGTATTTCTTCGGTGGAGGTGCAGACCAGTCAAAGTCCTCCTTGAGACCCATTTGCTTCAGATCTTCTTCACCATATACATGTGACAGAATAGCCCATGTGCGACCAAAGACTTCATGGAGGTAGTAATGGTTTTTCTTCACTACATTATGTGTAGCAGTCATGTTGTGAAGAATAGAAGCAAACTGACGCTTGACCCATTTATGGTTTGGATCCACCTTCTGGTGAAGACTAAGAAGCAGCTCACGGTCAGTCATCACCCTGGGAGCTGTAGCTTGAGGATTTGGCTTGGATGCATGAGCAGCAGAATCATTAGTGGCAGAGTCATCATTGGTGGAATAAGATGCAGCTTTGTGAAACAGACCATCCAATGGACGAATGCCTTCATCAATGGCAGCTGGTGCCTTGCCCTTTTCATCAGCTGAGGAATATGTCCGCTTGAGGACTTCAATCGGGGGCAAGTAGCTGAGGTGATTCTGAAAATCAGCCTTGTAGTTGAGTGAAGACCTTGTTATGAGGAATCTTATTATCCAAGGAGCATAAGGCTTCAACTCAAACGGAGAGAGTGCAACATTTGCCAGAGTCCTCATGAAGAAATCGTGATAGTTGACAGGAATGCCATGCATGATATTGAACAGCAGATTCTTCATGATGCCAACAACTTCTTCATCATTCGAGTCGTGGCCTTTGATTGAACTCATAGTCTTCGCCAGAATGCGATAGGCTGTTCTTGGCACATAGAGCAATTCCCTCACGAGGAATTTGGTCCTTGGGGCTTGACCAGGCTTCAGAGGCTTCATAAGCACTTGCATATAGTGAGCAGTGAGCTCAGGTTCTTGGTACAGGCAACGAGCTCCTTCAAGGGGAGGACTGATTGGTAGGGCATGAATTAATTCAGAGGCCGGTGCTTTGAAATGAGTGTTATCGGTCATCCAGTCCAGGACCCAGGTGTTGATGTCATCAGCATCGCCTGTGATGTGCAGGGTTGCATAGAACTGAAGAATAAGTTCTTCATTCCAATCAACAATGTCTGTGCAAAAGTTGAGGAGGCCTGCGTCATGAAGCACATTGAGGACAGGGGTGAAGCAAGGCAGTGATTCCATGTCCACGTGAGGAATATGCTCGTGGCCGAAGACTTTATCCTTGTTGAAGAGCGGTAAAGAACATAAATTGGCCTGGCTGGCAGTCCAGAAGTGCTTCCTTCTAAGACGAGCAGAGTCATAGGGGTTATAGTCAGTGAAGAACACGTGCTCGCCGAAGAAGTCATCAGCCTTGAATTTCTGTTTCTTCGAGAATGGATCCTTTGGCTTGGGTTGAGGAGTGTCAATCAATTGCATAACCACCTTAGGAATCGCAATCTCAGGTTCCACAGGCTGAGGAATTTCAGCTTCTTCTTCAGTGGCAGCCTGGGTCTTCAATTCTTCATTTACATTTTCTTCAGCACTAGTGGCTGGAATCTCTTCATGGACAGACGGTGTGGCATGTGGTTCATCAGGTCCCATTTGAACTATAGTTACTAGGGACTGAGGAATCTGTTGCAACAGTGTGAACAGTGGAGAGTTGGGGTGCTGACTTTCCCAAAAGTCATCATTCAGCACGGGTGTGGTACAGCCAATGTCCACATCTTCATCTTCCATTTCTTCAACGCCGGCCTCTTCAGTAGTGAACTGAGGCATAGGCGAGGAGACAATTGGTGTTGAAGGGATTTCATCCGCTTCAATTTCTTCATCCAACTGCTCTGACGAAGCAGCAGAAGGAATCTCTTCATCTGATTCACTTGGAATCACATATTCTTCATCAAAAGGAACAAGGTCCTTTGATGGCATGGTTGACATAGGAACAACATCAATGGGGTTGTCAAATGAGCTAGTCAATGGCTTCATCTTCTTCGGGGCTGAAGAATCTGATGAAGTTGATGCCTTCCTTTTCTTCACTCCTGCACGCTCTGCAACCTTGGTCTTCTTCACATCTGATGCAGATGGAAGGATCGGAGTTGGGGTAGGCGCAGGAGGAGCAGAGGAAGTTGGTTGAATTTCTTCAGGCAAAACTGATGCAGTTGCCCTGACATCTTCATTTTCTTCAGGCGCACCACTAGTGGATGCCCTGGCAATTTCTTCAGCGGCTGGAATGCAGTCATTAGCCCTGGTACTTTGAGTTTCTTCAGCAGCCTGATTGTCATCAGCGGTGCTGGCATTTTCTTTAGTTGGCTGAGCAGATGCTTCAGCCTGAGGGTTTTCTTGTTGCGTTGGAGCTACAAATTTGGACATGAACTTCTCAGTCAAGCTCACAAACCTGACTTTGGCTCCAAGCCAGTCAGCATAGTAATGATCAAATTCATCACTCAGTTGCTTGATTTCAGCTTGCAAGGCAACGAGTTCTTCAGGGGAAAGCTTCAGAACATTTTGCTTCAGAAAGCGCTGTTTCTTGTACTGCGCTTTCTTCACTCTTCTTCCTTGTTCAAATTTCCATTTATCCTCTTCAATGAAGGCAGTCAAAACATGACTTTGACCAGGAGTGAGGTTCATCTCCGGCAAAGGCATGTTGGGAACCTTGTGCCATAGATCGATGAAGTCTAGGATCAGCTTCGGATCCAGAAGCAATGGCACATTGCTGCCTTTGGCTCTAGCGGCCTTGACCTGCCTATTTCTGATGATTTCAGCAAGTTCTTCATCATCAGCTTCGTCTTCATCAGACGGCACTTGGAAGGCGACCTACTTCTTGTGAGGACTTGGTCGAGTGCCTCGTCCAGCAGTGGCCTTTGTCTTCAGCAGAGAGGGGCCAGTTGAGGAATTTGGTGCAACTGAGGAACTAGCAGAAGCTCCTAAGGCAATAGAGATGCCCGTTGTCCTTTGGCACGTGGCAAGGTGCACAGGTGCAGAGGATTTGGTCGGAGCAGCTGAGGACTTTGGCAGAGGAGCTGAGGACTTTGGAGGAGCGGGAGCAGCATGAGAAGTTGGCCGTGAGGGCTTTGAAGATTCTGGCCGTGAGGGCATTGCTGAGGTACTGGGCCGTGAGGGCATTGAGGGTGAAGCACTTGGCTTATGAGCAGGTTTCTTTGCCATGGCCTTCTTCAGCTTGCTAGCAGAGGCAGCAGCAACAGCAGAGTCTTCATTAAATTTCCTCACTGCTTCTCTTGCTTGTCTGGCCAATTTGGCCTGGCGCTTGGACCATTCATCAGGATAATCCTCACCGCGCTTGAGGCTGGTGGGATCTGCTTCTTGGCCAGGTGCCAATGGAGGTCTTGGGCATGGAGGATTTAAAGCGAATTTCTTCATATACTTGGGAGTAACATACCTGTACTCCCTCCACTCTCTTGCCCATCGCCTCTCTATCCATTGTATGCGCACCTTGCGCTGATTTTTGTCCTCCTTGCCAAACTTAGCCTCATCAGGAGTGCAGTAATCCTTGTATATGTCATGAGGGATTTGAAAAGCAGTGTTGACCTCAGGCCTCTTTCCTCCCTTCTGTGGCTTCTTTCCATCAGCCATTTTCTTCAGCTGAGGAATTTGGACAATCGAATTCTCTGAAGATGTATGCCACTTTTCTTCGAGGAACGCTGCAAATGAGTTAAGTTGATGAGAACCTAGTGATTCAACAGCTGACATGAGTACCTATGAACAGAGTATAGTTGCGAGGAATTTGGAGAGGTCATATGCGTTCTCAGAAGGTTTTGCAAAATGAACAAGTTTGAGGAATTTGACCAGATGAGTCTTGAAGAATTTCACTAAGCGTTCTTTGTCTTAGGTTCCAGAGTTGTATAGATTGAGAATCCACATAATTGAGGAACCTTGAATAAAAATGTAGCTTAGAGAAATGAATCAAGAACAGATGACATGTGAGGTGTTTAGTGTGTGAAGATTTGAAGAAAAAACACCTTTGAAGATTTTGTAGTAATTATTTGAATCAAAGAGGGTAGTAAAGGTAACTTTTAATTACCCTGGACGGAGAACGCGATGAACTGGGAAGTGTAGATGTGAAGTTCGTCAGTTCAGATCTTCCACGCCCTAACTTGGCTGAGGAAGCCAGGCACGGCGGCAGCGGAGAGAAGAAGTCCACGGCCGGCATGAGTACGACGGCGACAAGGTCGAGGCAGTGAAGCTCTTCCTCACCGGCGATGATGAAGTAGCGGAGGCGCTAGGGTTTGAGAAGCTCGAGCTGGCGTGAGGTCGAGCGGAGTAAAAGTGAAGTGCGGAAGGGGAGGGGTATTTATAGCCACGGTGAAAAACCGTTTTCCCGAAGAAATTGGACGAACGTGCCCCTGACTCTTCTCATTCGCTTGACATGTGTCACCCACGTATAAGAATGAAGATTTTCAACTTTTGGTGGTGGCGTGACCCACCGTATAAGAATGATGATTTCAGAAACCATGTACAATTATCATAGGGCTCTGAGAATCAAATTCTTCGTTAATTTCTTCACACTTAGAGTGTTATTCTTCATTGATTGAAGAAAAATGTTTCTTCATGTGTTGCACATCGAAGTCATCAATTATGCATAAGTGTTAGGATGAGTGTCCTTCTCAAAGAACATTCGAAGATTCTAAGATATTTAGCTCACACCGCAACTTGCTAAATCTCTTCTCATCCAAGGGCTTTGTGAAGATATCGGCTAGCTGTTCTTCAGTCTTCACATGCTCAATAGAAATGTCGCCCTTCAACACATGATCGCGAAGAAAATGATGACGAATCTGAATGTGCTTTGTCTTCGAGTGCTGAACTGGGTTGTGAGCAATCTTGATTGCACTCTCATTGTCATAGTAGAGAGGCACATTCTTCATGCTGATGCCGTAGTCCTTGAGAGTTTGCTTCATCCATAGCAATTGAGCACAGCAAGAACCAGCAGCAATGTACTCAGCTTCAGCAGTTGACAGTGACACGGAGTTCTGTTTCTTCGAGGACCAACAGACTAAAGATCATCCGAGGAAATGGCATGTGCCAGATGTTGACTTGCGGTCCACACGATCACCAGCATAGTCAGACTCTGAATATCCAATGACATCAAAAGCCGAGTCCTTGGGGTACCATAATCCAAGTGTTGGTGTGTGAGCTAGATATCGAAGAATATGCTTCACAACCTTATGGTGTGATTCCTTCGGTGTAGCTTGAAATCGGGCACACATGCAAACACTAAGCATAATATCTGGCCTAGATGCACATAAATACAATAGAGAACCAATCATGGAGCGGTATACCTTTTGATCGAAGTCAATACCATTTTCATCAGTGCATAGATGGCCATTTGTGGGCATTGGAGTTTTGACCCCTTTGCAATCTTGCATGCCGAATTTCCTCAGTACATCCTTGAGGTACTTCTCCTGAGATATGAATATGCCATTCTTGTTGATTTAATTTGAAGACCTAAGAAGAATTTCAATTCTCCCATCATAGACATTTGATATTCTTCACTCATCATATAGGCAAATTCATCACTGTAAAATTGGTCATTACAGCCAAAGATAATATCATCAACATAAATTGGGCACACAAACAATTCACCATCATAAGATTTAGTGAAAAGAGTAGAGTCAAGTGAACCGGGTTTGAAGCCTTTCTTCATGAGGAATTCCTTCAAAGTATCATACCACGCCCGAGCGGCCTGCTTGAGGCCATAAGGGCCTTATTGAGTCTGAAGACTTTGTCAGGATGCTTTGGATCTTCAAAACCTGGGGGTTGAGCAACATATACTTCTTCCTCAAGCTTACCATTGAGGAATGCACTTTTCACATCCATTTGATATAAAGTGATATCATGATGGTTAGCATAAAGCAAGTAATATGCGAATGGCCTCAAGTCTAGCAACAGGTGCAAAAGTTTCATCGAAATCAATTCCTTCAACCTGTGTGTAGCCTTGAGCTACAAGCCGTGCCTTATTCCTCACCACAAGGCCATTTTCATCTTTCTTGTTGCAGTAGATCCACTCTGTGCCAATGATATTGTGCTTGTGAGGATCTGGACGTTTGACCAGTTCCCAAACGTTGTTGAGCTCGAACTGATGTAATTCTTCTTGCATAGCTTGAATCCACTCAGGCTCCAAAAATGCTTCATCTACCTTAGTGGGCTCTGTGATAGAGACAAAAGCAAAGTTCCCACAAAAGTTAGATAAATGTGAAGCTCTTGAGCGTGTGAGAGGACCTGGTGCTTCAATGTCATCGATGATCTTCTCAATTTGCACTTCGTTTGCAACGCGAGGATGAGCTGGTTGTCGTCGAGGAATTTGATTAGCATTTTCTTCAGCACCATTTTCTTCAGGTGCCTCAGCTCGACGTTCTTCACGTTATGGAATGAATTCTTCAGCAGATTCTTCGGTAGGGATGACATCCTCAGTAGCCTTGAACTTGATAGTTTCCTCAGGTGCTGGTTCATCTATCAGAGAAGGTAGGTGCTCTCTTTGCGAGCCATTAGTTTCATCAAACCGCACATCTATAGTTTCAACAACCTTGTGAAGAACGTTGTTGAAGACTCTGTAGGTGTGTGATTCCTTTCTGTAACCAAGCATGAAACCTTCATGTGCTTTCGGTGCAAATTTATAATTGTAATGAGGATCTCTAATCCAACATTTAGCACCAAAGACTTTGAAATAACTCACATTGGGTTTCTTGTTAGTGAGGAGTTCATATGCAGTCTTCTTGAAGAATTTGTGAAGATATACTCTATTGATGATGTGACACGCAGTATCAATTGCCTCAATCTAGAAACAACGAGTTGTCTTGTATTCATCAAGCATAGTGCGAGCCATCTCAGCAAGAGTCATGTTCTTGCGCTCCACGACGCCATTCTGCTGAGGAGTATAAGGAGCACATAACTCATGAGTAATACCGAGTTCATCAAGATAGTCATCAAGACCGAGTTCTTGAACTCGGCCCATTGTCACTTCGATGTGCTTGATCTTCACACCAAAGTTGGTTGAAGCCCTTGAAGAATATCGCTTGAAGACTTCCGCACTTCATGTTTGTAAGTGACAATGTGTACCCATGTGTAACGATAGTAATCATCAACAATAACAAAGCCGTATTGAGATGCATCATTTGAAACTGCAGAATAATGATTAGGACCAAAAAGATCCATGTGAAGCAATTCGAATGGTAGAGTAGTGGTCATGAAGTCTTCGCTGGATGCTTGGCCTTGGTCATCTTTCCAGCTTCACAGGCTCCGCATAAGTGATCCTTGAGGAATTTGACATTCCCAATGCCAATGACATGCTTCTTCTTCGCAAGCGTGTGAAAATTCCTCATGCCTGCATGACCAAGTTGTCGATGCCATAGCCAGCCTTCTGAAGCTTTTGCAAGTAGGCATACGGCTGGTTGAGGTCCTGTAGAGAAATCAACAATATACAAGTCTCCTCTCCTAAATCCTTCGAAGACTTTGGAATTGTCAGCTTCCATAATCACAACACAATGATACTTGCCAAAGACAACAACCATATCAAGATCACAAAGCATTGATACAGACATGAGGTTGTATCCTAAGGACTCGACAAGCATGACTTTGTCCATGTGTCGATCCTTTGACATCACAACCTTACCTAGGCCCAATACCTGACTTTTGCCTTTGTCAGCGAAGATGATATGCTTCAGATGTGATGGAGATAAGGGAGCATCCATCAATAGATTCTTGTCACCAGTCATGTGATTTGTACATCCACTATCGAGGACCCACTCAGTGGCTTTGGGTTGATCATCCTGCATATGAATTAGTGCATCTTACGAACTCATATACTTCATCAGTGAAGAATATGACATCACAATTCATCAGATCAATTTCATCAAGTAATAGAGCAGATAAAGCAATATGAGGACGTGAGAAATGAAAGTTCATTTCTTCATGATTAGCATGCATCCTTTCAGGCATACTCAGGTCTCCAGCAAATTCTTCAAACATTTACGTACGTCTGGAGACCTGACCCTGCAGAAGAAATTAGTTCTTTTTCTTCACTACCCACATCCGAAGGGGTGGCAAAGAGTTCATCACTCTGCGAGCTCCATACGAGAAGGGTGGCATAGAAGCCAGTCCACTTCGTTTCACATAAGAGGAGTTAGGGTAAGCATATGAATAAGCAAAGAAATTCTTCGAGGACTTGAACATAATGGTTAGAAGAATAATGCTCATATTCATAGCCCTTAGCTCTTCCCTGCGAAACAGAGGGGTTATCACGATGATGATCATATGAGGACTTTGATCCTTTTGAGGAATTTGATCCACATGAGGAATTTGGTCCGTTTGAGGACTTAGATCCATATGAAGAATTTGGTCCATATGAAGATTTTGATCTGGGGTTCCTATTCTTCACAGGTGGTGTCATGAGGACATTCACCTGAAGACTTTAAAGGCACCGTTTGGGAACCCAGACTTTCAAGGCATCATCATTGATACTAGCAATGTCCTCAGATAAGGAATTAGTGATAGCAGAGACAGTTGAAGAATTTGTAGCATTGGAAGCATTTGAACATTCAGGTGAAGAATTAGCAGATTCACATTCAATGCACTTCAAACATGGAGGAACAAATTCTTCCTGAGAAGCGCTGATTTATTGAGCAAGTAATGAATCGCGCTCCTTCTGAAGATCTTCATAACTCACTCTTAGCTTCTCAAGATCTTGCTTTCTTTGAAGAAATTCATAAGAAAGCTTCTCATGATCAGATAAGAGAGTGTTATGATGACCTTGAAGGTTGTCAAACCTAGACTGAAGTCTTTGAAGATTTTCAGTCAAGGTTTTAGTGCGATCATTTCTTCACCCAACATATCATCGCTCTTATTTAGCATGTATTGAACTTTTTCCAAATCTCTTTGTTTTTTAGTAGCAAGGGAAGCAAGTTTGACATAGCTGGGTGCAAATTCATCGCCAGATTCATCATCACTGGATTCAGATAGATAGCATTCAGTTACCTTTGCATCTTTTGCCATAAGACATGGTGTGGAAGACGATGATTCTGGTTCGAATGTCATCGCTTTGAGAGATTCCTTGAAGTCCTCAACCCAAGGATCATGACGAGTTCGATGACCTTCATAGACCTCAGAGAGACGGTCCTAGATAAGCTTCGCATGATCGAGATGCATGATGTTCCTGAACTGATTTTGAGATAAATAGGAGCAGATGACGTCCTTCACTGTGAGGTTGAGAAGAGTGAACTTGCGAATGTCATCAGCTTCGGCCATCTTGCACAGATCGGTAAGACCAATCTTAGTGACGGTCCACAGCTCACTGTTCATCGCCATGAGACGCTTCTTCATCATGGCCTTCCACTTGGGATACTTGTGACCGTCAAAGATGGGGCATGACACGGTCTTCATTCCTGTGGTCGACATAACTAAAACTCCAGGCGGTTAAACCAAAATCACACAGAACAAGGGAGTACCTTGCTCTAATACCAATTGAAAGTGCGTTATATCGACTAGAGGGGGGGTGAATGGGCCATTTTTATGAATTATTCACTGAGAAAATTCTTCACTTAAACTGTGGAATAAGTACTCAGAAGTAAGCATAACAGAACACAAACATGGTCATCATGATGAAATGAAGACAAGCACAGAGTACAGAAAGCGTAAACACAGGATAGCACATGATGAAGACAAACAGACTGAAGAAATTGAACTGAGGAAATTGAGAAAGTCTTCAGTCAAAGTCTTCAAACACAGATATGAACAAGTGCACAACACAGTAATGAGGAAATGAAAGAGTTGAGGAAATAGAACCAGTGAACTTGGTGAAGACAATGATTTGGTAGACCAGTTCCAACTGCAGTCTCAGTTGTACATCTGGTTGGAGCAACTAGGTATTTAAACCTGAGGACACACAGTCCCGGACACACGGTCCTCACCATAGTCTTCTTAAGCTAAGGTCACACAGACCTCGCCCAATCACTCGTGGTAAGTCTTCAGGTGACTTCCAAATCTTCACAGACTCGGTCACTCGGTGATCCACAATTTCCTCTTGGATGCTCTAGACCGTGACGCCTAACCGTTTGGATGAAGCACAGTCTTCAAAGGTAACAAGCATCGGTTCCACACAGGATCAATCTCTTCAGTGATGCTCAATCACTTTGGGTTTGTAGGTGTTTGGGTTTGGATTTTCCTCACTTGATGATTTTTGCCCAAAGTCCTCGGAGGATGGGATGCTCTCAAATGACAAGTGTCAGTTTCTCTCGGAGCATCCAACCAGCTAGTGGTTGTAGGGCGGCTATTTATAGCCTAGGGAGCAGCCCGACATGATAAGACATAAATGCCCTTCAATGATATGACCGTTAGGTGGATAGATATTTTGGGACAGCTGGCACAAGGCAAAGCAACGGTCGGAAATTTGAGTATCAAATTCCTCAGGGCTATCATGTTCCTCACTGTGTAGGCAATCCGCACTGGCGAATTCCTAACTCCTCAGCCAGAACAAATTCTCGAGACCAAGAACTTCGTCTCTCACATCGAACAATATGACTGAACTGTATGAGATTTCCAATGGCTTCACTCGAAGGGATTGATAGGTGTAGGATTTTGAGTTGAGCATCACTTGGAAATTTTTCCTTAGTATTTCCTCAACCCCCTTTAACAGTACGGTGTTTCCTATGACTCAAGAAAGAGAAAATGAAACTACGAAAACAAAAGTCTTCACGCTCCATGTTCCTCGAATGAATGCCAAGTCTTCAAGATCACACCAATTTCTTCACTTTCAAAGTCTTTAGAAAGTCTTCAGAAATCCAAAGTCTTCAGTCGAAGAACTTCATTTTTAGGGGTAGACTTTTTCTATAAATATCAAACTCCTCATAGACTTATAGACCTGTGTACACTCATAAAAACATTAGTCCCTTAACCTATAAGTCTTCAATACACCAAAATCACTAAGGGGCACTAGATGCACTTACACTATATTTTCATTCGTTACATGATATGTGTTTTACTTGGAGCGTCATTTTATTTTGTTATGATTTGCTTGCTGTTAATTAGAACAATGTTTTGCATCTTTCTTTTCAATAAAAATGTCAAGGATAGCCTTTACCTTGCTTATTTTGCAAGTCTATTAGTTGCTGTTTCAAAACAGAAAGTTTATCATTGTTGCAAAAATTCCCTAGAAAGGTAAGAATGTGATAAAATTCTAAAACTTTTTGTACAATAAGATCTGATAAATTTTCTACGGTGTGGTAAATTTTCATAATTTTTGGAGTTAAATAAGTATAGATATTGTTGCACTCTTTACAGACTGTACTGTTTTGGCAGATTGCTTTATGGTTGTATTGTTTGCATATGTTTGCTTGTTTAATGATTCTATTTGCGGATAGGAGTATTAAATATGCAGATGCATTTAGTATGCAATGTTAAATAATAATTTTAGTAATTTTCTACAGTAGAGAATGATAAGGTTATTGCATTGATTTATACTAACTTATCTCACGAGTTCTTGTTGAGTTTTGTGTGGATGAAGTTCTTAAGATTTAGGAAACTGTGATATAAGAGGAATTAAGGAGACACAAAAGCTCAAGCTTGAGGATGCCTTGGGCATCCCAAGGTAATATTTCAAGAAGTCTCAAGCATCTAAGCTTGGGGATGCCCCGGTAGGCATCCCACCTTTCTTCATCAACAATTATCGGTTAGTATCGGTCGAGCCTAACTTTTTGCTTCTTCACATGAGTGTGCTATTCTTGGAATGTCATTTTATTTTGTTTTGCTTGCTGTTTTAATAAAATACTTAGATCTGAAAGTTTTAAATAAGAGAGAGTCCTAAATTAGCTACCTATTTACTTAACTACTCGCTTGATCTTCACTTATATCTTTTTTGGAGTAGTTTGCCATTTACTCTTGTGCTTCACTTATATCCTAAGAGTAAATTGTTGAATGAATGAATATCATGAATTTGAAATTATATGTTCATATCATGCCCAGTGGTAGCTTCACATAGGGTTTCGAAAGTGAAATCTTTTGAACCTTGACAATCACAATATTGGCCATACAAGCAATTCCTGAATGATTATTATAACGAAGAGAACTTTCACATGCGAATACACTATCTTGGAAATATTTTGTGTTTGTGAGCCCCCATCAAAATGTTATATGCCAAAATTGTTGACGTTGGACAAGGAAGACAACGTAATGAATTATGTTTGTTCATATTCACATAGAAGTTACATTGTCATATATCCTTCAACATGTGGTGCTTGCCCCCCATATTTGCTAGCCAAAAATTCCGCACCAAGTAGAGATACTACTTGTGCATCCAAAAACCCTTAAACCCAAATCTTATTTTCAAGAGTCCACCATACCTACCTAAGGATTGAGCAAGATCCTTCAAGTAAGTTGTCATCGGTGCAATAAGGCAATAAAGATTGCTTCTAAAAGTGTTAGATCATTTAGTGTAAGAGAAAATTGAGCGGTGTACGAACTTGTGATGGCAAAGAAATAAAAGCGACATACTGCATAATAAACGTTGCCATCATAAGGGGAAATATACGTGACATTCTTTTGCACTAAGGGGTTGAGCGCACAAACAAAAAAGCGCATGGCAACCTATCCTTCCCTCTGCGAAGGGCTTATCCTTTACTTTTATGAATTTACTTTCATGCAAGAGTCAAAGTTTTTCTCTCTATTCCTTTTTATTTTTTGGCAAGCATCATGTGGTGAGGAAAGATCTAGGAACATATATCTAGTTGGATATGGGTAGCATGAGTTATTATTGTTGACATCACCCTTGAGGTGAATACGTTGGGAGGCAAAATTATAAGCCCCCATCTTTCTATGTGTCTGGTTGAAACGTTTTGCTCATATGTATGCGGTGAGTGTTAGCAATCATAGAAGACTATAGATGGTTGAGTATGTGGAGCTCTTACTTAGACTCTATTGAATAATTTGAATTGCAATTGTTTGGTAACTGAGAATATAGGTTGTTGAGTTTCAAGAGAATTCATTGTTTGAACCTTAACATGTGAATTGGTTGCTACTTTACCATGCTGAGTTTTATGAGAAGGAATTTCTGTTATGATGCTAGGAAAAGTGATTAAAATTATCATTGATCAAATTTATGCACTTTGCTAGCATTCACACTTCATAAATTATTTCTTTTATCATTTACCTACTCGAGGACGAGTAGGAATTAAGCTTGGGGATGCTTATACATCTCCAACGTATCTATAATTTATGAAGTATTCATGCCGTTATATTATCATTCTTGGATGTTTTACAATCATTTTATAGAAACTTTATATCATTTTTTGGGACTAACCTATTGACCCAGTGCCTGATGTCTACTAAACAACCTTCTTCTTGTAGACGTTGTTGGGCCTTTAAGTGCAGAGGTTTGTAGGACAGTAGCAGATTTCCCTCAAGTGGATGACCTAAGGTTTATCAATCCGTGGGAGGCATAGGATGAAGATGGTCTCTCTCAAACAACCCTGCAACCAAATAACAAAGAGTCTCTTGTGTCCCCAACACACCCAATACAATGGTAAATTGTATAGGTGCACTAGTTCGGCAAAGAGATGTTGATACAAGTGCAATATGGATGGTAGATATAGGTTTTTGTAATCTGAAATACAAAAACAGCAAGGTAACTAATGATAAAAGTGAGCGTAAACGGTATTGCAATGCGTTGAAACAAGGCCTAGGGTTCATACTTTCACTAGTGCAAGTTTTCTCAACAATAATAACATAATTGGATCACATAACTATCCCTCAACATGCAACAAAGAGTCACTCCAAAGTCACTAATAGCGGAGAACGAACGAAGAGATTATGGTAGGGTATGAAACCACCTCAAAGTTATTCTTTTCGATCAATCCATTGGGCTATTCCTATAAGTGTCACAAACAGCCCTAGAGTTCGTACTAGAATAACACCTTAAGACACACATCAACTAAAACCCTAATGTCACCTAGGTACTCCAATGTCACCTCAAGTATCCGTGGGTATGATTATACGATATGCATCACACAATCTCAGATTCATCTATTCAACCAACACGTAGAACCTCAAAGAGTGCCCCAAAGTTTCTACCGGAGAATCAAGACGAAAACATGTGCCAACCCCTATGCATAAGTTCATGGGCGGAACCAGCAAGTTGATCACCAAAACATACATCAAGTGAGTCACGTGATATCCCATTGTCACAACAGATATGCACGGAAAGACATACATCAAGTGTTCTCAAATCATTAAAGACTCAATCCGATAAGATTACTTCAAAGGGAAAACTCAATCCATTACAAGAGAGTAGAGGGGGAGAAGAAACATAAGATCCAACTATAATAGCAAAGCTCGCGATACATCAAGATCGTGCCAAATCAAGAACACGAGAGAGAGAGAGATCAAACACATAGCTACTGGTACATACCCTCAAAGACCGAGGGTGAACTACTCCCTCCTCGTCATGGAGAGCGTCGGGATGATGAAGATGGCCACCGGTGAGGGATACCCCTCCGGGAGGGTGCCGGAACAGGGTCCCGATTGATTTTTGGTGGCTACAGAGGCTTGCGGCGGCGGAACTCCCGATCTATTCTATTCTCTGAAGTTTTTAGGGTATATGGATATATATACACTACAAAAAAAGACACATCCGTGACATTTTGGGCCGAACGAATTTTTTTCCTGTCATACATATGACACTTCTATGACGATAATTGTGACAAAACCCGGTATCATCATAGATGTGGTGGGCTCCTACTTCTATGACAAAAAATCATGACAGAAAATGGGCTTTTCGTCCTGGGCTGGCCGGAGACGCAGTTGCATGACATTCTTTGGGCTGTCCATGACGGAAAAACCGTTGTAGAAGCGAGGGCAAGGAAAATTTCGGGGAGTTCCCGGTTATGTAGGGAGGTCGGGGGCCGAGCGATGCGCGTTTCTCTCATACACGTACGCGCGTGTGTGCGAGGCGTTGGGCTCTAACTGAACCCGAGCGATTGCACTACAGGCTACACGTTACTGAACCCGAGCGATCGATCGATGGCTGTTAATTGAAGTCGATCGATGCTGCCTCTGGGATGAACAAAGGAGCGCTATGCGGGGGGTTGGATGAGCATTGAGCGGTGGCGTTGCCTCTGGATGAACAGGACCCCGTGGTGTGGTGGAGGGCTGGATGAACAGAGACGATGGAGGGTGGCCGTGGAGGGTGGTTGAACAGACCCCGTGGTGTGGAGGGCTGGATGAACATGAGATGTGGATGGGTGGTTGAACAGTAGCCGGTGGAGTAGCGCGCGGTGGAGGCTGGATGAACAGGAGCCCGTGGAGGCTGGAGGAGGTCAACGGTAGCCCGTGGAGGCTGGAGGAGGTCGACGGTGGAGATGAACAGTATCCCGTGGAGTCCCGTTTTGCGGTATGCCACACCCCTCCTGATGAACAGGACCCCCGTTTTGACCGTAGGAGGTCCGTTTCGTCCGTTTTGTGGTACGCCACACCCCTCTCGATCAACAAGACCCCCGTTTCGACCGTAGGAGGTTCGTTTCGTCCGTTTTGCGGTATGCCACACCCCTCCCGATCAACAGGACCCCATTTCGACCGTAGGAGGTCCGTTTCCTCCGTTTTGCGATACGCCGGACCCATCCCGATGAACAGGATCCCGTTACGAACGTGGTCGTTCAACACAAGGCCGCTTCTCCGCCAGCGATACGCCAGCCTCATTTCCATCGCTGTTCCGCCCAAGCCCTCCCGGCGAACACGACCACGCATTCCGCTCCGACCCAGCCGGTTGGCTCCCACGCTGCCTGTTGCCTCCCGATGAACACGATGCATTCCGCTGCCTCCCGATGAACACGATGCATTCCGTTGCCTCCCCATCAACACGACGCATTCCGTTGCCTCCACATGAACACGACGACGCTGTTTCTCCGTTCCGACCCAGCCATGTACACGAGCCCTGGCCGTACGTATGCGCGAGTAGGCGTTCGAGACCCCGCCCGTATGTACATATACGTGGCCGTATTTTCTTTCTTGCACCCTGTCCGCTATACGTACATGTACATGCTACGTGCGTGCCTCTACTACGACACATGCACGCCTCTACTACGACACGTGCGCGCCTCTACATCGACCAGTATGTACGTACACGTTCGCGACCAGAATGACAACGCTACGTACGCTTCGACCAGGTGGGTCCCGACTGTCAGGCACTTCCTTGCGTGCAAAGATGTAGCTGGTGGGTCCCAGCAGTCAGGGGGCGAATCGTTTTTTTTTTGCCCGGACGCACTTCCTTGCGTGTGAAGATGTAGCTGGTGGGTCCCAGCAGTCAGGGGGCGAATCGTTTTTTTTCGGACGCACTTCCTTGCGTGCGAAGGTGTAGCTGGTGGGTCCCAGTAGTCAAGGGGGAAACGTTTTTTCGCGAAATACGGTGGCCCGTCTGGTGGGTCCGCGCTGTCAGGTGGATGAATAATTATTTTGCGCGTAATAAGGAGGCACTTCCTTGCTGCGGCCGTGGACCCAGCTGTCAGCGTCTCCACGCACAGTACTCTTTCGATGGAAGTCGGTCGTTGACCACATTGACCACGCCGCGCCGAGAGCACTAGCGCGATGGACGACGGCGAGGCCTAGGAAGGGGAGACGTGGAGCCGGGGAAGACGCGGCAGTGGATGCCCACGCGTAGAGGAGTACAAGGGTTCATTGGTTCGCTGCGGTGTGAGGCTGTCGTCGCCGCAGAATAACAGGGGGTGTGGGTGAGTAGAGGGATGGCCTGGTCAGCGGTGGGAGTAGTAGAGGGCGGTGAGGCCTCCGCGGCATCGCAGCCGTCCACGGGAGGCAGGAGCACGAGGCACGACCGGCGCTGGTTTGGGTGGCCGGAGCAAGAAGACCAGAGGTTGAAGAAGCACTACGGCCGTTGGATGGACATTGTAAGGTCACTGGAGCTAGAATCGTGCATATTGACTAAGTTGACAAAGCCCTCCGTCCCCGTCAACTTAGTAGGCCCACAAGTCAGCCTACCACTATACTGGGTCCTAGCTAACAGGGGGGGTATTCATTTTTTTGTGCGTAATAAGGAGGCACTTCCATGCATTTAAGATATAGCTGGTGGGTCCGAGCTGTCGGTGGTGTAACGTTTTTTTCGTGAAATACAGAGGCCCTTTCGGTGGGTCCCTGATGTTAGGTGGAGGAATCATTATTTTGCGCGTAATAAGGAGGCATTTCCTTGCGTGCGGCCGTGGACCTAGCTGTCGGCCTCTCCACGTCTGATCCACTTCAGATGCATGTCGGTCGTTGACCATGTTGACCAGGCAGCGCCGAGAGCACCCGGTCGGTGGACGACGGCGAGGCCTAGGAAGGAACGACACGGAGGCGTGGAAGAGTAAGCGATTGTTTCACCGAGGGGAGTACGTTGCACGAGGGTTTATCGTTCGTCTGCCGTCGCCAAGAATAACAGCAGTGTGGGTGAGTAGAGGGATGGCTAGGCCAGCGATGGGAGTACGGTGGGGCGGTGAGGCTGCATGGCAGCAGAGCCGCATGGGAGGAGAGAGAGAGCCCGCCATGGCGCTTGTTTGAGCATTTGGAGCAGAAGAGCAGAGATTGAAGAAGCACGACGGCCATTGGATGGCCATCCAACGATCCTTTGCTTGTCGCCAACCTTTTTAGGAAAGCCTCAAATCTGTGGAAAACAGCATACAGCCCATCTGCCATTATTTCTAATAATTTACAGCCCATTTGGTAATTATTAAGGTTTTTTTTGGATCACATATTCTTTTTGTTAGCATTACAGCCCATATTGTGGCCACGGTTAAAAAATTATACGAAATTTTGCATATTTCAAAAGCGGTCTCGAACTGTTTTTAATCCCGAAATTTCGACTCACATTCAAACTGATTTTAAAAATAAATGTATATCAATATAAAATCCAAAAATTCTCCACACATAAAAAATAATGTAAGTTAAAATCTTGAAATGAAAAAAGATATTTGAAACTAATTGCGGTTTGATGTGTTTTAAAATGTATAGCCCATTTCTCATTCTTGATGGGCCATTTTCTCGGCCACCAATGAAAGCTCTCCTCGCCTTGAAATATTTGAAGCCCAACAGCTCGACAAAGCGACTTACTTGGCAAATCACAAAAAAACTGGGTTGTGGCCGTGGACCCAGCTGTCAGCCTCTCCACGTACAGTACTCTTCCGGTGGAAGTCGTTCCTTGACCACGTTGACCAGGCCTAGGAAGGGGACGACGCGACACCGGGGAAGACGCGGCAGTGGAAGCCCGCGCAGAGAGGAGTACGAGGGTTCACTGGTTCGGCTGCAGTGTGAGGCTGCCGTCGCCGCAGGGCCTGGCTAGCGGTGGGAATAGTAGGGGGCGGTGAGGCCTCTGGGCAAAGACAGCCGCCATGGGAGGCGGGAGCATGCGGCACGACCGGGCGCTGCTTTGGGCGGTGGAGCAAGAAGACCAGAGGTTGAAGAAGCACTACGGCCGTTGGATGGACATCGACGGTCTTTGGAGCTAGAATCGTTCATATTGACTAAGTTGACAAAGCCCTCCGTCCCCGTCAACTTAGTTGGCCCACAAGTCATCCTCCCACTATGGTGGGTCCCAGCTAGCCGGGGGAGTATTCATTTTTTTGTGCGTAATAAGGAGGCACTTCTGTAACGCCCCGAGAATCTTGCTACAGTAATCCCCCCTAATGATGCCTTGTCGTCATGCTTTCCTAAGCCAAAATGCCACTTGTCCAATAATCAAGTCCAACTCAATTCAAATTGCAAGTCAATTATTTGCATCTTCAAATGAGCCAGAAAAATAGTTCACAATGTGAAAAATATTCTCTAAGTATTTGTCATGATGAAACCTACCTCCGTTGGATTCCAAAAATGCTCCTGGAAATTATTTGAGTGGTCCAGCAACAATTAAATTGGGCTTTTCAATTTCTAAAAGTGTGTAAACATTTCCAAATGCTCAAAACAAATTTTGTGCAACTTCACAATATTGCAAAGTATTTATTGTGGCACATGGCACATTTTACAAGAGTCATTTGGTGCTCGGATTAATTGCAAAGCAGTAACTTTTTGATTTCAAAAAAAAAGGAAAAAGGAAAAGGTGAGGAGAGAAAAGAAGACCTCCCAGCTCCCCATGGGCCTAGGCCAGCAAGACCCCAAGCCGCCCACCCGACCGGATAACCTCCCCTCACCCCAAAACCCTACCCACGATTCCCCACTCCCCCATGAGGCTGGATCGGGCAGCCGGGCGCCTGTCCCCGGACGCTCGCTGTCCCCGTCGCCAGCGCCGCCACTCGACGCCCACTCCCAGCGCCGCCTCGCCTTCCTCCACTCCTTCCCCTCTCTGTGCTGGATCTGGGAGATCCCCATCGCCCCTGACCCCGCCTCTCCCGCGCTGGCGCTGATCTGCGCCTACCATCGCCGCCCGACGGCGACGGCCTTCCCCGATGTGCCTGACCCGCCAGCCATGGAGGCCCCGTGCGCCCGCAGCTTCACCTCAAGCAGGCCACCACCTCGCGCCGTTCTCGTCTCCGCTCAACCTCAAGCGCGGCCACGCCTGAAGACCGCTGCCTCCAACCCGCCGCTCTTCCCGCCGAGCTCGCGCCGCCTCCCCGAACGCCACCTCAACACCTCGCCGTGAGCTCCCCATCGAACCCCTTTTTGCTCGGTTTCACCGTGGCCACCTAGTCGTGCCACCGCGCTCTCTGTGGCTGCCCGGCGAGCGTGCACTCTTCATTCGTAGTTGTCGCCGCTCTATCCGCTCTCGCTAGAACCGCCGGCACCAGATGAATCTTGCGCCCGATCGCTGGTTTGAATGATAGGCTCGCTGTTTGTTTGGTCGCCGAGATGCATTCGGTCTTGGCGCCGCCTCGATGTAGCTAAATCGCCGGCGCGCCAATATTAAGTCAGCCATCGCCTCAATGACGTGTGGGCCGAGAAACAAACAATTGGATTAGATGCTAATCTATCCACTAGTAGACGTTAAAGGCCTGGCCCCGCTAAATAATTATTCTAATAATTAAAATCTGTTAAAAGAAAAAAAACTGAGCCAATGACAAGTGGGGCCCAACCACTTTAAAAAAAAGGAAAAACAAAGTGTATTTGAAAAATAAGAATAAGAAAAATAAGAATAAGTAATTAATTAATAAATTAAATAGGTAATTAATTAAATTAATTAACTTTGTTTAGTGCCTAATTAACTTGATTAGTTAATTAAAACTGTTAGTTAGTTGTTAGTCTATGACAAGACGGCCCCACACGCCAGGGTTGACTTTAGTCAACTCTGTTGACTGCTGATGTCATGCTGATGCAATAACCCCATTTTAGATTTAATAATAATTTCAGAATATTGCTAAAACTTAAATAATTGATAGAAAAATAACTGTACCTCGGATGAAAATGTTTTCTATATGAAAGTTGCTCAGAAAAATCCAACGAATCCGAATACGTGGTCCGTTCATCTGTCACATGCCCCTAGCATGCTGAACATGGAACTTTCCCCTCTTTTCCTTTGTCAGGAATCCACCTAACGCCGAATTCACCCGGATGTTTCCCGCCGTCTTCAACGTAGTAGTAAGATTAGAGCATGCCTAGCGCCACGATCGTCATGGCATGCTTAGTGTTACCTCTGCTTGCTATGTATTTACTGTTTCTTCCCCTCTTCTCTCCGGTAGACCCCGAGGGCCGATGCCCGGTGATTGACTACGCCACCGACGACTCCTCCTTGCCGAGCAACCAGGCAAGCCCCCTTTGATCATCCCGATATCGCCCATTCCATTCTCTCATGCTTGCATTAGATTTTGCTATCGTTATTGTTTGCACCTATTCTCGATGCATAGCCTGCTTTTGTATCTATTTGTTGTACCTTACACTTATCCTAAATCGCTTAGTATAGGTTGCTTAGAGATCCATCGCTGACCCCACTCGTTCCGACCGCCTACCGATAATCGAAGACCCGATCAACGGGATCAAAGACCAGGCCCGACATCGCACATCACTTCCCCTTAGTTGCTCGACACTACTGGGTTACTATCGAGTACCGAGGGTGAAACCTCTATGGCACTTCAGATATTAACCATGTAGTATAGTTATTCGGTCGTGGTCATCGAGGGTGATTTCCTCTTTAACCACTTCTGATACGACTCTGTCGTGCAACCCCTCAAGTGTGGACCTCGAGGGTGAATCCTCTTAGGTTCACCTTCATGACTACATCAAGTGGAATTCACGGGGGGGTGATTCCTCGGGTTTTCCCCTTGATGTTTAGACACACAGTTACTACGATCACTATGACTCTACACTGAGCCATGTTACTAAAGACGGGTCGACCCTGAGGGGTACCCGCGAGCTTAATTGCAGTGATGTGGAGTCGGGTTGACACGGAGGGTGCCCGCGAGATAAATACGAGGCGTGGCGGGCATTCCTAGCCCTTGCCGCAAGTCCTCGAGACGGGCAACGGGTCACATCTTCGTGAGTCTCGCTTGTTACCGCGTTCCTAATCCACTACGATTTGGATATTTGATCCGAGGGGCTCGCCCGATAGCACTAACCATCACGTGGGCATAGTATGGGCGTTCTGCGTCGTATACATCAGCCGAAGCTTAATAGACGCGGCCGATCGAAAGCAGTGGCCGGGTTGGACTGCGTGGCGCCGCCTTGTTGAAGGAGGTAGTTAGGTCTGCTCACCGGCCGCCCACGCAATGTGCAGGAGTTCCCGGGGAGATGGCACATGACCCCTGGGGGCATAGGTTTAGTCCGGCGTGCTGGCCTCTCTATTAAGCCTAGGTCGGGTTGCGGCGTATTGTTTGGCCGAGGTCGGGCATGACCCTGGAAGTGTGTCCGGCCGGAGTTAAGCGAGCGTGGTGGGTAAGTTGGTGCACCCCTGCAGGGAAGAAAACATCTATCGATAGCCTGTCCTACGGTAACGGACACTTGGAGTTGTATCCCGATCGATACAACTAGAACTGGATACTTGAGATGAGACATGGATATGAGCAATGGATTGCGATGATAATTGGATTGTGATGATAATTGGATAGTATGGCTCTGGGATTTCTTTCTCGCAGGGAGTCGAGAAAGGATCTCCGGCCGAGGTTGATAACACTACTTCTACCTTACTTTGCGCTACTCTATTTCCTCCTATTTGCTGCAAGATGGTGGTTTCCAGAAGATGCTAGTCTTTGATAGGAGTAGGCCTTCTCTCTATTCTGGCATTTCTGCAGCCCAGTCCACATATACAGCCTTCCTTTGATAATGTTGCATATGTAGTGTAGATCCTTGCTTGCAGTACTTTGATGAGTACTCACGGTTGCTTTGCTCCCCTTTTCCCCTTTCTTCTTATTTCCGGTTGATGCAACCAGATGATTTGAGCCCAGGAGCCGATGCCACCGCCGATGACCAGGAGTAGTTAGGAGGCTCCCTGCAGGAGGCCTTGCCTTTTCGATCGTTGTTGCTTTTGTGCTAGCCTTCTTAAGGCAAACTTGTCTAACTTATGTCGTACTCAGATATTGTTGCTTCCACGACTCTTGTGTATTCGAGCTTATGTATTCGAGCCCTCGAGGCCCCCGGCTTGTAACATAAAGCTTGTATTATTTTATTTTGTGTCTAGAGTTGTGTTGTGATATCTTCCCGTGAGTCCTTTATCTTGATCGTACACATTTGCGTGCATGATTAGTGTACGATTGAATCGAGGGCGTCACAAGTTGGTATCAGAGCCGACTGCCTGTAGGTAGCCCCCTTTCCAACTCCCTGGCCGAAGTTGAGTCTAGTCACAACAAAAAAAGAAAACTTTTACTAACATGGCTGTGTGTCTTACGGGCCCACGTCGCCATTGGGTGGTAGTAGTATCTTTTTATTCCTCGTCTATACTCTGGGACTCTGATCTCTCTTCTATTCGGGTTAAATGTTTTCGCTAACTATAACTACATTATGTTCTCGTAACGACTTTTCCCGGAGAGCCCCTTCATTTCGGATGGTTGCCTGCTTCAGCAGAAGACTTCGAAGATACTCTCCGAACTACTCCCGAGAACTTGTGTTCACTTATTTTTGCAATCCCTTAACATCGTTGAATCCTTATGGTTAACTATGTACCCTCGCCGTTCTTACTTCCATCCCTAGTTGTTCTTGTTATTACTAGATACCCGAAAGTATTCTCCGACTTTAGAGAATCCTTTTTCGACTACCTTGTAGCTCTTTTCTGCCTGAATAACCCTACAAATAATTCCTCACACTTATTGGGGATTCGTTCATCCCCAGTTGCTCATATGTCTCACAAAATTCTTCGAATGCAATTCGATCTCCCGAAGATCCTCTGCAGCCTAGTGATCCCGAAAGTCTTGTCTGCCTGCATTATGGTTAAATCCATATGTCTGGCAATATTCGTTAACATCCTTTGTCATTGTCATTCTGAGCCTATTGATTCATTATGTTCAGATTGCTTGCAATCATCAGTCAAACCCTGAAATTTGACCTTCCTGCTCATACGCCATTCTGGACATGAGTTGGATCTCGACCAAGCATGTTGTAATTGATTGTCCACCTAGTTCCCTTCAACTTGAACGTCGAATTATTCAACTGCTTCTATAATCCGATGCCTTTGCACTATTTCTTTTTCTGGTTGAGCTTTGATACTCACATCAGATTCGTTGTGGTCCGCCATATCCTTTGGTGGATTATTATCTGACCGTTCCTGCCTATTCTCAAATCCTTGAGTTCTTCCCCTGATACATAATGCCTTTGATAAATTGTATCCTCCGCTTATTTTCAACCATGCTCTGCTATTGAGCTGATGTTATATGCTCCGGAACTTAGTGGTATATGTTCCTAAGATACCCATACGGGTTGAACTTATGCCCTCCATAATCCGTGTGAACCCAAGAGTTTTCACGAGTCATACTCTTCTGGTGTTTTGCCAGATATCATTTCAACATTACAACTTCATTGAACGCGAGAAGTGACTGAAAGGTTATGCATTGGAGAAGTGGGAGTCGACCTTGAACTTTGTGTTCTTGCCCATGGAAACGATGTAAAACTTATCATGGAAGCTGATCGTAAAAATGATTACCCCTTGTTATAAGTTCATCTTGTATCGGTGGTTTGATCATTCATAACCGTGGTTCCGACCGTAGTTTCTCCTTAACTCCATTTCCGGACAATTTAAGATACTTGCCTTCTGCAGATCATTTCATCTGTCTAACCTCTATTTTTGATCTACCTCAAGTATTGCCCCTTGTTATCTCAAGTATATTGTGTCATTGCACTACCACTTGTGAATTCTCATTGGAATAATACTCCATCACATCATTCCTATCTTGATCGGTTATATCAGTATCATGCTAAATTTTAACTGTGCTACCAGGTCCTTTCCGGAGCACAATTTTCGACGACGAGCTAAGCTTATGTCGATCTTCCTCGTCATACCATTTTGCCATGAATAGCAAGCTTGCTTTCGAGTTTGTGTCGTACTCGTGGTTCAAATAACCTTACGCTTCATCTTTTCTTTTGCTTAATGTCGTCGTTGATTGATTACATCTTCATGAAACCTCTCGACAAATGTGTCGTGATCATCATCATCATTCCAAACTTTTCTAGAATATCAACCGGATTCATGATGAGAAATACCATCCTTGCCCCCTCGATGAATTGTTGTTGAGCCCGTGGGCCCCATCCTCATCTTTTCCTGGCTAAAATTGTATGACTTATTTTATAAGTTGTTCCGATGGATCCTTTGTGTATCCGAAGTTTGACCTTTCCCCGATGACCATGTCAACACTATCCCAAAGCATGTGTGTGGTACTCCGATCATCAACAAGAACATTGGGAGCGCAATGCTAACTGTTCTTGATCAATTATCCAAGCACCGTTGTATGGGTAAACCTCATAAATTCCTTGCCCCCTTGTCTAAACGGCTTAATACTTGGAGCCCTATCATGCTCTGCCTTTCCTTGGGAAAGTTATACTCTGACACTTGGGTATAAACTTCTTTCCTTTCCATTGGTCTGATTATCATAATAATCACATTTTCCTTTCTATTGTTTTGTTTCACCTTTCTTGTCATCTAACTTGTCTGAGCAGAGATAAATCCCTGCTTAAGTAAGCACCTCGGTGTACAACTCTGTTAGTAAGACCCTGTTACTATTGTTGATGACATTCCGGTAACCACCGATGGATAAGAACTTTGCCTATTGGTCCACCTCGTATTACGAGCAGGAAAATGGTTCTCTTCGTCCCTCGCCCTTGGTACCAACGCTGTTGCCAACATAATTGGCAGGCTATCCTCTAACCTGCCTTGCTATCATGGCCGTGCAAAATTTTAGCGCCTTCCTGCTTTCAACCCACATGGTGGGCCTATAACCCACAGTTCCACACGATCGAAACCTGACTCTCCTGTATATCTTTGATTCCAAAATATTCTTGCATTTGGCTTCGTATCATGTCACGAGCCACTCCCCGAGGGATGATCTATTCCTGATGCTCTGAACCCCTTCTCACACTCTGTTCAGGTATCGACCGTATGTCCATCCGCTTGAAACTTCTTATTTAACCTTCATAATTTGCTCTCGACGTTATTCTTAAATTTCAACTCGAGAGATACTTCTGTCACATTACCTGCTTTGTTCACCAGACAATTAAACCTATAAGGGTCGGTTCTCCCGAAGTTACTCTTTACTTCCGCACTTAAATCTCGGGACGAGATTTCTTATAGTGGAGGAGATTTGTAACGCCCCGAGAATCTTGCTCTGATAATCCCCCTAATGATGCCTTGTCGTCATGCTTTCCTAAGCCAAAATGCCACTTGTCCAATAATCAAGTCCAACTCAATTCAAATTGCAAGTCAATTATTTGCATCTTCAAATGAGCGTAAAAATAGTTCACAATGTGAAAAATATTCTCTAAGTATTTGTCATGATGAAACCTACCTCTGTTGGATTCCAAAAATGCTCCTGGAAATTATTTGAGTGGTCCAGCAACAATTAAATTGGGCTTTTCAATTTCTAAAAGTGTATAAACATTTCCAAATGCTCAAAACAAATTTTGTGCAACTTCACAATATTGCAAAGTATTTATTGTGGCATGTGGCACATTTTACAAAAGTCATTTGGTGCTCGGATTAATTGCAAAGCAGTAACTTTTTTATTTCAAAAAAAGAAGGAAAAAGGAAAAGGTGAGGAGAGAAAAGAAGACCTCCCAGCTCCCCATGGGCCTAGGCCCAGCGCACCCCAAGCCGGCCCACCCGACTGGATAACCTCCCCCTCACCCCGAAACCCTACCCACGATTCCCCACTCCCCCCATGAACTGGATCGGGGCAGCCGGCGCACCGTCCCCCCGACGCGCTCGCTGTCCCCGTCGCCAGCGCCGCCACTCGACGCCCACCCCCAGCGCCGCCTCGCCTTCCTCCACTCCTTCCCCTCTCTGTGCTGGATCCGGGAGATCCCCATCGCCCGACCCGCCTCTCCCTTGGTGGTGCTGACTAGCGCCTACTATCGCCGCCCGACGGCGACAGCCTTCCCGACGCGTTCGACCCGCCAGACCATGGAGGCCCGTGCGCCAGCAGCTTCACCTCAAGCAGGCCACCACCTCGCGCCTGCTCGTCTCCGCTCAACCTCAAGCGCTGCCACGCTCAAGACCGCTGCCTCCACCCGCCGCTCTTCCCGCCGAGCTCGCGCCGCCTCCCGAACGCCACCCGAACACCTCGTCGTGAGCTCCCCTTCGACCCCTGTTTTTTCGTTCGGTTTCCCCACCGTGGCCACCTAGTCGTGCCACGCGCTCTCTGTGGCCGCCCGATGAGCGTGCACTCTTCCTTCGTAGTTGTCGCCGCTCTATCCTGTTCTGCTAGAACCGCGGCACCGATGAGATGCGCGCCGATCGCTGGTTTGAATGATAGGCTCGCTGTTTGTTTGGTCGCCGGAGATGCATTCGGGCGGCGCCGCCTCGGTGTAGCTCGTCGGCGCAAGCGCTCAATATTAAGGCAGCCACTGTCTCAATGACGTGTGGGCCCGAGAAACAAACAATTGGATTAGATGCTAATCTATCCACTAGTAGACGTTGAAGGCCTGGCCCCGCTAGCTAATTATTCTAATAATTAAAATCTGTTAAAAGAAAAAAAACTGAGCCAATGACAAGTGGGGCCCAACCACTTAAAAAAAGGAAAAACAAAGTGTATTTGAAAAATAAGAATAAGAAAAATAAGAATAAGTAATTAATTAATAAATTAAATAGGTAATTAATTAAATTAATTAACTTTGTTTAGTGCCTAATTAACTTGATTAGTTAATTAAAACTGTTAGTTAGTTGTTAGTCTATGACAAGACGGCCCCACACGCCAGGGTTGACTTTAGTCAACTCTGTTGGCTGCTGACGTCATGATGATGTCATGCTGATGCAATAACCCCATTTTAGATTTAATAATAATTTCAGAATATTGCTAAAACTTAAATAATTGATAGAAAAATAACTGTACTTCGGATGAAAATGTTTTCTATATGAAAGTTGGTCAGAAAAATTCAACGAATCCGGATACGTGGTCCGTTCATCTGTCACATGCCCCTAGCATGCTGAACATGGAACTTTCCCCCTCTTTTCCTTTGTCTGGAATCCACCTAACATCGGGAATTCACCCTCGGATGTTTCCCCCCATCGTCTTCAACGTGTAGTACCGCGTTAGAGCACGCCTAGCGTTATGTATCGTCATGTCATGCTTAGTGTTACCTCTGTTTGCTATGTATTTACTGTTTCTTCCCCCTCTTCTCTCCGTAGACCCCGAGGTCGGCGATGCCCGGTGATTGACTACGCCACCGACGACTCCTCCTTGCCTGAGCAACGTGCAAGCCCCCTTTGATCATCCCGATATCGCCCATTCCATTCTCTCATGCTTGCATTAGATTTTGCTACTGTTATTGTTTGCACCTATTCGATGCATAGCCTGCTTTTGTATCTTTGTTGTACCTTACCTTCTTATCCTAAACCGCTTAGTATAGGTTGCTTAGAGATCCATCGCTGACCCCACTCTGTCCCGACCGCCTACCGGATAATCGGAAGACCCGATCAACGGGATCGAAGACCAGGCCACGACCCGCACATCACTTCCCTTAGTTGCTCGACACTCATCGGGTTACTATCGAGTACCGAGGGTGAAACCTCTACATGATTTCGATATTAACCCCGTAGTATAGTTATTCGATCGGTCGTGGTCATCGAGGGTTTCCTCTTTAACCACTTCGACACGACTCGTCGTGCAACCCTCAAGTGTGGACCTCGAGGGTGAATCCTCTTACGTTCACCTTGATGACTACATCGAGTGGAATTCACCGGGGGTGATTCCTCGGGTTTTCCCCTTGATGTTTAGACACACAGTTACTACGATCACTATGACTTTACACTGAGCCATGTTACTAAAGCCGTGTCGACCCTGAGGGGTACCCGCGCGAGCTTAATTGCGAGTGATGTGGAGTTGGGTTGACCTGGAGGGTGCCCGCGAGATAAATACGAGGCGTGGCCGGGCTTTCCTAGCCCTTGCCGCAAGTCCTCGAGACGGGGCAACGGGGTCACATCTTTCGTGAGTCTCTGCTTGTTACCGCGCGTTCCTAATCCACTACGATTTGGATATTTGATCCGAGGGGCCTCGGCCGATAGCACTAACCATCACGTGGGCATAGTATGGGCGTTCGCGTCAGATACATCAGCCAAGCTTAATACGCGTCGATCGAGCGGGCGCTGCCGGGTTGGACTGCGTGGTTACCGCCTTGTTGAAGGAGGTAGCTAGGTCTACTCACCGCCGCCCACATAACGTGTGAGGAGTTCTCGGGAGATGGCCCATGACCCCTGGGGGTATAGGTTTAGTCCGGCGTGCTGGCCTCTCTATTAAGCCTAGGTCGGGTTGCGGCGTATTGTTTGGCCGAGGCCGGGCATGACCCTGGAAAGTGTGTCCGGCCAGAGTTAAGCGAGCCTGGTGGGTAAGTTGGTGCACCCCTGCAGGGAAGAAACATCTATCGATAGCCTGTCCTACGGTAACGGACACTTGGAGTTGTATCCCGATCGATACAACTAGAACTGGATACTTGAGATGAGACATGGATATGAGCAATGGATTGCGATGAGAATTGGATTGTGATGATAACTAGATAGTATGGCTCTGGGATTTCTTTCTCGCAGGGAGTCGAGAAAGGATCTCCGGCCGAGGTTGATAACACTACTTCTACCTTACTTTGCGCTACTCTATTTCCTCCTATTTGCTGCAAGATGGTGGTTTCCAGAAGATGCTAGTTTTCGATAGGAGTAGGCCTTCTCTCTATTCTGGCATTTCTGCAGCCCAGTCCACATATACAGCCTTCCTTTGATAATGTTGCATATGTAGTGTAGATCCTTGCTTGCGAGTACTTTGGATGAGTACTCACGGTTGTTTTGCTCCCCCTTTTCCCCCTTTCTTCTTCTTTCCGGTTGATGCAACTAGATGATGGAGCCCAGGAGCCAGATGCCACCGTCGATGCTTACTACTACGTGGAGGCCGCCGATGACCAGGAGTAGTTAGGAGGCTCCCAGGCAGGAGGCCTTGCCTTTTCGATCGTTGTTGCTTTTGTGCTAGCCTTCTTAAGGCAAACTTGTCTAACTTATGTCTGTACTCAGATATTGTTGCTTCCACTGACTCTTGTGTATTCGAGCTTATGTATTCGAGCCCTCGAGGCCCCTGGCTTGTAACATAAAGCTTGTATTATTTTATTTTGTGTCTAGAGTTGTGTTGTGATATCTTCCCGTGAGTCCTTTATCTTGATCGTACACATTTGCGTGCATGATTAGTGTACGATTGAATCGAGGGCGTCACAACTTCCTTGCATGCGAAGATATAGCTGGTGGGCCCGACATGTCAGTGGGGGGAAAGTTTTTTCGCGAAATACGGAGGCCCTTCCGGTGGGTCCCAGCTGTCAGGTGGAGGAATCATTATTTTGCGTGTACAGTCCACGGCCGATGGATGTCGTTCGTTGACCACGTTGACCAGGCCGCGCGAGAGCACCTTGGCGGTGGACGACGGCGAGGCCTAGGAAGGGAACGACATGAAGCCGGGGAAGACTCGGCAATGGTTGCCCACACGGTGGGGAGTACGAGGGTTTACTGGACCGACTGCCGTCGCCGGAAAATAACAGGAGGTGTGGGTGAGTAGAGGAATGGCCTGGCCAACAATGAAGTAGGGTGGGGCGGTGCGGCATATGCGGCAGCACAGCCAGCCACGGAGGGCGGAGAGCAGTCCCACCGAGCTGGTTTGGTAATTTGGAGCAAGAAGATCGATATTGAAGAAGCATCACGGCCGTTGGATTAACATCCATCGGTCACTGCTGCTAGAATCGTTTGTGGACTAAATTGACAAAGCCAAAGAACACGTCAACCTAGTAGACCCACAAGTCAGCCTCCAAATCTGTCCCAAACAGCATACAGCCCGAAATTTCTAGCCAGATTTAAATTAATTTTAAATCTAAATATACCTTAATTTAAATTCAATGAAATTTTACCCGCACAAAAACAATGAAATTTAAAATATCAAAATCTGAAAGAACAGTATTTTGGAACTAATTGCCTGTTTGCTGTATTTTTTCATTTTACAGCCCATTTATTATTACTTATAGCCCATTTCTTATTACTTATAGCCCATTTTCTGGCCCAGCAGGGCGTAGAAAAGCAAGTAGGCCTATGTTGGTTATTCTGCAAAAAACAAAATAGCTGGCTAGCCATTTTCAGAAAGGAAAAAAACAAACTAGGCTGGTCATGTGCTAAACATATGAAATAAAAGCCTGGGCTAGACGGGCCACGGGTCCCGCACAACCCAGTTGATACCCTTCTCCGTCCCAAAAAAACAAAATTATCTGCTTGCGGCTCTTGGGTCCCTACCGTCATCCTCACCATGTATAGTCATCTCCTTATTCCTCTCGGTTGTTGACCATGTTGACAACACCGAGGCGGCCCTGGCGAGCGAACCAAGGCGGAGGACGATGGTGAGGCCTCGGACGGAACGAACAGAGCCGGGAAGAACACAGCCACCGTGGGAGGCGGAGAGGCGGGCCTTGGCGCTGGTTTGGCTTTGGCGGCTCGAGGAAGAAGAGATCAAGAAACGCGATAGACGTTGAATGTCAATCCAACGGTCAAGGTTGGCACAATCGTTTGTTGACTAAGCGGACACCAAGTAGCATACTTTTTTATACTCTATATAGGAAGAAAACTATGAGGAAAATGCGTTCGTCTGCCGTCCTCCTCATAGGGAATGTTCGCCACATAGTTGACTAGTACCCTTGGTTTTCAACCGAGAGGTCTTGGGTTCGAGTCCTAGGAACTCTCAATTTTGTCCTCCTTCCTTCCTCACAAAAAAAAGGGAAAGAAAATCAAAGACTTGGGAAGGCGTACAGAACAAGCTAGTGTACCAAGAAAGAGACGCTGCGAGTTTTAGAAAAAGAAAGACGTGTTCTCGTAGCTAGTTGAATCCAAACCTAGACTATGACTATATATGATGCTATGCTACTCGCAAGTAATGAAACCGACATATCCAACGCTCACTTCTCCTCTTCTCTACTTACTCGCCTAGCATCGAAGCTCGCCGCAGCAACCATGTCCACCGGCTGCTCGTCCACCGCTCTTCAGCAGCAACAACCAGATATGCGCCAAGTCGCCACCCGCATTCATCGCCTGTGGGTCTCATCACACCCCGCCGCAGACGCGACACCGCAGCCGATTGCTCATCGCAACCCGCTGTCGTTGGTGTGGTGCCACCGCTGCAAATCACACAGAGTCATCCGTCGCGTCTCAACCACAATCCGCAACCCTGCCGAAGTCTTCTACAAATGCCCGAATCATGGGGTAATAATATGTTTAAGTGTTGTTCTGCTGCTTTCGCATTGCTGATTTTTTAATAGTTTGGTTGATGATCTTCCAATTTAATTCATGTAGAAAAGGGAAGATTCGTGTGATTTGTATTTCTGGGAAGTTGCTGATGTGGGGGAATGCAACTACACTGATTATTTGGTTAGCCGAGGAATCCCAATACCAGCAGGTTGGGGTGTTGGACAAGTAACTGAAGGAACGGCAGAAGAGGAAGATGCAGAGCAGAAGGTTAAAGATGCAGTTCCTCTGATCATGGCCAAGCAACAGCTGATGAACGGCCTTGGTAGCAATGAGGAGATGAAAGAGCTTGTGAAGATAATGGGCAAAATCGATGTGCTCTGTAGGATGATTGTCTCTTTATTTGCAGTGTATGTAGCACTCGTGATGTATTCAGTGGCTACGACATGAGCACTTTGCTGAAACTAGTAATGAATGAAACATGTGTAGCAGGATGGGCGTAGTGTTGTGAACATCTAATGATTTCTATTAACGAAAATCAGGGGGTATCCCCTTTTGCTCATATAAATAAATAAATAGCAGAGGCCCTGTCGGGTCAGCTTTGTTCTCATTCGAAGACGTCGAGCAAGTTGCAATCCAACAGCAAACTATGTCATCAAATTCAAGTTTCACAGCCAAATATGAGTACAACTAAACAACAATGTCATCATGTTTTAGTTGTCATACAATCACCAAACACAAATCAGCATACATAACAAGTGATGTTCTCATAGCAAAATACTAAACAACATGTTCATCAGGTTTCAGTTGTCATAGCAAACACAATTTCACATAGTAGATAAAAAAAACGTCTTCTGAAAGGCAAATACGACAAAAGAAATGTAATCATCATCCGCAGCAGCAGCGTCAACATCTTCGCCATGTGTATCAGTCTGAATCGTAATTCCCCACGGTGTCATCTTCTTCTTCGTCCTCAACGTCCTCGAACGTTGGCTTCTTCTTGATCAACTCTTGTATGTCCACAGCACGACAGGCAATCTTTTCGCCGGCGTCATTGACGTGATCGTTCTCAAAGATATTAGGAACATCTGTGTTATCTTGTACATCAGGAGAAGTGCAAGCATCATCTTGTTGTGCAACTTCATTAAACGAATTCCTCTACTCAAACCTTTGAAATACTCTCCAGTCATCGCTACGTGCAAATGTGTCTTCCAAGAAAAATATCTGTGTTGCTTGATTTGCCAAAATAAAAGGCTCGTTGGTCTGGTACGACGCCTTGACATTGATGGATTTGAAATAATCATCAGCTCTGGGTTTTGCGATCCTGGAAAACAGGTTATACCAACGACAAGACAATGTAACCACACACCGATGATCCTTGAAATCGAGATATATCGCAACCGAACAATGTCTGTTATGTTAGCATACATTTCAGTTGTCTCTTTGTCATACGTATCCGTGCTCATGATGGCACTGTTTTGTGTCTTCGCCTTCGTCTCGTGCAAGGGTGTTGTAGCGCACATCTCCAACAACGCAAGATTCATAATGTCTTACCCGAGTATCGGGACCCATTGCTAGTGAGTAAAGGGCATCATCAACTGCTACCCATCCTCCCGCATCTTCTTAACCTATGGTTAGAAAATAGACAAGCTGATCATCTTATGTACTCAATATATTAAAAAACCGCATGCACTTCAAAAGCTTACATGGTTCTTGAACCATTTCGCAAATCCTGCCATAACCAGTTTGTCAATGTTTCTTGGATTTTGCGGCAGTAACTCCTCTTTGTAGATGCTGCACAACATAGTGATCACGTCAAACATCTAAATATATAAGAATGTGCTGCAAGTTTAGTAGATTACGATGTATAAGCTGCAATACTGCACTTACTTGATATAAGGTAGTATCTCAGGACAGTTATTCAACACATACCAAACCATTTTGTCCAAATCTTTAGGTTTGTCCCCTTGTCGACTCTTCCATGTAACTTGAAGAGAATAATCGAAAACATTGAGCCCGGGATTGTCTTCACCCACCTCTTTGCTAAGCTGATCAGCTGTTTCAATGTATTTTGAGCAGAATGTCAACGCTTCTATAGCAATGTAGGCCTCTGCAATGGAACCCTCGGGTCTAGCTCTATTCCTAACATAGCCCTTGAAAGTGCCTAGCCGCCTTTCAATAGGGTACATCCAGCCATACTGTACTGGACCTCTAAGTAGTGCCTCATCAGGTAGATGAACAGCCAAATGCACCATCACATCAAAGAAGGCTGGAGGATATATCTTCTCAAGGTCGCATAGGATAGTTGGTATCTTGTCTCTAAGACGCTCCAAAGCATCTATCCCGATATTCCTATTGCAGAGTTCCTCAAGAATTTTCCCAACTCGCAATTGCTCAGATAAGTCGGGCGGCCCAATCCTCTAAGGATAACAGTAAAACCCTTTGAAGTAGGACGTGGCAGTCATGAGTTTTCAACCCTTGTACCTTGTTTCCATCTCAGACCGACTCTCCTTTCGTGGTTGGAAGCAAATCCATGTGGGAATCTCACACGTGACAGGACCTCGCGGAATTCTTTTCTTTTTACCTTGTCCAAGACGTACATAGCTGGTGCCATATCCCGTGGTTTACCTTAATCTTGCACCTGCAAATCCTTTCTGATACCCAGGTGTGTTAAAATCCTAGATTTTAAGGTATCTTTCATCTTGCCTTCAATATTAAGAAGTGTGCCTATAATGCTATCACATATATTTATCTTGATGTGCATCACATCAAGATTATGCCGCAGATCCAAATCTTTCCAATACTCCAAGTCCCACAAAGTGGACCTGCGGGTAAACAATAATCTCTCTTCTACCCTGCCACGCTTCCTTTTCCCGCTACCATTACCAGGATGGTTTCCTAGTGTAATATGCCTGACCTTCTCTAATTCCACTTGCAACTCATCGGCGGTGAGCCTCTTTGGCGCATCACGGTTTTCATGCTTTGCATTGAACACATGTCTTTGGTATTTTCTAGGATGCGGCTTGTCCTTGGCAAGGAAACGGCGGTGTCCAATGTAACAGATCTTGCTAAGTATTGCGATGACAATGATTCTGTCACAAATAACACATGCATTGTAACCATGTGTAGTTCATACGACATAGTGCCCAAAGCCGGATAATCATGGATGCACCAAATTATAACAGCACGCAGAAAGAAATCAGCTGGTGGGCTGCTATATAGGTCTCGAGTGAGAACACCCTTCCATAGCTGTTGAAGTTCCTCCACAAGAGGCTCCATGAACAAATCAAAATCCTTTCCAGGACTTTTTGGACCTGGGATGAGCAAGGCCATCATGTAGTTTGATTCTTTGGTGCAGACATTTGGAGGCATGTTGTAAGGATAACAAGCACCGCCACATGCTATATGTGGCGCTCTGGTGGCCAAATGGGTTAAATCCATCTGAAGCTAAGCCAAGTCTAATGTTTCTCGGGTCAGCAGCAAACTCTTTGTGTTTATCATTGAAGCTTTTCCACTCACTACCATGAGATGGATGGCTCATTTTCAGCATCATGAAACAACCTCTGCAATCTTGGTGTAATTGGAAAATGTCTCGGAACATTATGAGGAATCCTCTTCACAGCATCGCCATCTTTCCATCTTGATGATTTGCATTTCGGGCATTCACTTAAGTTGGCATAATCCTTCCGGAACGGAACACAATTATTCTTACAAACATGGATCATATCATATCCAATTCCAACAGCACGAAGGAAATTCTTCATTTTATCAGAGGTGTGTGGCAGCTCGACGATGTCTGGGAAAGATTTGCGGAAAGCAGCCAACATCGCATCGAATGATTTGTTGGTCATCCGCTCAGATGTCTTCACCTGAAGAAAGGTGACCATAGCTGAGAATACCGACAGCTTATTTCCTGGGGTGACAGCAACGTTGCATTGTTCCAACATGCGGGCCCACCGTTTTTCTTCTGCAGGTGAAAGTTCACGGAATGCACGAGCATTTCGTAGCATTGTTTCAATGTTGGTCAAACTCACTGCTCGCCACCACCACCTCCTCCTCCTCTTCCACCTGAGCATCAGGCAGATCAAGATGGTGATCTGCTGCTTCCACGTAGTCAATAACATTGACGTTCACAGCTTCACCATGATGAACCCACCTAGTATATGTGACCGACATCCCATACAAGTGTAGATGATTTTGCACAGTTGACTGGGGTCTTGTAACTGAATTCATACAACTGCTACAGGCAGAGCACATCTGATTTGGACCACCGTACTCAGCTCGATAAAGTTCATGAAGTTTTCAACCCCTCGACATATGCAGCGGAGAATCTTGAGCGGAAGTTATCCAAGTCATGTCCATCTGTTAGACATACAAATTAGTTCTTCTACTAGATATTACAGGAAAAACATATATGCTTTTTATGAAGTCGAAAAAAAATACCTAGGTCGATGTCTAAAGCTATGGCAAGATATTTGGACGAGCAGATCTAAGTAACGAAATATATGTAAAGCTAATTCAGCAAACAGATTTGAGTGCCAAATTATGGCAGGCTGTTTCAAAGATCAATGAGGCCGAGCACACAGCCATCCAACTATCGAAGGCCATCGCAGCAACAAAGATCGAGTATAAAACGGTGTAGAGCTATTTCACCTAACAGATTGGCTACTAGACCATGGCAATCTACGTCACAATAAATATATGGCAGGATATTTTAGCAACTAATCGGCCTTGGCATGCCATCTCAGCTAAGCAGATTGAGTGCAGAACAGGGCAAGGAAGCTTCTTAAGCAGAGCATATTGACAGTAAACTACTTCGGCAAACAGTGAGATTAACAGCGTCTATCAGCTAACATTCAGCGCTACACAGACATGAACGGGGCCTCAGTCTAGAATGCGCATGCCGTGGGAGAAGTTGACCGCCGTGCGTCTCCACGCGAACGTCGCCACCGGTGGCGGCGCTGACCGCCGTGCGCCTCCACAAGAACGTAGCCAGAGGTGGCGGCGCGGCTAGAGGACGACAGTCTACGAGAGCGTACTGTGGGAGCGAGAGGATCGCTGAACCGCGACACCGACGTATCGGCGCGGCAGGGAGGGCGGCTTTGGCGGAGCGAATGGAGTGGAGGGGGACAGGGGGGAGGGGGGTTTGGGGAATATTATTGGCTAGTTGGCCGAATGGCGGTTGAATCGGATTTGGGGGTATTTTTGGGTGTGGGGGAGGATTTTTCGCGGTGGGCAAGGGGAGTTTGGCGCATGGTCGGTTTCTCCAAGTGAAGTCCCACGTGTCAGTGAAGAGGCAAGCCGAGGCGCGTTCCGTTTGCGTGAGCCGTGTGCAGGACCGAACGTGTGTGGGATGCAATGCGACCGCGACAGGAGTGTTGTGAGTGTACCGCCTTTTTTCCTTTTCAACTAGGTGCTTCGCTCCCTCAAAAAAAATTGTTGCTTCGCGCGATCCATCGATACTACTACTAGTAATCCGGTAATCCCGACTAAAACGGCACGGCCGGGTCTTTTCCCGCGCGATATGCTGGGAGGTTGGCTTAGTTGGGTTTTTTAGGACGAGTAATGCTACACCTACGTAATCCCAGTTATGTAATTAACGTAGCATGAAACCTGTGAGTTGTTGATTGTAGATTGGGGGGAGGGAGGGGCCCACCACCATGAAAATCAGGGGAGGAGAGAGAGAGGCAATTTACGTTAACCCTTTCGTAGGTTCCCGTAGATGTAGAGAGATGTGGAATGCGTGAATGTGTAGTGGACGTACTATTGGAGTGCCTAAGATAATTTGTGTATGTATAGACCCTATGTGTTTATTTTACTTGCATGTTAGATTTGTCTCAGTTCAATAAAAGCAGAGTTGGTGATGATGGTGTGCTGTCATCCTGCAATATAGGCCGCTCGATCTATATCTAACGGATAGGAAGGAAACTATGACAATTTACCGCACTCCTCTCCACATTTGCAGATAAGGCTTTCCCTCGTTCATCCTTTTCTCCCACAAGATCTTGATCTTCCGTGCAACGCACAGGCATCTTGCTAGTACTCCTACAATATGTATATTATTGTCAAAGTTCATATACACCGGCCGAGATTAATGCAAGCACGGCAGATTTTCATTACATTTCAAACTTTTATAGGACAGAAAAATAAAAGAAACCCAACCCTAAACCTATTCTATGGCGGCGACCGACGTCCTCCATTTGCGATCTCTATGTACGGGGGCCGGGTTCAAGACCCGTGAAGTGAAGGTGCAGTCTCCGGCGAGTAAGAGTAGAACACGGGATACGGACCGGCCAGTTGGCACACCATGCCCTGCGGCCTCACATGCCCTACTCATCCTCGGAGCAGTCCCTGACCTCGGCGGTGCCGGACGTTCGATGGCGGCAAGTAGGATGCGTGGCTGACGGTGCTCCCGTCGTCGGCCGCCAGCGTGGCCACCGCTTGTGCGGTCGCGTCCGCATCCGGCTACGCCGCTATTGCGTCGCAAGAGACGACTTGAGCGAGGGCGGCGACCTCGAGCTTCATCCCCGAAGACAAGCTCTCCCGTAGAGCGTTCGCACTTGCGGTCATGGCGGATGTGGTGCCAGGTAGGAGGACGATGCGCTATGGTGTGGAGGTTAGCTGGGCGTTGCCGCTTTAAGTAGCGCATTCGGTGAGGCCTAAGCGTCCGGGTGCGTCATTAAGTCGCGGAGTTGGTTCCTCGGGCACCGAGCCTCTTAACGACGACATACTGAATGGGCGGCATGAATGCGGGCAGCTGGCGCCGGCTGGGAACGCACCTGCGACGGCGCGTGAGGGACGAGGTTTTGGTGTGCGGGGTAGTCAGCTGCGGTCGTGGAAACGTTGGAGATGCCCTTTGCTCACATGGATCCCCGCATGTCATTGAAAAAACAAGATGACCCGGCATGGTCTCAGGTCCAGAGGATGCAGTTGGCCGCGCTACACCACTCTACGGACGCGTCGCGGTGCCCCGTGCATCCTCGACGAGCCGGGTGTTGGGGTGTGTTTGGATTGTGGCCAAAGTGCACCTTACCAAAATTTTGGTCATGACCCAAAGATTGGTCTTTGTTTGGATGGTTGCCATTTTTTTGGCATGTCAATGAACTCTAGCCAACTCTAGTTCATTTTTCTTGCCAATGTCGGCCAATCATGGGCAACCAATACCTCAACCAAAATATTGGTCATGACCCAAAGATTGGTCTTTGTTTGGATGGTTGCCATTTCTTTGGCATGCCAATGAACTCTAGCCAACTCTAGTTCATTTTCTTGCCAATGTCGGCCAAATCATGGGCAACCAATACCTCAACCAAATTTTTGGCTACCCAATGCTTTTATGGGGCAACCTTGGGCACAAACCAAACATACCATTGTTCGTGCCACAGCACTAACGCCACCCTTGGCACACTGAAACCGACCGTATCTAGCGACGATATGAGCGTGTCGCTCACCGCGGTCGCCATGTCCAGAGGCGGTGCTGGAGCTGCGCCCCGTTGTTGGCCCCAACGACCCACATGAACGGTTGTCGGTGGCGAGGAGGTCGTGGGCCAGCTCCTCCATTGGACTAGTCTGCGCTACGTCGTCCCGACGGGTGTGCCCCACATGTCGGTTTCCCTGTTTTCCCGGCCATATTCGAGCGTCAGTGCTCCGCGTTGCGCATTAGGCCTTTCACTATGTAGGCCAAGCAAGACAACTTATTGTTTATTTGAGCCGTTCAAGTATAATCATGTGGCGTTTGCTTATTTCTCATTCCTCTCCAACCCTCTTCTCCATCGATCATGTCGCCCTCCGGTCGAGTCCATCCTCCCGCATGCCTCATTTGAACATACCGTTGAGTATCATTCGCATGTACCCACCCTAGTCCTCTTTCAATAGATCTCCAGACCCCGAGATGAAATCGAGAGGGAACGAGTGGGGGCACGTGATACCTAAGGCGGATTCAAAATTTTGAACCGTGATCATAGCATCCATAAATCATATATAAAGGGTATTCAATGTTCGCTTGCTTTTGAACGCATAATATACTCCCTCCTATCCTTTCTAGTTTACATATAAGTTTTATGTGTAGTCAAAGTATCTCTACTTTGATCAAAAGGTATCAACATTCAACAACGCCCAATCAATATTGTTAGATTAAATACGTACTCCTAGATTTGTACTCGAGATGGTTTCCAATTTGACTATTGACAAGATTAATAGTACATGAGATGTATAATGTGAAAATTATATCATTGGAAACTCCTTTCACATACGAATTTGACCGTATGCTTTGTGTAAGTTGCATGTCATATATTATTACTCTAACATTTGGTCAAAGTTAGCCTCGAAAAACGCGTTAGACCTTGTATGCTTTGTGTAAGTTGCATGTCATATATTATTACCCTAACATTTGTGTAAGTTGCATGTCATATATTATTACTCTAACATTTGGTAAAAGTAGTATAGTGGAAGTGGAACCTCTGATGTAGGTATCCCTGCCTTACCCTCCCTTTCGGTCACTTACTGGTGGAGCCCATGCTTGCTAGGCCCCGCATGTCAGTTACTCAATGGGTTCGGCCACGTCAGGGGATCCTCATCCGTAGTATACTCCCTCTGTTTTTATTTACTCCGCATAAAACGGAGGGAGTGGTGGTATAATAAATGACGCGGGCGGGGGGGGGAGGGACGTCGGTTTGCTCTCAAGCTGCGGTCCACAAGCGAGCGAAAACGCAAGACAAGCGCTGTTCCATTCGGCGAGCGTGGAGGGTCCAGCGTGCGGGCTGCAACGCTAACGCGACAAGAGCAATGTCTGATCAAAACCGATTGACCGGTCGTCACCGAACCACTATTCACACGTAACCTTCGCTGCTTGGCCACGCCAGCCACGCCCTAAAACCACACCAAATCTCCAGCCCATTCCCCCACCTTTCGATCCCCTAGCCCGCATCAAGCGTCCCCTAGTTTGTTGGAAAGCCATGGTGCGCCGCAAGATCACTTACTACAAGATGCTGACGCCGGAGCACCGCACAGAATCGCGGCGGCGGTCGGCGCCACAGACCTCCGTTCCCAAGCTCGCTTTGCGGCGGGCCAATCCCCGAGTTCTCTGGAGCCAAGCTATGAGGAGGAGGAAGCCGATCCAATGTTCATCGCGGAGGTCGCGCGCGAAGGCCCCGATGGGTATGAGACGATGGACGCCGACTTCGTGCGGCCCGAAGTCCCCCATGGTGCAGGGCGGACCAGCGGTTCAACATGGCGATACTAAAGGAGGACCGGGAGGCAGAGGCTCAACTCGACGCGGAGTGCGCGCATGCCGCTGCCATCGAGGCTCTCCTACAGGCGGAACCGGATGTCATGGATGTGAACCGGGCGACGGAGGCTCAACTTGAGGCGGAGCGCGCGAATGCCGCTGCCATCGAGGCCCTCCTGCAGGCGGAACCGGACATCCTAGACTTGAACCGGGCGGCAGAGGCTCGACTCGACGCAGAGCGCGCAGATGCCACTCTCATCGACGCCCTCCTGCAAGCGGAACCGGACGTCCTCGACTTGAACCGGGCGGCGGAGGCTCGACTCAACGCGGAGCGCGCGGGTGCCTCTGCCATCGAGGCCCTCCTGCAGGCGGAACCGGACGTCCTCGACTTGAACCGGGCTATGCTCTCGTCCGTGCAGAGCACCTGCATGCTCTGCTTGAACGAGTAGCTGGAGGCCGAGGACAACCACGGTGCAGAGACACACGTCGGCAGCGAAGGCTGGTTCGCGCCGGCAGCCAAAGACGACGAGGCCATCTCTTTCCACGAGCAGTGATAGTTTTTCTTTATGTTGTTGTTTTTATGGATCTTTTGCTGTGTAAAAACATATATTTGTTATGCAAGTCGCCTGACTTGGGTCAGTCTACCATTTCAGGCGGTTGGATGAATATCCTACGTCTCCTAACCCTTCTTTCCTTCTTCCTCACCTCTTCTTCTTCCCCAACAGACCACCGCACGGGTCCGACGGATACTCCCCAACATGCGGTTGGATAAACATACTCTATGAACGAAAATTATGTGTCAACGATAGGATGGCTGAGTTTGGTTTGTTTACATGCGACAGCACGTGTCAGTGAGGGTGCGTTCCCTTGGTTGGTTTTGCGGCGTGCAGGAGCGATCAGGTGAGGGTGCGGTGCGACCACGACGCGTGCGTGAGCGACCGTGTGAGGGTGCGGTGCGACCGCGACAGCCGTCTGCAAGTGTACCTCCTTCTCATTTTGAAAACTTTAGGCAAGCTTGGCAAAATGTGTGGCTAAGTTTGGCAATGCAAGGCCTAGACCCAAACAGGATAAGTACATACGTACTAGGAGTACTAGTGTTAAAAAAAAGAAAGGCGGGTTTTCCTTGGCGGGATTTAATCGATACAAATCCTCGTTTCACGTGTCAATTAATGCATATTTTTTCTCCAAAGACCAAAGAGCTAACCATCTCACTCCTCATCGCTTGATTAATGCAGCGCCATGCAAACCAACCTTCTCACTTCCGCATGCATGCAGGGGATATTAATGTCCTTGGTTTCTAACCCCATCAATTTTGCCTCGATTAGTGTTAGTGGCCCTTTGCAAATTGTAATTTTGATATACTAGCCTTGTGTACAAAAAAATGGAGGTAGTAACTATATTTGACTTCCTTCCCCATTGCGGTGACGTCGATGATATCTTTTTTTGGTGGTTTGGCGAAGTGCGTTCGATGGAGAACACCATTGAGGGAGACCACGGTAAGTCGTTCGCAAGTGCCGCCTGCAAGCCGAGACAACCGCCTTATTTGCATCCAGGAAGTCCTTTACTAGTACTACTAGGAGTACTAGTGTGGTGAGATGGTTTCTCGAAGAAGACGATGGAGAAGCGGAGTCAGCGAAGAGTGAAATGATGGTTGCTTCGTCCGTGCTTTTGTGATTTGACGCCTCACTGCTTTGTGATTTGTGATAGAAGGGACAAGGGAGTAGACTCTATGCTCTATCTTTGTACTACATGCGTCCAAGCATGGGAGAAAGAGGAGAGACGTTGCATTTTCTATTCCTTCAATCAATCAATCAGGGAGCTTGGTTCCATCTTTTGGCTTTGGCAACACCGTCACAATGGTTCCCATGATGCCAAAAGCTATTTTCACATTTGGCTACACATTGTGGATGCCCTTAACTGTACCACTTGGTTTTGCTCCTGTGTGCTATCTATACAAATCTCAATTATATTGATCTAAAAATTTATAGAATCAAGATTAGTAAAAAGGAGGTGATTTTGTCGCGCGGATGGTGGGGGAGGTTTCTTATTTGAGCAATGCTACATCCACGCAATGGTTTACGTAAAGTTACGAACTGATGTGATGTGGGACTATTTGATTGGATTAAAGGAGAGGATTAGGCCCACACCACCTGAAAATCAGGGGGGCATATATAGATTAGATGGAAAGTATACGTAGCAGCTAAGTAGCCCTTTGTAAGTCTAGGATTAGGCTTCTTATTTTCGGAGGACGTTGTCCTGGCGGTTTGCTAACATGCGGTCCCACGTGTCAGTGCTTTACCAAGCCGATCCGCGTCCCTCATGAGGCAGAACAACGGCGAAGCAACACGTGGTTAAGTTGAAGAAGATGAGGAGAAGCGGATTTAGCAACGCAGTGAAATGATGGTTGCCGTCCCTCCAACTTAAGCTGCGGGAAAGGTGCAGCTTTGTGATTTGGCGCCTCATTGCTCATTACTACGCGGCGCCATGGTGGGTGCTTCACCCGGCTGCTCTGCCTTGTATTCGGTATGGCACGTGGACCCGGTAGCTTGATGTCCCACATGTCGCGAAAGGACTAGAAGATTTATGAAAGCGGCGCCCACTCTTACGACGGAGGAGTAAGCGACACGACGCCCGATGAACTGTCACTTGTCTTGTATAGTACTATAGTTTTGTTGTTTCGCATGATCCATCGATACAAACCCGATTAAACAGAAAGGGCGGGATTTTTCCGCGGTAGATGATCTTCGCCATACATTTCAAAGGCAATTTTAATGTATGCAAACTGAATAATTATAAGTAACAATATGATATCTAGTAAAACTAAAACACATATGATTTATTGTGTTAGAGTGTAGTAGTAGTCTTGTATTGCATAGTTGTTAGATGTAACATGCGAGCGTGTAGAGATGTAGTTTTGGAGGGCCTATAGAGAGAAAAGCGTATCTGGTCACCAAACTTCAGAATAAGCTGATTACGGTCACTATATCGTTTTGCGGTGATTATACGGTCACTTGCTCACGATTCAAACATCGGATTGCACTGTTGACCGCCAAATAGTCTGCGTGGCGCCATGTTGACTAGTTAAATTGACCATGTTCCTTGTGGGTCCCACCTGTCGATTCGCATAGGCAAAAGGTCGATAAACACAAATTTACGCAGCGCGACAAGGCTCCAACCCGTGCTTGGAGAATCACCTGGTTGTGTATGTATGCATCGGGGCTCGGCGTGTGCGCATGCGTGTAGGTTGAGCACTTGGCGTGAGAGTGTGTGTTGGTCATGTGGTGTACTGGTGTGTGCATGCATGCGTGCGTGTGTGCGTGTGAGTGTTGCGTGCGTGCGTGTGAGTATTGCGTGTGTGTGTGGCTACGTGTGTACGTGTGAGTGTTGCGTGCGTGCGTGGGTGCATGTGTTTGTGTGGGTGTTGCATGGATGCAGTTCGTGTGCATGCGTGTGTGTGTGTATAATCACCACACCAGCTCTGTGTGTTAAAACAGGCGGCTCAAGATACCAATACAAGGCCACCTTGTCCGCTGTGCTCTTGGTCATGACTTGAACCACCGTCCAAATATTTTTTGTCGTTTGTTTTCATTCTTACTAGCAAGATGCCGTCGTTGCACGTAACATCAAGATGCATTTGTATGACTTGTTTATCTTGTGAGAGAAAAGGATGAACGAGGGAAGGCCTTATTTGCAAATGTGGAGAGGTGTGTGGGTACCTTTTTGCAAAATTGCCATAGTTTCTTTCCTATCCGTCAGATATAAATCGGACGGCCTATATTGCAGGATGGCAGGCACACCATCATCACCAACTCTGTTTTTTATAAGAGTGTATTTTATGTATTTTATAAGAGTGTAGATGTAGAGTAGATACAAGTCGGCTGTGTGGGCACGATGGTAGTGAGATAATGTGATGCAACACTAGAGGTGCCACGTGGAGCGTTTAAGCTGGTCAACTAGTCATGTCATGAGCAAATACTGAGTTGTACGGTGAGCCCGTGATCGTATAATAACCACTAAGCGTAAATGGTGACCGTAATGAGTGGATTCTGAAGTCCAATGTATGTATCGTGCTTTCGCTTCAAATACAATGATCATCATTGCATATATCGCGAGAGAAAGATGAAACATCGTGAATTTTACGGGGCTTACTTTTAGAGGACACGGAGATAGTTTTGTGTGCATACGTGAAAGGGGCGCATGAGGGGGTATCACGATGGAGAGAGAGATGCTCTTCGTTTCTCTTTATTATGACTAACTTTGTATATAGTATAAAAATATACAAATTCACAAAGTCGGAATAAATATCATTGTGGGCACCATGCAATGCAAATTAGCGTTCAGTACTCCTCCATATAACTTTGTAATGTTGTATATATGTAGAAACTCTAAAATAATTTTTGGCCACACTTTATTCAAAAGGAATGTTGTATCGAAATAAGCGTGAAGAGAGGGCTTTTTAGATCAATGGGGTGCGTGATGTAACATGTGTGAATGTGTAGTTGATGCATTTGGCGGGGCCTAGAGAGGTATGTGTGTATTACGATTCAAGAGAGGCATGGATAGAGGGGCCGACGGGGGGGCGTGGGAGAGATAGCACGAGAAAGGAGAGTGGTCTAGAAAGAGAGACGAATATGACGTCACGACAAGAGATTCCATTCCCTTGAGTGTGTATATGCAAGGGGGGAGGGAATAGAGGCACCAGGAGAAATTTTCTGTGTGTGTGGTGTTTGTGTTGGTATGTGTGGGTGTGAGAAGATAATGAGACGTGGGCAAAAGGTGTGTCACCGCGTGAGGTCCGGTGGGTCGAGGTGAGGCCCTTCGTTCGGCTCCGTCCTGCGCCACATTGGTCGGCCCGTGACGCATTTAGGAAGACCCATGGATGACTAGTCGTACAAGACAAAGATAGCAGAATTGTGAAGGACTCTTGTCCACTGACAAAGCCGGCTAGGATTTGTAACCCTAGGTTCTCGGACTAAGGTAACCCCTTTATATCTGATATTACTATTCATCCAACCTAACTTTAAGGGGCATCCTACAGAATGCTCTGCTAGAATCATACTCGTCGATTAGGAAGAGAGGTGTGACACAATGCGTGAGAGATAGGCGTAAAGATAATGTGCGTACATGAGACACGTAGGCAGGTCCATGTATATAGAAAGGGTTGATGAGGATTGTGCGTGTGTATGTTTGCGAGAGGAAGAGTGCTTGTGATAAAGGTTAGTGAAAACAGTTGTAAATGGTTACGAGAGGGAGGAGGGTTATATCTAGAGCATGTGTGCGAGAAAGACACCTCGGAGAGAGTGTGTGAGCATGTGTGAGAGACCACCGATGGAGAGTGAAACTACACGTAAAAGACTGCTCTACACATTGATTAAAGATATAAATTGTATCCAAATATTAGGATGGGATCATGATATTTGCAACCGCTTAAGGAGCGGTCATTGATCCATCGGACATCTAGATTCTATCGAATTTGAGCATGTCTATGTTATTATTCGACACAATTGATCCACATAGTTAGTATTTTGAACTCCGGACAATGCATCGCTTAGCAATCGAATATAAACGTGAGTATAGTTCATGTTGTGTGTGTAAAGCACATTATACATAATGAAGTTACACAATGGACATTATAAATAGCTACCTATGAACTAGCATACATTTGAATTCAACTTAAGGTGGTTTAAAAATCGAATTCAACATGAAGTCCATTCAATTATTTGAATTTGATATCATGGCATTTGTAAAC